>CM053786.1:487064298-487556798 GCA_028749045.1 Cupressus sempervirens
AACTTCATTTTGTGTAAGTATTCTCTTGTTGAATGCATCAAATCTATACGGTTCCTCTTGCAGAGATCGAGTTTGCAATTTGACATTGAGATTAAATCCTTTGTAAATGAAAATTGTGACATTGAGAAATACTAGATGTATTTTATTTAATTCTACTATGGTTCTCTTTATTGGTATTATGGTCATTGTTTTTGTTACTATTAGATTAAATCGAGACCACCTTCCACAATTGATGGAACATATCACGAGCATTGAAAAAGAAACATGTAAGATTTATTGGTATATTTTTACTTAACTTCGATTAATATGGCTTCTCAATGTGCATTGAAAATATACTTTAGCTTCCAACTTAAAAAATTCAACTTGAACTTGTAAATTTAAACTAGTACTTCTACATAAGGATGCAAGGAGCTAATACACTTGGACTGTACTATATGTAGTCTTGTTATCTACTCCACTTACCTAGTGTAGACTTTCAAGGTCATTCAAATACTTTTCAAATCAATAACATTTCCTTAATCCCATATATGGATGCAAATCAAAGATCAAGTATATATTGAAATTAATTTCATTTGACTACCAAATCAGTTAGTGATTTGGTCTATGATAGAGTTACTCACGGATGCATTCATAATTACTTAGAAACTTTGATACGATAGTGATTAACAATAAAGTATATCACTATTCAAGTCAGAAGTTTATCATTATCAATATGTCATTTTTATAACTTATATGATTTATGATCTTCGTGTTCATATTAAAATTCTTCATTTTTTGTTAAGCATCTAAACATTTATCATTAACACTATAATAGATTGAAGTTAATTGCATTTTACTACCAAATTAGCTAGTGATTTGGTCTATGATAAAGTTACTCAAGGATACATTCATAATTACTCAAAAAAAATTTGATATGATACTGATTAACAATAGAGTGTATCATTGCTCAAGTTAGAAGTTTATCATTGGTAGTATGTCATTTTTATAACTTATATGATTTATGATCTTTCTTGTTCATGTTAAACTCTTCCTTTTTGTTACTTTTCCATGGATTTTTGTATATGTCCTGCAACACATCTTTAAGATGGAAGAAGATCAATGTAAAGAAGAATAAATTAATTGGAGCGACATTAAATGTCATAAAAATCAAGATGTTTTGGATCTAATTGAAAAAGTCTTTTCTATTTTGACTTTCTTTTTTGTTTTTTTTATTTATAAGCAAATAAATGATGTGTGGTTGAATGCACATTTAATGTCATTGTCAAGTTTCTTGATGAATGGTTATGTCAACCCATGTTTAAATCTTCATATACTAAATGTATTTTTATAGAATTCATCATCTTATGGTGTAAATATATAAAGTTAATGGTTCATTTCTCAAACAAACTTGAAGTGCATTTCTTAGAACATAAACTTTTGATCAATAAAAGCGAAATGTATAGTTTAGCAAACCAAAACCTCACCTTACTAACTTCACAATTCATCACTATGATGGAATAGTGAGAAAATTTTTCTTTAATTCATATTTATGATACCTTATTTGTACAAGTCTTGCATTTGTATAATATGAATGTTCATCTCCTTTGTCTTATGGGTATGCTAGGTTACAAATCAAACTAATTTATTCTATGAAAAGAACAAAGATTATGATGTTGGAAAGCATCAAGATCTATTAAGTTCTCCAAATTTTACCTTTCTTAAAAAACTCTTTCCCACTCGATATAAGGAACCTTCCAAGTCATCCAAACTCAACTCAATTGGTGCATATTTAGAAGTAGGGTAGATGCTTGCTTGTACACAAGTGACAATGCAGTTTCTAACTTTTAGTTGTTCATGATTTTAACTTATTTTGTCTATCTTCTTACCTTTTATAATTTCTTCTTCTTGGAACTCATGATGGGTACTCATATGCATCTATAATTTTGTTGACATCAGCAATCTTCAAATTATTAAAATGTTGATTTATTCTTTGTTTTTGTTTAGGAACAACTGAAAGTGCTCCTAGAGACATTGAGCTCAATGGAACCTCACTATATATGACATGTGAAACCAAAAAATGATCAAGAACCATGCAATTTTGAGAACATAAACATTCTACAACAACTACAATATGGAGTAAGCATCTTTTGATAATATATTTCTACACTTGATTCTCTGAGTTTGATAGTAACTAGAAAGTAGGCATATTTTCTTTTTTAATTAATAATGAAATTTCTAGGATCAACCATTAAGATATCATGCTTAAACATAAAATTTTCATTACATGTTATGCTTCAACTATATTGTAGGGTGTCATGAAGGTCATCAGAATCGATTTGGATAACATTTGATGGGTTTCTTCACTGCTTTCGTACTCATGTCCCCAAAGCCTTGGATATGAGGTATGTTCATATTTTGTAACATTGCTTTCTTAAAAAACCTTAGTAATTCTCATTAGTGAAATTTTATACAGTGGTTAATTTAGATAATTGTTGCTGAAATATCAATTTCTAATAGTTCTATTGATCACACCCTATAGCTGTGATAAGAAGATTGCAATTCAAAATTTACTCAAGAAAGTGGATCTTCGAGCTATTAGGTATGCCCAATTGTATGTCTTTCTAAGTCAAATAATTTTTTGTATTTTGCATAGCTATATTACATGTTAAATTAAAAAATCATATTATAATGGTGATATGTCTAATTCCAACACTTCTCCAATAACATACCTTGTAAATTCAAGAATCCTCTTGCACTTCTATGTTTGCAACTATCAATGTTTAAGATTATTCAAATTTCAAATACATTAGACACTTAATCATTCAAGAGAAATAAATATTTCATCAATTATAATTTTTATTTAGCTTATTATATAGATACCTCAAGTACCCACATCTAACAATTGGTGTGGTTGCATCATCTGCACCTATTCTTTACTTAGAAAACATCACCCCCACCAATTCTTATGGCAGCAGAGTCACCAAAGATTTCAAATTATGTTTATTCATCTCTCACTTAATATCACCTATATTATCATGAAACACAACTTTGACAACATGGTGCATAATGTAAGTAAGATCTGCTATAGAAGAATAAATGAATCGTGGCATATCATGGAAAAAATACCTTCAATCCAACAATGAATTGGGTATTTAGAATGCAAAGTAACACTTGAAGATAAATATCTAGTCTAATCACCAACTAGGATGTCTTTGGTGATTAGTCTAGACATTTATCTTTAGGTATTATTTTTTAAAACATTCTATATTCGTCAAAATTTTGACTAACCTTGGTTGAAACCTTATCCAAGGTTGGTTGAAATTTTGACCAACCTTCATTGAAATTTCAACCAAATCAACAACTAGGATACCATCATAGGTTTGGCATCCTGGTCAGATGGGTCAAGCTTTTCAACCAACATTGGTCAATTTTTTGATGACCACAATGGTCAAATGTAGGTACTAATTTCTACCAAGACCTAAATATAAATTTTGACCTCAACAAGGATTTGTCAAAATTTTGATAGGAAAAATACCGAAAAGACCATTTGAGGATCATTCAACCAATATGGGTAGAATATTTGACCATTTCTTGTTGAAAATAGAGCCCAATTCTACTAGTGAATTCATCTCATAATGGATATCTCATAATCAGACTAACAATTGATAAACTCTCATAATTGTGAGAAAAATGATAAAATAATATAAATAACATCCATCTCCATCATAAAGTACATCACAAATAAAGATAACCATATAGAATTAATCATAAAGTAACATAATACACAACACAACCATTGTGATATCCTCATTTTGATATATAATAATAAATAAGTATTATATATTATTAAAAAAGATTAATAATGTAGATAAATTGAAAAATATAAATTCTATATATACCGTAAATATTATCATATAACTATACATGTATATAACAAATATATATACTTCTATATATATTAGATATTAAAATACTATATTATTGAATGTAAATAATTAATATACATACACATAAATCAACTATTGACAAATATATCTTAATTACTTATTAATAGTATTATTAATTACAAGGATTATGATTTATATAATTTATAATCATATTTAATATAATAATAAATAATATAGTTATCTTATTAATATATTTAATTTTAATAATGAAAGGACATGTCACTTGGAGACACACACACAGACGGGCACGCGCGCGTGCACACACACACACACACACACACACACACACACACACACACACACACACACACACACACACACACTTACACACACATACACACACAGGATATAGAAGGCATTGGAAAGGGGATCAGGAAGGAATATATATATATATGCACAATTAGGGTTAAAAATCTAATGGTCTAAAATGGGTCATTACAAGTGGTATCAAAGCCAAATCCTATCAACCTATGATATAGCTATTAAAGCTACAAAATTTGTCAAAATGAAGTGATTTAGATAAATTAGGAATGAAGAAATATTTGTAACGGTAGATATTGATCATATTTAATATCACTCAGTGATTCACGACAAGACCAAGTATTGTAGAAATCCCCCATATGTATTGACATAACCCTCTTAACACAAACTAAACACCATCAGAAATAGAAGTGGAAGATACATGAGATAAGCATGAAAAAGCCATGATAAATTTAAAAGCAACAATGTGTTTTGGGAGAAGCTAAAACAAAATTCTATTCCCACTTGATATGGTAGTCAAACCTACCCTAAAAGGAAAAAAAAAGAAAGGTGTAATTAGAGAATATGGATATCACCTTAAAGATGTTACAGTGACACATAATCAGATTTCTAATTGAATGGGTAGTCCAAATGTTCTACACTACCACAATGAATGGAACACAACCTATGAGAAGGAGAATAGTGAAAAAGTGTTTTGTAGGAAAATGTAGACAAGAGGATGGATGCAATAGATTATTGTCTGAGATTTAGAATGTATTGAAACTTATGCATATTGGAATTTATTATGGAGCTAAGTTTTTATGAATCTCTACCGAGCATTTTCCCTTCTATAAGAAATTTTAAATAGAGTGATAGGGTGAACATACTCTACATGGATCTGAAGTCCTCTAACAGCTTGATTAGGGTATCCAAAATGGCACAAACAAAATTTAGCACATCATGGATGAGACGTCAAAAAAATCTTAATAAAGAAAATGACAACTAGCTACATTCCCTTAGCCCTCTGCTAACACAAAAATTCCTCTTTGATTACAATCTATACTCTATTGAAATACATAGTCTGGTGAAGCATTTGGTGTTTTCTTTCAGGTATTACCTTTACATAAATAATTCTTATCTAATAAGTAGGAGATAATTTCCACAGAAAATTATTGGTTTAGGGATTTGATTTTATATCAGAACTTGTTTGAAGACTTGTGGTCATAAAGTTTGCATTCAATCAAAGGTGAGGATAATCTTAGGAGGAAATAGCAATATATTACTATGCAATTACACATATTGAGCACCATTTCGAATTGCTATAGCCATGGTATTCTTGCCTAGCCATCCCATTTGAGTTACTAACAAATTCTAGAAGTAGAGTGTTGGGTGTTGGAACATAAAAAATTGGGTTTGGGATGATTCTGAATTACATCTTGATAGAGGCAAGATCCCTATTCATGTGTCATTCTTCTTAGTCGCAACTGATTGTAATTAAAGGTAGATGTCCTAGGGTTTGGAAAACATAAAATTATATTATATGAACTACAAATATCATCTCCAACATATTTGATTTAATGGATACATTATATGAAGCCACCAATGACTATAATTGGAGACAAATACCAATCTCCCTTCAACCATCAAATATGGTCAATAACCTATGTCAGAGACACCAGTCTTTAGTGCAATGTACAGTCAGTGGATAAAATGATACAATGCATAGACTTGCAAGTGAGATAATTCATCTAGTCCAATGGTTATGGAGGATACTATGAAGGATAAATCAATGATCATAACTATGGATAGTAGTTATGGGGAGTAAGACCATAAATAATATATGAAGTAAGTCACTTATGCCATCGAATAGGGGATGGGAAAACAAGAACAAGATAGAATGTCAAATATTGAATCACAAATGTTGATCAATCGATTATGAAAAAGGAATCATGGTTATCTCATGGAACTAATTATTAATTTATTCATACAAGATTTTTCCTTTGGCATGAATAGGAATAACTATTGCATTGATCCCTAGCTTGCAATACAAGCATCTTGCCCTATATGCAAGCCATCTATGACAGCACGTCATCTATTTAGGAGAAAATTAGCTTGACATGTAGAGCACGATCACTTTTTTCACATATGCATTTATGATTTGATGACCAGAGATATCAGGTACTAATGCTAATGAGACTATTAAGTGATCTTTTCTAATAATTGAGTAATAATGTGTCCATTTTTATCTCTACCACAGCCTAATGGTTTCTCCCCTTCAAGATGTATTGCATCATTGTGTTTATGGAACATTATAAATATATGTTTGAACAAACTATCACAATATGAGAGATAAGAGATATCCAATCAAGGATAGTTTGACCAAGCTAATGATGGGACTTGATTCATATCTGATGTGGTTTCCAATTGAGGTATGTTATAATGTTTGAATATAATATCTCGAATAGAAAGGTGAGTATTTATTCATCTCATTATTACTAAACTCTCATGTTTATAATATTTAATATAGGGGGGGAATTTGTTAGAATCAATTGTATATAAATTAAATATTGGTAAAGAGATAGATTACTAAATATGAGTTACTCACTATTTGAAAAGGAAATTCTTTGTCAAAGTTAAATATTTGATAATGAAATAATATGTTTGAGGGACATAGATTGAAATACATAAATAGAAGGTATATTATATATGTCAAAGTATACATTTTTTAAGGATCTAATTTTTATGTTAAATTATATTGAATAAAGATGTGTGGATAATACTATTGGTAATTCATGGTTGAATACATAAGAACTATTGTGTTATCCCTTGAGTTGGATAGGGAGTGTGCACAGGGTGAGGAGTAAATTAGTCACATTAGGGCACAAGAATGCTAATATGAATTAAAAATCTAAGGGAGCCCCAAGCTGAGCATGTCCAAACTTAGAGTCATAGTAAATCTTCCATCAATATCAAAATTAAACATGTTCATAGTGGGTAGGGAGTGTGCATAGGGGGAGGAGTAAATCGATCACGTTGGGGCTCAAAAATCCCAAAATGGATTAAAAGATCTGAGGGAGCCCCAAGTTGAGCATGTCCAAACTTGAAGGCATAGTAAATCTTCCATCCACGTCAAAAATTAAGTATGTTCATAGTGCATAGGGGGAGGAGAAAATTGGCTACGCTGGGGTGTGAGAATCCCAATATGGATTAAAAATCTAAGGAAGCCACAAGTTGAATGTGTCCAAACTTAGAGTCATAGTAAATTTTCCATCCACTATGGAATGATACAACCTATTATAGTGCTAATTATAGAAAATATGCATTTCCAATCTAACTTTTGATTTTGAGATAGGGGAAAGGAGCATGACATTCACGATCAAGGTGGTAAAACATTTTCTTGATTTTGTTTATTTCAATTTGTAAGCAAGGTTTTAACATGTATACTATGTGTCTACATCATGTCTTCATGAATCAATGTGTTTGCTTCGTGTCTTCTTTGTGTCTTCCTATATTCATGTGTCTACATCATGTTTGCATCGTGTCTTCATGCATTAATGTGTCTACTTTGTGTCTTTATACATATGTTCTTGTAAATGCTATTATATACTAACATATTTACTTTGCAAGTATCTAACACATATGCAAGAAAGAGAATGAATCCAGAATATGAATTAATGGGGATCAAATCAATTGCATGAGGACAAGAAAATTCAAGAGGGGAGGACTGTGATATCCCCATTTTAATATATAATAATAAATAAGTATTATATATTATTGAAAAAAGATTAATAATGTAGATAAATTGAAAAATATATATTCTATATATACCATAAATATTATCATATAACTATACATGTATATAATAAATATATATACTTCTATATATATTAGATATTAAAATACTATATTATTGAATGTAGATAATTAATATACATATACATAAATCAACTATTGAAAAATATATCTTAATTACTTATTAATACTATTATTAATTATAACGAATATGATTTATATAATTTATAATCATATTTAATATAATAATAAATAATATAGTTATCTTATTAATATATTTAATTTTAATAATGAAAGGACATGTCACTTGGAGATACACACACATATATATAGGATATAGAAGGTATTGGAAAGGGGAACAAGAAGGAAAAAATAAAATATATGCACAATTAGGGTTAAAAATCTAATGGCCTAAAATAGGTCCTTACAACCATATAGAAGATACATCAACCTAAATGATAATGTAAGGTAACTAGATAAATCAAACTTAACAAAACAATGGTCATCACCTATTTTAGATAAAAGACATAATGATCAAGTCAAGAAGGATTACTCACACTTACACTCCTAAAGATACACAAACTAATAGAGACATAAAATGGTTATATCATTTCACAAAGAAAATAGAATCCTAGATCCCTTAGATGTCAATACAAATCAAAATTGAACTCTACTAAAACTAAAAAGTACTTTTGTAACTCGGTTAGTACTAAATCACACAGCAAATACTAAGAATCTTTGTTACTCAATAATTACTAAAATAAATGCTTCTTAAGATGTTTAATGTTTTTAACCACAATTAACTTAGTTTCAAAAATAGAAATAAAATAACATGAACTTATATGACATTAGGATTTAACATGGAAACTCAATTTGGGAAAAAACACCATTTGGAACTAGTTACTATTTTCACTCTTCTGAAGTGAGGCTTGTAAGGAGCAATCATTGTCAAACATTACAAAACACATTATTAGGTGTGATCCTATTAAAGGTTTTAATCACCCTATTAGGATTGACCTTGTTAGAGGTCTTTAAACACTTCAATCTAGAAATGTCACCTTGTTAGAGGATTTGGCAAATAGCTTTTAAGCTAACTCTATTAGGAGATTTGATTCACTACTACAATTATTAGAGAGTAATAGTGATATGACCTAATTGTTGATGCAACTAAATTTCTAATTTTAGATCTTTTTTCTATCTTAAATACTTGATCCTCATTGATTAGATAAAACATTACAGCTCAGTCAACTCAAGATACTTTGTTATGCTTCTAATTCACTTCCTCGGTTTATCTTTTCAATCCCATGCTTATCTCTTTTAGTCCCACAACTTAACCTTTTACTTATATATTTTTTCTTGTCAAGTTGGCTTCAATACACTTAAAAATATTCAATATTCATCCCTTAAGTCGGTTAGACTTAACAAATAAATTCATCAAACTAAATATACCGATTCAAGAAAATCCTTTGTTAGCCGACCTAGCCTGGTCAACACTAACTCAGAAAAGACTTTCTTTAGACTTCCTTTTTTAACCATGTGAACTCAGTTAACACTACATCCTAAAAAAATTTCCTTTGGTAACCGAGTGAGCTCAGTTAACACTAGTTTCATGCCAACTTCTCTTTGGCATTTGAGTAAACTTGGCAGACATTGTCTTCCTACAAATTTCCTTTAATACCTATGTGAACTTAGCACATACTATCTTCCAACATGATTATCCTTGGAATACTCAATAGACAATAGAGACTATCTTCATCACTCAAGTGAGCCTAGTAAACACTTACTAATAAAGACTTAACATTTTGTATAACATCAAAGACAATATACAATTGAAGAATTGTTTTCAACAATCTCCTTCTTTGGCATTGATGGCAACAAAACATGTCATAATAAAATGAAATTTTAGAGAAAAATAAAAGTAAGGATAATATCCTTGGTTTCATTATAATTCTCATCCATGAGAATTCCCTTTGTTAGCACGAACTTCCTCTAAAATTAATCTCTGATTGTTGTGACTACAACATCAAACACCCCTCTTTGATATCTCTAACATATATAAAAATATCTCTGATATATGATAGCAAACCTCTCTATTAGACATATAATTTCTCTAATGTATGACAAAACACTCCCTCTTTAAAAAAATTCTAATGTATGGAAAAACCCTCCCTCTTTAACATCCCATGCCAAAGATAGCATTCAATCAACATTCATGTACCTAATTTACTAATTCATATGCAATCTAACCTTTATAATATTGCATCAACTTGACTGATCCTCAACATGCTTGGTTACTGCATCACTAAAATATGATTAGTGAGCTTTAGATAGGAGAATGACCCCTAGCTTACATCTCAGATACAAAAATACATCCTTAGGTAATGGTTTGGTGAATATTTCTACAATCTATTCTTTTGTATTCACATTCCAATATGATAGGGAGCTTCTTCAACTAAGAGCTTTCTTGCTCTTCCCAGGCTACTCATAGCCCACTAAGGGTTTTCTCTCTTAACCCTAACTTAGATGATCCCTCTACAATCCCCTTTCTCTAAGAAACTCTCCCAACAATTCAAGTCTCAATGTCATCCCCCATTTCACCAAATATGCATGGTTCTTGACCTATTTCCTATCATTTTGCACCATTCTTTTAAATTCTCCACACAAAAATCACCAAATTTCCTAGTTAGGCCTTGTAACCCTAAGAGCCCCTATTAGCCCTCCTAGAAACAAGGAAAGTGCTATAACTCACAAAAATCCTTAATACAGCCCCCTTGGTGTATTCTAGAATTTTTTTTCCCTATGACCAACCTTGAATATTTTGTAGGTCTTGGACTCTACTATTGTCTGTACATTATATATTCAGAAAGCCCTACTTTCAAGGGTTTCAAAGGAAATGTTTTTGTTTTCTTCTCCACAAGTGTCAAACTCTATTTATGACCTCCTCCTTTGAGTTTTGATCCATTCATACACTATTCCTACATTTTCAACTCAAGATTAATCTATGGCAATCATTTCTTCATCACAAAACTTCATTACAAGTATTTCCTTCCACCTTGCCAAGGTTGCTTGCTTGCCTAGGGCTTGCTTGTAAAAATAGAATTTGGTCTCCCACAAACTCCAAAAGTACTAGCTACATTATTTATAGAGGCTATTTCTTGGTCTCTAAGAGCCATGGTGTTTTGATCAAGGACACTCAAGCCATAGCCCATTTCATGCTTGCACCACAAAACTAGATAACAATATCACTAAAACCAAATAATTTTCTAAACCCTATCAAAACCTTACTTGAAACCAAAAAAATCACACACAAATTCAAAACATGAACACAATATACTATTACATCAAGAATATTTCATTGTTAATCCAAAAACTCTATTCAAACATCAAAAACTATGCTTCAATGCACAAAACTATCTAGCTATAGGTGTGGTACATACACTCAACTATCCAACCCTTGGACATGAGTTGGAAAAGTCTCAAATAGAATTCCTCCTCCATTTTTTCCTACATTTTGAACCATAACTACTCAATTCATTGACTTTTCCAAAACTACCTAAAAATTGTCATGATAACTTTTGCAATTTTGCTCGTAGACTCTTCAAACTTGGTTAGTATGTTACCAAACCTTCTAGGATGACCTTAGAACATCTAAGTACCACCCTTATCCACTATTTTCCCTCTTTTATTGAATTTTACCACATTTTTACACTTAGAGAAACTTTTTGCAATTTTGCTCATATTAGGACCTAATTGACAAAATTTGACTCCAAATCCAAAACATACCAAATCCAACCACCTAAACTCACCTTGGGAATTTATAACAAGTCCTTACTACATCAATAATTTGTTAGACCATCTACAAACCAAAATTAAGATTATGTCTTTACCTTACCCTAGGTGATCCTACACCATTCTCTCCTTGCATGAATAAATCTAAGGTAATGTTAGAGATAAGAACTCCTTGTTGATGCCAAGATTCTTGAAATCACACTCAATAATCCAAGTTGCCTTAGCCTTAGCTAAATCCATCCATTTCACCAAATTTTCTTTGTATACTTTTTTTCTTATGCTCTTCTTCACCCTAGAATCTAAGATCTTATCAACCTATGGTTGCTTCTTTTCGGGTACCTTCAAGTGTAATACATCCTTGTTCAATTCTTCTTGATACTCTATGTCATCTATCCTAGGACCTTTATATAGTACTAGGTTTTTCACATTGAAAATTGGAGAGAGAGCCATGTCCTTTGGTAGATCTATCTTGTAGGCATTGGGTCAATACTTCTTAGGGATTTTTCATGGCCTAATTCTCCTCATCTACAATTTTCTAGGGATTCCTTTTTGTAACCTGGCCTTGTTGATATACACCATCACCAAGTCTCCCACTTGAAACTAAAACTCTTTTCTCCCCTCATCCTTCTTCTCCTTTAACTTTTGATTGGCTTCCATTAAAATTTTCTTCACTTGATCATGTACCTCCTTCACTGATTACACAAAGTCATCAAATTTCCCACTGATCTTGTCATGTGAAGGTAGGTCCCTTAACTCCATTATACCTCTTGGGTGAGTTTCATAAACCACTTGCAATGGGCTTAGCCCTATTGTTCTATTTTTTCTATCATTGTATAAAAATCAAGCTTAGGGAATAACTTTATCCCAACTTTGTCCATACTCTTTAGTGAGACACCTTAATAGGTTGCCCAATACCCTATTTATCACCTCTATCTGACCATTAGTTTTATGATGGTAGGAAGAGCTATGTGCTAGGTTTTTTCCAAGCATCTTTCATAGGGTCTTTCAAAAGTGCCCCATAAACTTGACATCTCTATCAACCACTATGCTCCTTGGCAAGCCATGTATCCTAACCACCTCTATGAAGAATAGGTTGGCAACATTACTTGCATCATGTGTTGTCTTGCATGGTATGAAGTGTCTCATCATGTTGAATCTATCTACTACCACAAATACATTATCCATCCTTGTCCTAGTTCTTGATAAGCCTGCTATAAATTCCATGTTGATGCATTCCCAAGGCCTATTGGGAATGGGGAGAGGTTGGTAGAGCCCTACGTTTGATGAAATTTCCTTTTCCTTATGACATATGTTACATTTCTCCACATACCTCCTGATAGCTCTTTGCATTTTGAGCCAATAATAGAACCTTTCTATAAGATTTAAAGTCTTTTTAATACCAAACTTGTATGAGATTCTTCCTAATGGATCTCCTAGGGATGCATAACTATTGCCCCTTGAATAGAAATCCATTCTGCAAGGTGTATTCAGCAAAATCACTATGGAAATGATTTGTAAAATTAGTACATACCTTGTAAACCTCTGAGAAATTAGTGTCATAGAGATCTTTAAAACCATCTAAGCCAATGCTCTGCAACTTGACTTCTTTCACTATCAACATCCTACTCAAAGAATTCACCACCTTATTACTTGTCCCCTTCTTATGCTTGATAGTAAAATTGTAGCATTGCAAGAATTCCATCTATTTTATGTGTCTTGAACTTAGCTTCTCCTATGAGTTAATGAAACACAAAGCATGGTTGTCTATGAAGAACACAAACTCCTTAGGAAAAAGGTAGTGCCTCCACTTCTTGAGGGCTTTGAAAAGTGCATAGAGCTCTAGGTCATATATTGGGTACCTTGTCTTGGCTTCATTAATCCTTTCATTAAGAAATTCTACTAGTCTTCCCTCTTGGCTCAAAACTTCCTCAACTACTATGTTGCTAGCATCACACTCCACCGTAAATGATTTCTCAAAACTAGGTAGAACCAACATAGGTTGGATTGCTACCTTTTTCTTCAATCTCTCAAAACTCTAATCTCTAGACTTGGTCAACATGAATTTGGTTTTTATACCCCCTTTGATTGTATCCATAATAGGTGCACAAATTTCACTAAGCCTTGTATTAAACTTCCTATAAAATTGTGCCAATCCATAAAAATTCCTGACTTAGTAGTAGATCTTGGTGTAGGTCATCTCAAAATAGCCTCTACCATATCTTTTTCCATCTTAAGACTTCCTTTGGATACTACAAACCCCAAATACATTGGTTCCTCTTTCATAAACTCACTCTTTTCCAATTTTAATGTCAACTTCTCCTCTTGGAGCTTCCTCAACACCAACTCCAAGTGATTCATATGTTCCTTCTTGGTCTTGCTAAAGATGAGGATGTCATCTAGGTATACTAAAATAAATACCCCTATGTAGTATTTCAAGACCTCATTCATGACTCTCATGAAGGTACTTGGTGTATTAGTAAGGCCAAATGGCATTACCAACTATAAATTTTGTGCAAATTTTGTACTAAATAATTCAAACTTGTATAATATCCTTTGTTGTCAAATATGATCTTCTTATGTTCTAAAGCATGGAGGAGTTGTCATCTTTAATTCTAATCTAAATGTTATATGTCTTTGCAATTAATTCAAACTAGTATTATTTCTTAAGGGAGCAGACTTGTAATTGTTATGTATCCTCAAACTACAATAATTCCTACCCTATATATCAGGGTTAAAGGACATGTCCCTTTGAGGGACATGACCCTATCTAGGTCAGCCAAATACCTCTTGTAGAAATTGGCACCTAGAAAGAAGTAACGCAAGGTTAACTAGCATAACCATTAGTTATGATTAGTATACAATGTAATCTTTGCCCAAAGACTTTTGCCCATTCTAGTGTCAATAATAATGTATATATATGCCATCTATGATATAATAGGTGAAGACAAAGGTGTGGTCTGCACTTTCTTAGACCAGTATAATTATCAATGTTAATATTTAACACTCCCTGTTAACTTGGTAATTGTACTAAGAGATAACATATCTAGCATCATCAATTACAATGAATCAGCATAGATTAATACTCTATATCTATCTAAATCTTCTTGAGAAAATGGCATCACATAATACTGAGTCATATAGCCATCTTCTGATATGAGTCATCACTTAAACTAATGATGTCAGTATTGCACATAATGCAATACATAGGATAAAATCTAAAGAATCATTAAATTCTTTATTTATCCAGGTTATGACTCATGAAAATTGGTAATCCTTTATCAAAACTTGATCTTGAGTTAAGATCTACCAAAAAATAGTACAAAATCTGAAGAATAAATTCTTCCTTTATCCAAGTTGTGATTAATAAGCATAGAAATGCTTATATCATAAATTATCCTGAACTCTCCTAGATCTAACAATAATTCTTTACTATTCAATACATTATTTGAGGGATCATCATCTCTCATAATGTATTTTATACAAGTATTCATTATCTCAAAGATTTTCACCTCTTAAATAATGAATATAGATGGTGCAGGCCATAATAGTCAATAGCCTAACATATAAAATTATTTTATTAATAATTTAAATAATACAAATTGATTACAATTCAACCATACCGAGTCTTCTCCTGAAGTAATCTATCTTCATCTAGATAGAGGTTTGGTGAGTATGTCTACTGCCTAATCTACAATGCAAATGTATTCTAATTTTATAGTATTCATGTCTACCATATCTCTTACATAATGATAAAGAATTTTAATATGGTTGGACCTATCATGAAAAATTGGATTGAACAAAAGCTTGATGGAAATCTAATTATCACAATGAATAATCATAGGATTCATGGCTTACCCAAATAAACCCACAAGTAACTTCCTTAGCCAAACTGCTTCTCAAGAGCTCATTTTTGTTGTAATGTATTCAACTTTTATGCAGCTTTGAGCTATTAAAGACTACTTTTTGCATATCCAAGATATCATAGCTAATCCTAAACTAAAAAAAATCCTAAAGTACTTTTTTTGTCTTTAACACTTCCACCCCAATATGAGTCAATGAATCCATGTAAATCTAAATCAACTTTCTCATATTTGAGCCCAAAATTAACAGTGCCTTATGAGTATCTCATAATGTGTTTAACTACAACTAGGTGAATCTCCTTTGAATCACACATAAACTAACTTAAGGCATTAACATCATAGAAAATATCAAGTCTTGTATTTACCAAGTACATAAGGGGCCCAATCATCTATCTGTAGAGAGTAGAATGTATGGAAGGTGATTATGTTCTTGCTTCTTTAAGTTTATGTAGATTAGTGTCCATTGGAGAAGACATAGACTTGCAATTCCACATTCCAAATCTCTTCAATATATATCATGTATACTTACCTTGATCAAGTATAATGCTATCAAATGTCTACCATACTTCTAATCCTAGGAAGTAATGATAGAGTCCCAAGTCTTTCATCTCAAATTCTCTAATTAGATCTATCTTGCATTGATCTATGAGGTGATCATCACTTGTTATTAGTAAATCATCAACACATAGTATCATATTTACCATATCATCTTTATCTCTTTTATAATATAACTTTGGATTGACTTCATTTTTGGAGAATCCTTAGCTAGTGAGATACTTATCAATTCTTTCATACCAAGCCCTTAGAGCCTACTTATGCCCATAGAGAGCTTTCTTAAGCTTGCACACAAAAATTTTAGGATCATGAGTTTCAAATTCTTTAGGTTTCTCCAAATATACTTCTTTTATAATCTTTCCATTTAGGAATGTTGTTTTTATATCCATCTGATGTACTTTTTATCCCTTCAATGCTATAATTGCTAGGACTGCACTTATAGAACTATATCTAGCAATAGGAGAAAATTTTTCTTTATAATCAACCCCTTCTTTTTGAGAGAATCCTCTAGCTAGAAATCTAGCTTATATTATTCAATGCTACCATCAGCAACATGATTTATTTTAAATATCCACTTGGAAGAAACAGTAGATTTTTCTTTAGGTCTTGAAACAAGTTTCCAAACATCACTCTTCATAATAGATTGGTATCCTTCTGTCAAAGCTCTTTACCAATTTGTATGTTTAATAACATCTAAAGGATTGGTTGGTTCTATATTGGACATATCATTTATGTTTTCTATATAACTTGAAAATCTTTTAGGTCTCTTACTTTCTCTAACTATTCCAGAAGGTGTAGCAAAGTCTTATGCTTTCTCAAGTATTTTAATGGCCCAAAGTGGTCTTTATTTGAATTTTGAGTTTCTCCAAGATTAGATTTTGAATTTCATCTTTAATTTCTCCTATGTTCTCCCTCTAAGACAAAGACTCATTATTTCTTTCAAAACTAGGTAAAGGAGAAGGTTCTTCAGAACTTAGGGCTCTTTTGAATGCTAGATCTTCTTCAAAAATTACATCCCTACTAAGTTCAATAAAAAATTTTCTAGGTATGAAAATCCTATATGCTTTAGATTTTTTACTATACCATACAAAATTACCTTTCCTCCTAGAGGGTTCTAACTTAGTTCTCTTTTCTTTTGGAACATAGATATATATAGGGCACCCAAAAATCCTAAGATGACTTATATTGGGTTTAACCTTGGTAAGGACTTCTTTAGGATTTTTATCTCTAAGGTAGGAGTGAGGGCTTCTATTTTGAATATAGACAATAGTACAAGAGGCTTCTACACAAAGATAATATTCTTGATTTTGGTCAAATATCATAGCTCTAGCAACTTCTATAATTGTTCTATTATTTCTTTCTACTACCTTGTTTTGTTCTGGATGATAAGGAATGGTGTACTCCCTCTTAATGTTAGGATTAGACCATGGGAAAAAATAATAATTACATGCAAATCTAGACAATATCAAAAAATAATAGATCACATAGAAAAGAACACAAGACACCAAGATTTAACGTGGTTCACCCAATCCCTGGGCTATGTCCACAAAACAACAAGTCTAATATTATTACAATCTAGTTATAGCCTAATTATAATATGTAATCCCTTATATCTCAATACCACTACAAGAACCAATTTTTGCATCCCCACAATAAAACAATCCCTAACCCCAAGCCCTTTTATACAAGTATTAAAATGTTTTTAGGTTATAATTAATAATTAGATGTTGACTCAAAATACTAATAAAATAGGGCCAAATTTTTTTATTAAGTATATATAGTATTCCCTAATCAATCACCACAAACTTATAATCTCCCACTTGGGGACCAATCAAACTCCACACTAGACAACAATCTCCCACTTGGAGACTGATCTTGCAGAAAAATTGCTACCACATGGGGCTCCCACTGGATCAAACGGCCTTGGATTGTGTTGTTCTTTTATTCATGTTTAGTCTAGAAGACAAATCAAAGTTGAAGAGGAATTCAACTTCTCCATTGTTACTATCTTTGTAAACATATCTACTAGATTGTCATCTGTATGTATCTTGTCTAGTTTTAATTGTCCATCATCCAAAATAGTTTGAATGAAATGGTACCACAACTATATGTGTTTTGTCTTTGAATGCATAGCTAAATTTTGTGCAAGATGAATGGCACTCTAACTATTTGTAGACAAATAATTATCCTTTTGAAGGTGTCTCAATTCTTTTAAGAAGAAGTAAAGTCATATCATCTACTTAGCTGCCTTTGTAGCAACAACATACTCTACCTCTGTAGTGGATAAAGCATTAACCTTCTGTAACCTAGAAACCTTGCTCATAGCTGCCTCACCAATAGTAAATATATAACCTATAGTACTCTACCTAGTATCAATATCCCCTACCAAATCTAAGTCAACATAACCCTATAAATTAGTAGTAGAGCCCCCAAAGTATAAACACTTACTAGATGTGCCTTGTAGACATCTGAGAATCCATTTAACTATATTTCAATGCTCAATTCCTGGACAACTCATATACATGCTAATGACTTCTACTGCATGAGAAATATTTAGCCTTGTACATACCATAGCATACATCAAGCTTCCTATAGCTAAATCATAGGGTACCTTTGATATCTTATCCTCCTCTTCTTGTGTCTTGGGACACATCTCCTTAGTCAACTTCAAATGATTAGGTAAAGGTGTGTTGATAGCTTTAGCATTCTCCATAGATAAATGTTGCAACACCTTCTCAACATAAACATCCTAAGGTAGTGTCAATTTCCTATTCTTCCTATCTCTACAAATCTTCATATCAAGTATTTGTTTTGCTACCCCAAAATCCTTCATATCAAATGCATGTGCTAACTAGCATTTTAGCCCCTTAATGTGATCCATGTTAGACCTATCTACAAGCATATCATCAACATATGTACATAAAATAATGTAGCTTTCATCATCCAACCTCTTAAAATAGAAACAATGATCTAAATGGTACCTACTATATCCATGCTCATGCATAAAACTATCGAATTTCAAATACCATTGTTGAGGTGCTTGCTTCAATCCATATAAACTTTTCTTCAATTTGCACACTAAGTTCTCTTTACCTTTAATCATAAATCATTGTGGCTAAGCCATATATATCTCTTCATCCAATCACCATGAAGGAAGCTCATTTTAACATCAAGTTTCTCTAAATTCAAATCTTCAATAGCCATAATACTTAAAAGAATATAGATAGAAGTCATCTTAACAACAAGAGAAAATATCTCATCAAAATTTTTTCCCTTTTCTGCGCAAATCCTTTTACAACTAACCTAGCTTTAAATCTTTTCTTACCTTCATCCTCTTCTTTTAACCTATAAACCCACTTATTCTATAAAGCCCTTTTACTATAGGCAACTTGTATAAATCCCATGTCATATTTTTTAGCAAAGAGTCCATTTTGTCTTTCATTTCAAACTCCCACTGAATCTTAGTATCCACTTGCACAGCTTCATCATAACATTCAAGTTCACTAGCATTAGTAAGTAAAATAGAATACAAAGAGGGAGAAAATCTTTCTGGATGTCAAATTAGCCTTGATGATCATCTAACATTCACTAGTGTGTGTGGTATTTCTTGTTGCAATTTTTGAACATGGCTAGAACATCATCTTTTCGAGTATCATCTAGCACTACATAATCATCTTCTTTCTTCTCATGTTGCTACAATAGATCTTTATACAACACTTGCTCATTGAATATGGCATCTCTACTTCTTACAATTTTATGATTTTAAAAATCCCAAAACCTATAACCAAATTCATTAATTCCATATCCAACAAATACATATTTCTTTGACTTAGCTTCCAGCATGGTTCTATCTCAGAATCTATATGAGAAAATGCTTCACAACCAAAAGTTTTGAGAAAGGAATAACTCACCTTCTTACTAGTTCATGCTTCCTCTAGAAACTATAGCCCAAAGGAGTAGAGAGACCTCTATTAATTAAATATACAATAATATTGATAGCATCTACCCACATGTGTAAGGGCAACCTAGCATGTAACCTCATGCTCCTTGTACGCTCCATTATAGTCCTATTCATGCATTCAGCCACTCCATTTTTCTATGGAGTCCTTTGAATAGTTTTCTATCTATGAATACCATTAGTGGAGCAATAATCTTTAAAGTTATGATTTCAATACTCACCACCATTATTAGATTAGAGATATTTTAATTTCTTACTAGTCTCATTTTCAACAAAGTATTTCCATTTCTTAAAAGTTTGAAATAGATCAAATTTTTGTCTAAGAAAATAAACTCATAATTTTCTAGTTGTTTCATTAATGAATGTAATATAATAACGAGAGCCACCAAGGGAAGATACTTTAATTGGACCCAACACATCTATATGCACAAGCTCTAATTTCTCATTTTTATTTTCCTTCCTAGTCTTCACAAAACTCACTCTCTTTTTTTTTCCATACACACAACTTTCACAAAAATCTATATTAACACATTCTAGACATGGTAAAACTTTCTTTGAATGAAATACTTTCATACCTTTCTCACTCATGTGCCCAAGTCTATTGTGTCATAACGTTGTATCAAAATCTACAGCAACTATGTGCTCTCCCTGCTCAATTGCAACAACTATTCCTGAACATTCATTTTTATCTAAAACAATTAAAGTAGAAGGAATAATATGATCTTTACAAAGATATAAGGTACCTACTTTCACACATTTTGCTACTACAAGGGAACCTTTTGAAACCTTCCAATTTTTATCATTAAAAGTAACTACACAACCTTCATCTAAAATTAAATTCCTACTCAAACTTGGAACATGTCTTATCTCATGTAGTAGCCAATGATTCCTATTCTGCAACTTAATCTTAAGTTTTCCCTTTGCAATAATATAACAGGGTTCATTATCCCCCAAATAAAAAAGTCCAAAATTCTCTTAGACATAATCAACGAAATAACCTCTATGAGGTGTAGCATGAAATGAAACACCAGAATATAAAATCCATGAATCATCAACACTTTCTAAAGATAGAAGCAAAGCATCCTCTTCAAATTTGTTACTTGCCACATTTGCCTCCTTGTCTCCATCTAGTTGATCTCCTTCATTTTTCTTTCAGTTCCAACAATATTTCTTTTTATGCCTTAGTTTCCCATAGTACTAGCAGTCGTTTGGTCCTCTCAATTGAGACCTCCTCCCTTGGACTTTCTTCTTGATTTTCCACAATTTTTGGAATTAGTTCCTCAGTAATTTTGACTCAACTTTGTGCATTCAAAGCACTTCCTAATGTAGATCCACCTAATTTTTTCCTATGAGTTTCCTCACTCAAAATAACACCAATCACATCATCATATTTTAGGGTACTAGATCTAGGAATAGAATTACTCACAACCATTACCAAGTCATTCCAACTTTCAGCCAAAGAACACAAAATCAAGAGAGCCCTAATTTCTTCATCAAAATTGATACCCATAGAAGATAACTAACTAGTGATAGTATTAAACTCATTTAAATGATCTGTAATAGATCCACCTTTTGTCATTTTTATATTAAATAACGCTTCATGAGAAGTACCTTGTTTCAAGTAGAGGGCTTTTCATACAATTTCTCTAGGGTTTGCATCAACTCTTCTATTGTCTCCACTTTTGTAATATTAAATGCCACCAATGGTGCTAGGCAAAATTGAATTCTTCCAAGTGCCTCTCTATCTAAAAGATCCCACTCATCATTTGACATAGATCATTGATTCTTGGTTTTTCCTTCTAACTACTTCCATGAATCCTTCTGATAAAGATATTCTTCCATTTTCATCTTCCATAACTAAAAGTTCAGCCCATTAAACGTGTCAACCCTTAATTTATGCTCATCTACTATTGCTCCCACTCAACCATGAGACTTTCCTATAGATGATAACTAAAAAACAACCTTGCTTTGACACCACTTGTTAGGATTTAACCATAGATAGAAATAACAATTACATACAAATCTAAACAATATTAGAAAATAATAGATCACATAGAAAAGAACACAAGACACCAAGATTTTATGTGGTTCACCCAATCCTTAGGCTACATCCACCAAAAAGTAAGTTTGATATTATTACAATCTAGTGGTTACAACCTAATTACAAACCATAATCCCTTACAGCTCAATACTACCACAAGAACCAATTTTTTCATCACCATAATGAAATAATCCCTAACCATAAGTCCTTTCATAAAAGTACTAAACTATTCAAGGGTTATAAAAAATAATTACATGTTGGTCCAAAAATCTTGACAAAATACATGATTCTCGGTATCATAGTTATCTACTTCCCTACTAATATTTGTATAGTTCACTTGTTGTTTAGAATTCTTAGGACAATTAGATATGTAGTGTCCAAAATTTTTACATTTGAAACACTTTATTTTGGATAGATCTTTCTTGGGTTTTCCATTCTTTTGATTTTCCCTTTTCTTCTTGAAATACTTCTTCTTGCCCTTATAGGACTTTCTATTAATTCTATTAAGAACATGAAGTTCTTCATCTTTTTCTTTTAGTTTCCCTCCTTTCTTTAGTTTTCTAGATTCTTCTTGAAGACAATCTCCCTTAAGTTTGTTGAAGTTAGGAAGTTTATCTCTGGCACTTATTCCTTGTGCAAAAGTTTCCCATGAATCTGGTAATCCATCTATAACCATCAGTATTAGCTTCATGTCACTAATAATGGTTCTTATACTTGAATGTACATACCTTATGTTGGCAACCCTTAGGAAGCAAGAATTTGTTGGTTCTCCTTTATTTATTTGCATGTCATTTAGTTTCCTTTTCAGTGCAACAACTCTAGTTGCATTGTTGACCTCATATGCATTTAGTAGTGCATTCATCATATCAAATGTTGTCTGATGTTTCATTAGCATAGGTACAATCTCATTTTTAACTCCATCTAATATGATTTGAATGGATTTTCTATTTCCTTTACTCCAAATAGTTTTATGAGACTCAACATTAGGTTGTTTGGATGCTCTATCAAAAAATTGTTTTACATCATTTTCTTCAAGAATCATCATGATTCTGAATTTTTAGGCCTCAAAGTGTTCTTTCCCATCAAACATATCCTAAAGTCTGATTGTATATACCATTTAAGATAGGAGAATGATGTTGGATATAATGGTCTAATTACTTAATTTCCAAAGCCTAAGTTCGACTACCAGGGCTCTAATACCATGTAAAGTTTTTACAAATTCTGTACTAAATAATTTAGACTTGTATAATATCTTTTGTTGTTGAATATGATCTTCTTATGTTTTGAAGTATGGAGGAGTTGTCAACTTTAATTCTAATCTGAATGTTATATACCTTTGTAATAAATTTGAACTAGTATTATTGCTTGTGGGAGCAAAATTTTAATTATTGTGTGTCCTCAAACTACAATAATTCCTACCCTATATATCAAGACCAAATGGCATGTCCCTTAGAGGGACATGACCCTATCTAGGTTGACCAAACACCTCTTGTAGAAATTGGCACCTAGAAGGAAGTAACACAAGGTTAACTAACATAACCATTAGTTATGATTAGTATACAATGTAATATTTTCCCAAAGTTCACTGCCCATTCTAGTGTCAATACTAATGTATATATATGTCATCTATGATATAATAGGTGAAGATAAAGCTATGGTCTGCACTTTCTTAAACCAGTATAATTATTAGTGTTAATATTTAACACTAACCACTCATAGAGACCCTCGGTAGTCTTAAATTTAGACTTCCATTCATCCTCTTCTTTTATCCTAATCTGATAGTATCCACTTTTGAGATCAATTTTGGAGAAGAACCTAGCTCTACCTAGACAACCCATCAAGTCTCCTGTCCTAGGAATAGGAAATCTATACCTAATTGTAACTTTATTAATTTCCCTATAATCAGTACACATTCTCCACTTACCTCCCTTTTTGGGCGCTAAGACCACTAGTACAACACATGGATTAATGCTCTTGCAAATCAGCCCCTAATCAAGAAGTTCTTGAACTTTCCTTGCAATCTCTTTCTTCTACTCTGAAGTAATCTTGTATGCAACTTTGTTTGACAATGATGCTCCTACTATGAATTCAATTTGATGACTTATGTCTCTCTTAGGTGGTAGGGTTCATGGTTCTCCATCACAAATGATATCTTTAAACTGGTCCAATAACTCTTACACTTCTATAGGTATAGGTGTAGATGAAGATTTCTTCTCCTCCTTAGGTTTCTACATAGTGGCATATCCTACTCCTTCACCCTACTTCAAGTTCTTGAGGAACTCTTTACCACTCATGAGTAATGCTTTAGCAGTAGATTTGTCCACCTTGTCTTCTTCCACTATAGATTGGATCCTTTAAGTGACTTCATCCTTCTTCAAGGAATACTTGTTCTCCTTCCCATGATACACTACCTCCTTGTCATACTACCAAGGTCTTCCCAATAGTAGGTGACAAGCATCCATGGGAAGCACATCACATAAGATCTTATCCTAATACTAGATAATGGTGATGTTTACCCACACTCGTTCATTTACTAGGATGTTATGCCCCTTATTCAACCAAGTCACCCTATAAGGACACACATGTAGAACCTTGGTCAAACCAAACTTTTGTACTACCTCCTCTAATAAGACATTATTAGTAGACCCTAAATCTATAATCACCTTGTATACTTTGCCCAATATTTTGCATGTTGTTCTAAACAATGCTCTTCTCTTCTTTGGTTCATCTTTAAACTAGATCCTTAACCAATACTCTCCTCAACATGAGGTTCTCACCCTTCTTAACATCAAGGTCCACTTCTCCTATCTTTTGATTTTCTTCTTCTTGGACATATGTGATTTCCTTTTTCCATAAGAATATGATGCCTTCTCTAGACATCTATAAATAGGGTGTCCCAAAATGCCGCAATTATAGCACTTCATGTTAATAAAGTGTGAGCCTCTGCTGCTATTTCCATATCTTCCTATACAACTATTATTGGACCCTCTACCTCTACTAAAGCCTCCCTAATAAATTGTCTCACTAGCCTTCTCATTCCATTTAGAGTCTTCATAGCTTTTCTATTCATTATTCCTGCTACTAGAGCCTCCCCTTGAGCTACCTCTAAAGTCTTTACCTCTACCCCTATTCTTGGAACTTAAGTCCCCTTTCTTCCTCAAATTTTCTTCCACCTTTATAGCCATTTGAAAACAAATTTGAAGAGTGGTGAGGCTAAACAAGCTCAATTCATCTTGGATGGACCATTTAAGTCCATTTAGGTATCTAGCCACCTTGATGCTCTCTACTTCTTGCACCCTTTATCTTAGTGCCAACTTCTAAAACTCCTCAATATAGGTAGCCACATCAAGATCTTTCTACCTAATATTTTTCCTCTACTCATGGATTTGAATCTCACAATCCTCTAGTAGGTATGTTTCCTTATTCTTTTCCACCATAGCTTTCCACTTAGCTATAGGCTTCTTCCCTTCATTCTTTCTTTCTTCTTGTACCAACTTTTACCATGTCAAAGCTTGACCTTTCAACTTGGACTTTACAAACCTCACTATTTGGGCCTTTGTTGTCCCTTCACACTCAAATTAGTTCTCAATGCTCTATAGCCATTCTAAGACTACCTCTACATCCATCTTTCCATGGAATAGGGACACATTCTCTAGACTCTTTCCTCCAAATTCTTTGAGGGCTTTGAGGAATGGTTCCTACTCACCAAGTGGAGGATATAGTTCAAGTACTCATCCTCCAAACTCTTCTTTTCTTTAACCTTGCAAAGTCTTCATCTTCCATATCTTGGGATGCATCCTCTATCTCTTTCAACTTATCTTTCATCTCTTCTAGGGCCTCATCTAGAACCCTAGTCTTCTCTTCAAAGAGATTCTTTTTCTCATCTACCTCCTTTTCCAACTCTACATTGGTAACCATCTCAGAAGATCCACTTAACTTAGTGGAATATAACATGCCACCACAAGCCTAATCTTATGGCTCTAATATCACTTTGATGGGAAGATTCTTCAATTAAGAGTTTTCTTCCTCTTCCTAGGCTACTCTGAGCTTGCTAAGGTTTTTCTCTCATAACCCTAACTTAGAGGATCCCTCTACAATCTCCTTTCTCCAATAAACTCTCCCAAAAATTCAAGTCTCAATGTCATTCCCTCAATTCACCAAATATGCATTCTTTGGCCTAGATTTCCAAAACTTCACTAAATGTACCAAGTGGCCCAAAATCAAGTTTTGACCTTCCTATTGAGGTTCTTGACCCATTTCCCATCATTTTGCAAAATTCTTTTAAGTTTTCCACACAAAAATCACCAAATTGCCTAGTTAGGTTGTGTAGCCCTAATACCCCCTATTAGCCCTCCTAGAAACAAGAAAAGTGCTATAACTCACAAAAACACTTAATAAGGACCCTTGGTGTATTCTATACTTTTTTTCCCTATGACCCAACCTTGAATATTTTGCAGATCTTGGGCTCCATTATTGTGTGTATGGTATGGATTCAGACTCCTTTTAAGGGTTTCAAAGGCAATTTTTATGTTTTCTTCTCCACAAGTGTAAAAATCCATTCCCAACCTCCTCCTTTGAGCTTTAATCCCTTCATACACTATTCCTACATGGCCAACTCAATATTGACCCATGTCAATCATCTATTCATCACAAAACTTTATTACAAGCATTTCCTTGCACCTTGCCAAGCTTGCTTGCTTTCCTAGGGCTTGCTTGTAAAAAATAGCATTTGGCCTCCCAAAAATTCCAAAAAAACTAGCTACATTATGTATAGAGGCTATTTCTTGGTCTCTAAGAGCCATGGTATTTGACCAAGGACACTCAAGCCATAACCCATTTCATGCTTGCACCATAAAACTGGACAACAAGATAATTGAAACCAAATAATTTTCTAAAGCCTACAAAAAGCTTACTTGAAACAAAAAAAATCACACATAGATTCAAAAAATGAACACAAGATTCTATTACATCAAAAAAAATTCATTGTTTAATCCAAAAACTATGCTTCAATGCACAAAACTATCCTACTACAGGTGTGGTTCATACACGCAACTTACCAACCCTTGGAAATGAGTTGGAAAAGTATTAAATATAATTCCTCCTCAATTATGTCCTATAGTTCAAAATATAACTAGCCAATTTGTTGGCTTTTCCAAAACTTCCTAAAAGTTGTCAAGCAATTTTGCAAAAATTGTAAAGTTGTTAATGCAACTTTTCACAACTTTTGCAATTTTTCTCCTAGACTCTTCAAACTTGGTTAGTATGCTAAAAAAACCTTATAGGATGAATTTAGAAAATTTAATGACCATCCTTACCAACTCATTTCCCTCTTTAATGTAATTTTACAACATTTTTCCACTTAGTGCAACTTTTGCAATTTTGCTCCTATTAGGACCTAATTGACAAAATTTGACTCCCAATCCAAAACCTATCAAATATAACCACCTAAACTCACCTTGGTACTTTATAACTATTCCTTACTACCCCAATGGTTTGTTATACCATCTACAAACCAAAATTAAGATTAGGGCTTTACCTTATCATAGGTGCTCCTGTACCACAATCTGACTTCCTTGTCTTGCATCAATTCTCTTAAGAAATGATATTTAAATGAAATGTGCTTGGTTTCAATATGCATCACAGAATTCTTGGAAATTTTAATTGCATTGGTGTTATCATAGAAAACAACAAAGAGATCCTTGATCTCTTCCTTCATACCTACCAATAGTTGTTTGAACCAAACAATATTTGAACAATTGACTACTACAGCAACATATTCTTCTTTTGTTGTTGATGAAGAGATACAATTTTTCTTCTTATTTTTCCAAGATACTAGCCTCTTTCCAAGAAATAATTCTCCACCACTAGTGCTCTTTATATCATCAATGATTCCTACCCTATAAGTATCAATGAATGATTTAATTCAAAGTTGCTTCCTTTCTTATACCACAAACTATAATCTTCAATACCCTTTAGATACCTCATGATTCTTTTGATTTGCATCATATGATTTTCTTTTGGATTATCAAATAATCTTGCTACCATTCCAAATTCTAATGCTATATCAAGTCTCTTATACTAAACTTTTCCAATCATTGATTTGTATGTAGTCCGATCTACCTCTTTTGAATACATAATATTCATCATTCTAGAATAATCATCAACAAATAAAATAAAGTACTTATCTCTTGTGAATCTTTTTGTGCCAATAGGTCCACAAATGTTTGTATGAACCAACTCCAAGACTTCTTTAGAATGATAATTCTTTCTTTTAAAACTTGTCTTACTCATCTTACCAATTTGACAATTCTTACATATGCCCACGTCAAGTTTCTTCAAGCTTGGAATGCCCCTAACCCTTTTGTTCTTTCTTATGTTTACTAGGTTATCAAAACTCACATGACATAACATATTATTCCATAACCAACTTTCTTCTACTTGAGAAATGAAACATGAACTTCTTTTAAGATCTAGGTAGAATAGATTATCTTTTGTCTGCTTGCTAGTCCCAACTAGATTTTATTTCCCATCCATCAAATTGGCCTTTCCATTTATGAATTCTACCTAAAATTCAATGTTATTCAATTGAGCCACACTAAATAGATTATTTATTACTCCTTCAACCCAATAAGCATTATCACACCTAAGATCATTGGTTAGTGCAATACAACCTTTACCTTTCACATAACATGGTTCATCATTGTTGAATCTAACACTTCCACTATCATAGTGTACCAAGTTCTCAAATTTAGATTTTTCACTAGTCATATGGTGAGAACAACCACTACCAATATTCCATGTATCAATTTTATTATTTTGTGAGATAAGTGCCATCTTAGCATTCTCACCATCTGATTCATCCTTAACAACATTGTAGACCATTTCATCTTCTTCTTCACTACTATAAAATCTTTAGCAATGTAACAATATTTCTTACCTTTGTCCTTGTAGTCCTTGTAGCTTTTTATGTCCTTATTTCCCTTGTACTTTTCATTCTTCTTTTCTTCTTTTCCTTCTCTATTTGGATACCTTATAGTAATGTGACCAACTTCTTCACAAGAAAAGAAGATCAAAGAAACTTTACCTTTGTACTTTCCTTTGCCCTTGGGAAATCTATTTGCAAGTAATGCTTCAATGACTTAAAGATTTTCATCAAAACCATATTCATTCTTACTATCAGGTTACCTTTTAGATTTTTTAGCTTTCTTCTTGAGTGATAGCTTGGCTTGAAATGCAAACTCAAGGTTGCTAGAGTTACAAATATAGTTATCATAATTATCTAACTTAAATCTTGTCAACCTTCCCACTACTGCATCCAATATTATATCATTCCTAGGATTACATCTCATCTCTTGAATTTCTAACACTCTAATTAGATATATAGGAAAAAAATTTATGAGAACCTTACTTACCACTATCTCATCTTCTATCTTTTCTTCTAGGGCTCTGATTGCACACACACTAGCTTTGATTATATCATTGTATTTTGCAAAGTTCTCATCTTCTCTCATCATCATTTGATCAAATTGACCTTTGAGACTTTCTACCTTGGCTTTCCTTACATTATCATATCCTCCATAGATGGATTTTAGCTTGATCCACATCTTATGAGCAGTATCATAGTCTTTCACTTTGTCAAATTCAACATTACTGAGAGTTGAAGAAATATCAATCATCGTAATGTTATGATTCTTCTTTTTTGTAATTTATTCAATAGTCATACTTGTGGAGGGTGCCACATACTTGGCATCTAGGTACTTTAATCTTGAGCCTCCAATGGTTTCCAAATGTAATCATGAGTTCTTGCCATGCCTTGAAGTTATCTTTGTTTAGATTAGGGATCTCTCTTTTGTAAGACATATTGATCTTTAGCTTACGTCCTTTAAACCTTTTTTGCAAGCCCCAAAAGCTCTTATACCAATTTTTGGAAATATAAGAGGAGCAACTAAGAGGGGAGGGGTGAATCATTCTTCACAAAAATAAATCCTAGATCCCTTAGATGTCAATACAAATCAAAACCAAGCTCTACAAGAACCAAAAATACTGTTGTAACTAGGTTTGTACTGAATCACTCAAAAAATACTAAGAATCTTTGTTACTCATCAATTATTAAAATAAATAATTCTTAAGACATTCAATGTTAGTAACCATAATTTACTTAGTTGCAAAAATAGAAAGAAAATAACATGAACACATATGACATCAGGATTTAACATGGAAACCCGGTTTGGGAAAAACTACCAATTACAACTAGTTACTATTTTATACTCTTTTGAAGTGAGCCTTGTTAGGAGCCAACCCTATTAAAGATTACAAAACATACTATTAGGTATGACCCTATTAAAGGATTTAATCACCCTATTAAGAGTGGCCTTGTTAGAGGTCTGTAGACACTTCAATCTAGAAATGCCACCTTGTTAGAGGATTTGGAAAATAGTTATTAAGCTAAATCTATTTAGAGATTTGATACACTACTAGAATTATTAGAGAGTAACAATGATATGACCTAATTTTTGATGCAACTAAATTGTTGATTTTACATCTTTGTTCTAGCTTGAATACTTGATCATCCTTGATCAAATAAAACTTTGCAGCTCAGTCAACTCAAGATACCCTATTGTCCTTCCAACCCTATTGTCCTTCCAATTCGCTTCCTTGGTTTATCTTTTCAAATCCATGCTTCTCTCTTTCAATCCCAAAACTTGACCTTATACCTATATCTTTTTCCTTATCAAGTCAACTTGAACACACATACAAATATTCAATATTCATCCCTTAAATTGGCTAGATTTAACAAATAAATTTATCAAAATAAATATACTAATTCAAGAAAATCCTTCGTTAGCTAACCTAGCTCAGTCAAAACTAACTTATAAAAGACTTTTTCCAAACTTCCTTTATTAACCACATGAAAATTGCAACCTAAATTGAAACCCTTTGGTAACTGACTGAGCTCAGTTAACATTGGTTCCATGCCAACTTCTCTTTCATGCCCAAGTGAACTCGAAAAACACTATCTTCCTACAAACTTCCTTTGATGTCTGAGTGAACTTGACAGATAATTTCTTTGAACATGATTATCTTTGGAATTCTCGGTAGACACTAGAAACTATCTTCATCACCCAAGTGAGCTCAACAAACACTTCCTGATAAAGACTTGACATTTTTTGTAACATTAAAAACAATATACAATTGGACAATTATTTTCAACACCCCCAAAACATCATAAAATAAATTCTAACAAAACCATATACTAAGAAATCAAAATAATAATACAAGATTAGTTTTGCAGCTAAATTAATTTATCTTCTAATGTTTACTAGCAATGTTCAAAATATGCATGAATACCTATGGTATAAGTGTACATAAATAGTTCATATATATTTAATCACCATGATTGATCAATATTATAATGATATTATTTCTTTTAATTTATTGAATAATTTAATATTCAACTCCAAAATTATCTCTTAATTGAATATTAACTACATTAATATTTTATTAGTTCTGAGTATAACATATTATGATATTATTAATTTAAATGATCTTAGATTATAAATGTCTTAGTTAATAACAAAAATTATTAGATTAAATATTAAAATCAATATCATTCTTAAAGTATTAATTTAACTTCCATATAACTCCACTATTAATATTTAATTTCTCTTGAACTCATTGTTCTATTATAAATAGTTCAACTTGAATTATAGTTATAATTAAACTATAATTATAATTAAATTAAATATAATTACATCCATTATGTCTAATCACCATAAATAAATGATTATCTAGTTAACTTCACTTAATATATTACAAAATCAAATATTTACTAACTTATAACTACAAGTACATTTATAAATATATAATAAGATTATATTCAACCAAGAATTAACTGAACTTAGTTGTGTAAATAAAAGCATTATTATTATTTACAACTCACCTATATATATAATGATTTAACTATTTATTTAATTTCCTAAAATTATATATATATATAAAAGAGGCAAATGCCCATTTTATTAATCTCAAAACATTTACATGCAACTTAGTTCAAAGTGCAGGCACTAGGGGAAAAAGAACAAGGTAAAGAAAACCTACGGTAGAGCCCGAGACCAAAGTCTTATATATTTACATTTGTCCTAAATGGGACTTAAAGAGGACATTCCTTCCTTTACAAGAAGAATTAGAGATCATACCCCCTATTATATTGAATTTCATGAGTAAGAGAATGGTACATAAAGGTTACTTACAAATGAAATTTTCATATAAGAGACCCAATGCAATGTTGAAATAGCACCTTGATGGTAATCCTCTGTCTATCCTTAGTCCACCTGCCATAGTAAAGAAAAATTGCATTTCCAATATAACATCATATAGGGTTAGAGTATAATAAACCTAATCATCTCCCCTAGTTCTTTGGGAATATACTAAACCAAATTAAAGATTTGTTTCCTAATCAAGATATATTATTTTCCTAGGAGCTATAGTTTAATCATTAGAATGTGAAGACAACCCTATTCAAAATTCCAACGGCTACTCAGAAAAACTCCTTACAAGTTTTAACTTTGAAACTGAAAAAGATAAACGTCATTATGAGAATAAAAAACATGACCCAAATTTTATGATAAAAATAGATCTCAGCCCAAGCATCAAACTAGGTTTAATAGATATGAAGAGTCCTAAGATGCATTCACTATTAGAAGCCCTACTATATAAAATATGCTAATTAAACAAATTGGGTTGCAATCAAAATCCGCAATTGTTTTCTTGAATTACAACCTCAGAGTATAAAGAAGCCCTATCCCATTATCCTAGTACTACTTCTATGTAATGAAATCTCATATAATGGCTCCAAAAATAAAGGAGACTTTTAGGCTCAATGCTAAGAAATTGCAAGGTAAAACCCAAGGCACTTTTATTTTGTTAGAAATAACAAACAAAAGCCATAATTTTCAAAGGAGTAAATACCATACAGGAATGTTACCAAAATTTAACTAATATAAAAGCCTTTTAATGACCAAATATTCTAGGATAAACATAACAAAGATCATTATGCATCATTATCCTTAGCAAACACTAATGTAATTTCAAAAAAACTAGCCATAGTCAACTTAGTTCTAATCTAAACTAATAGATTAACAATAATGTTAAGATTAAATAAAGCATTAGGTATAAAGTTAGATAATAAAAAAATTTAATGAAAGTTTTAGATCTAAAGTTACAGTGAGCTCTAAGGTTTTAAAAAAAAGCACAAGGTGGTCACTAGTCCACTATAAAGGCCTCCTAAAGGTCCTTAATAGAATCCCTAAGGGTTCTATCCTATAGGATATCCTCCTCCATAAAATACCACTCTAGCCAATCATCTTCTAAGGGCTCAAAGATTGAGCAAAAACAAAAGAGGAACCATAGGTGCCTCTTGTAGGAATCACTTTCTACCCAAAAGCCAGTCAGGTTCTTTGTGAAGATGATTGGGTAGGTGACAATGGGTTCCTCTTAAACATAAAACATGTTATAATTGTTTGTTAATGGGATGGTAAGGTTGTCCTTGATATTTTGGAGGATAGTGTCCAAATCACCAAGTAGGACATCTTCAAACAATTCCCTACATGAGGTGGAAATGAGATCGTGGTCTGCCTAGAAATGATGACAGACTACAATGAACAAGGAAACAATATTTAGGTTAGACCAGAATTTGCTAGGACTATTAACAAATTGAGTCCCTAAGCATCATAGGAAAACATGCCAAATGACCATGTTTTTAACCTTGACAATTTGCATAATATTCTCTATTTTGATAGGTCTGTCAAAAGCCATGAGCTGAGAGGGGCAAGAAAGATTTATTAGAGTGTTCGTAGAAGAAGAGTAGAGCCTAGAAAGAAAACCATCAAGATAAATAGGTGAAGTTATGCTAGCCAACCTATTGCTATAAATGCCATAAAGCTAGTTGATTTGATTGCTAAGAGAAAAATTCCAAAACGTATAACACTTAACATGAGTGAAATAAAGATGGTGTATAATGATGGAATATATTCTTTGTAAAGATGTTGTCTAGTGGGAGATGTGACAAGGAAGAGTAAATTTGAGCCACCAAAAAGAAAATCAATCTTAAGAAGAGCTACATAATTCCCAATTGTCTACACAAAAATGATTAAATTAGTTAAAATAAATAAAAATAGGGATGGGTTCAAGGAGGGTAGGATTGAAAAAAGATAATAGTTCCTCTTTATCATCTACCCTCTAATTAGCAAGTTTATCCATTACACCATTGCCCTCTAATTATATGTGGTCAAAGGTGGAGTGTTTTAAGAATTTACTTAGGTTACGAGCTTTAGGAGGGAATTTAATCTCCACTTAGGCATCAATTTATTCCTCAATGAATTTACAAAAATAGCTAAGTCTCCTTCTATGATGCAAGAGCATCCTATTTTTCCTTGTAATCCTAAAATTTTGTTCATTCTACCAGTTACTTCTGAGTGCTAGTTTTCAATTGTTGCCAAGTGCCAATTTTCAGTTACTATCAAGCAACAGCTTCTAGATACTACTGAGTGTCAGATTCCAGTTGCTATCAAGTTATAGTATGTACCAAGTTATCCAGTGTGTGCTGAGTTATCCAGTGTGTGCCAATTTATTCAATGTATGTAGAGTTATCTAGTGTGTGTCGAGTGAGCCTATTATTTGTTGATGCTTAGTTCCTTCTTTAGCTGAGTTGACTGTGTTTTGGTTCTTAGAGGGATTCAACTTGCAAATTTAATTTTGATCATAAATTTAATGATAGGATCCTATTTAGGGATGAGTGTTGACCATTTTGAGGTCAAACTTTCTATTATGTAATGTTCTAGAATCTTTTGTAAGTCATTTTGGTGAGTATAAATAGAGTGCTTAGGCTTAGGTTAAAGGGGTAGAACTTAGAGAGCTTGAAAATGGAATGCATATGTGTCTAGAAATACAAATTTAAAGCTAGATCTTAGATCTGGAAGTTGTATTTTATATCTATCCATAACTAAGAAGGGCTTATAGCTGGGTATGTATGTTGATTATTTGATGAATCAATAAAAGTGTTTTACTCTTCCTCCTCCTTTGGTTGTTGTTATTTGTGTTGAGCTTTTGATGTGTTAACTCTTGCATGGTGGTTTGGATAGCTAGGTGTTCCTTTGGCCCTAGTTATCATTCCTCCATGCATTAGATGGTATTAGAGCTTGAGGTTCATCCTTGTAAATTTTGGCTCATGTAGAAACCTAAGTGAATTTGGTTGTAGGGTTGCAAATCTATGGATTTGATCTATAGCTTGTAGAGGGTTACAATCTTACAGGAACCTAATTTGTAAAGATGGTTTGAGGTAGAAGAAATTTTAATAATGCAATATTAGATACATTGAGAAAAATTGCATGCAGATTAGATATTGTAGAGATAGCCTAGAGGAGAGGAGCATATCTAGATGATGTAAGTGATGATGAAGCAGTAGCACCAAACCCCAATCTAGAACCTGAAGAAGATCAAGATGAGGCAAGGTTGTTGAGAGTATTATCTAGGGAAAACTCAAAACCTATTGTAGAAGTTGTTCTTTATGATGGAAAATTGGGTACCAATTTTGTGTTGGATTGGATCTCTAAAATGGAGAAGTTCTTTGAGTATGAAAACACTTCTGATAATAGGAAGGTGAAGATTACAATTACTAGGTTGAAAGGACATGCATCACTGTGATGGGAGCATTTGCAAACTGATAGACAAAGGAGAGGAAAGGAAAAGATCAAAACTTGGGTGAAGATGGTGAACAAAGTGAAGAACAAATTCCTTCTTGTTGATTACCAAGTTAGCCTATTGAGAAAGATGCAAAATTTGATTCAAAGAGACATGAGTGTGAAAGAGTATACTAAGGAAATCAATAGATTGAACATTAGATATGGACATGTGGATGATGATGTTGAGAAAATTTCTAGGTACATAAATGGATTGAGATCTAGAATTCAAGATGAGATAAGTTTTGTGAAATTGGAAAGTGTTGAAGAAGCATATCAATATGCCTTGAAAGTTAAGGAAATCATGGCAAAGAAGCATAAACAAACACATAAAGGTAGAGGTGGTAGATTCTAGAGAGACAGAGGTAGATCTTATGGTGAAGGTGGCAATACTGATAGTTTTGTATAGGATAAGGGAAAATTTGAATGGAAGAATGATGACAAAGGCAAGACCGAGTGGAAAGGTGGTGATTCTTACTAAGGAGGTATTGGTTCTTACTAAGGAAGAGGTAATTCTTACTCTAGAGGTAGATTTTGTGGTAATTGTTTCAAATGTGGTAAAGAAGGGCATAGATCCTTTAAATGTAGATCTTTTGAAAGTGGGTAAGGTAACAAAAATATTTTGATTCAAGGAGACACTGAGGGTTCACCAAGTCAACCTGAAGCTAGAGAAAATATGATGGTAAGAAGAACCTTATGTAATAAGGGAAGTGATGAGGAACCTATCCTAAGGAGAAGTCTTTTCAAAACCAAATGTAAGATGGTTGGAAAATGTTGCAAGGTAATCATTGACAATGGAAGTTCTACAAATATGGCATCAAAATAGCTGGTTACAAAGTTGTAGTTGTAGAGGCTAAAGCATCTGAAACCCTACCATGTTTCATGGATCAAAGATAAGAATAAGATATTGGTAAGTGAACAATGTATTGTGAAGTTCAAGATTGGGCATTACTATGATGAAGTTCTATGTAATATTATGCCTATGGATCATTGTCATATTTTATTGGGTAGACCTTACCAATATGATAGATATGTTATACATGATGGAAGATTAAATCAATATACTCTTTGGGTGAATGGGAGGAAAAAAATATTGTTGCCTTTGATTAAAAGTCTAGATGAGGTTAATTGTACTATTGTGAAAATTTGTATGGTCAATGGGAAACAATTTGAAAAAGAAATAAAAATGAACCAAGTTTGTTTTGCTATAATTCCTAGAGGACCGAGTTTTGGTAGTAATGACCAAATGACAACAAAAGTTGGTAATGACCAAGTGACAGTAGAAATTGGTAGAAGTTGAGTACTAGCAGAAATTGGAAACTTGTTGAATGAATGCAAGGATATTGTTGCAGAATTAGAAGATATATCTAATTCCTAGAGCTAGTTTTCCAAATAAAGCACCATATAGATTGTAACCTATAGAGAATGAAGAACTTAATAGACAAGTGCATTAGTTATTGGAAAAAGGTTTGATCAAAGAATGTTTGAGTCCATGTGATATACCTACCATATTAGAACCTAAGAAGAATGCAGAATGTGTAACAAGATCACCATGAAATATAGGTTTCTTATGCCAAGGATGGATGACATAATGGATTATTTGAGTAGAGCAAGGTATTTTACCAAGATTGATTTGAAGAGTGGTTGTCATCATATCAGAATCAAAGAAGGTGATGAATGGAAGACTGCTTTCAAGATAAAAGATCATTTCTATGAATGGTTGGTTATGCCTTTTGGTTTGACTAATGCACCTAGTACTTTCATGAGGTTGATGAATGAAGATCTAAAAAGAATTTTGAGTAAGTTTATTATTATTTATTTGGATGATATTTTGATATTCAGTAAGACTAAGGAAGAACATCTTGAGCATGTTAGACAAGTATTGAATAGATTAAAAGAAAAGAAGTTGATGATTAATTAATAAAAGTGCTTTTCTCTTCCTCCTCCTTTGGTTGTTGTTCTTTTTGTTCAGTTTTCATTGTGTTAACTCTTGCATGGTGTGCCTTTGGCCCTAGTTGGTTTAAAGATGGATCCTAATAAAGTTAAAACAATTTTGGAATGGCCTACACTTGAGAATGTGGATGAGGTAAGATCATTTCATGGTTTGGCTAGTTTTTACAAGAAGTTTATAAGGAATTTTAGTTCTATTGTAATACTATGACTGAGACAATGAGAGGAGATAAAAAGAAATTTAAGTGGACATATGGAGCTGATAAGATTTATGAGACTTTGAAAAAAAAGGTTGCTAAGTTACCTATATTGGTTTTCCCTAATTTCAATAAGGTATTTCAAGTTGAATGTGATGCAAGTGGTAGTGTAATAGGAGCTATATTAAGTCAAGAGGGTAAACCTATTGCTTTCTTTAGTGAGAAGTTTAATTATGCTAAAAAGAAGTATTATATGTATGATCAAGAGTTTTATGCTATTGTTCAAGCCTTGAAGAAGTGGAGACATTATTTGATTCCTCAGGAGTTTGTGTTGTATACTGATCATAAAGCTTTATAGTACTTGGGAAGTCAACATAAATTAAATTATAGACATCTGAAGTGGGTTGAGTATTTTCAAAGTTTTACATTTATGACTAAGTATAAGAGTAGAGCTACTAATAGAGTTGTTGATGCATTGAGAAGAAGATGTTCTTATTGACTAAGATGAAGGTTGAAGTTCTTGGTTTTAACGAGATGAAGGAGTTATATGATACTGATCCTAATTTCTCTGAAGCATGGAGAAAGTGCAAAGCACCAAATCTAAAAAATCACATCAGTAAGTATGATGAATATTTTATTCAAGAAGGTATGTTGTTTATAGGAATTCAATTGTGTATCCCTAGTTCTATGAGAGTCAATTTGATCAAAGAAAAGCATAGTGGTGGATTGGCTAGACATTTTGAAATTGATAAGAGATTAAGTTTGTTGAAGGAGAGGTTTTATTGGAGACAAATGTATAAGGATGTCCATAAATATGTGAAGATTTGTGGAGTTTTTCAAGTTCCAAAAGGAGTAAGTCAGAATACTGATTTGTATACACCTATTACTATTCCTAAGAAACCTCGGAGTGACATTATTATGGATTTTTTTCTTGGATTTCCTAAGATAGTGAAGGGGTATGGTTCTATATTTTTTTTGGTGGATAGATTTTCTAAAATGGCTCATTTCATACCATGTAAGAAGACATCAAATGTTGAGCATGTTGTTGAATTTTTCTTCAAAGAGATTGTAAGATTGCATGGATTACCAAGAAGTATTATTTCTAACAAAGATAGTAAGTTTTTTGGTTATTTTTGGAAGACCTTGTGGAAGAAGATGGTTATTGAGTTGAAGTTTATTTCTACATCCATCCATAGATAGATGGATAGATAAAGGTTGTGAATAGAAGCTTGGGTAATTTTTTGACATGTTTTGTTGGAGATAAGCCAAATAATTGGGAAGTGGTATTAGCACAAGCTAAGTTTTCATATAATAATTTTGTGACTAGGAGTATAGGGAAAACACCTTTTGAGATTGTTATAGGAATGTAGCCTAGAGGAGTATCAAATTTGAGGGATGTTTCTAGTGAAGAGAACATAAGTGCTACAGGAAAAGAATTTGCTAATTTTATGGAGTCTTTGCATAAGGAAATTAAATTAAGGTTGGAACAAAGTAATTAGAAGTATAAAGAGAATGTTGATAAGTCTAAAAGACATCATATTTTTCAAATTGGTGATGAGGTGATGGTTCATTTGAAGAGAGGAAGATTTCTTGTTGGAACATACAGTAAACTAAAGATGAAGTTTGGACCTTGTAAGATCTTGAAGAAGTTTGGCAGTGGTAACACTTATGAAGTTGAGTTACTCGATGACATGGATATATCTCCTATATTCAATGTTGCTGATCTATATAAGTATCATGTGTCATATGATGAAGTTGTTATATCAGATGATTACCCTAAGAAGCTAATTGAAGAAGTTGAAAAGATATTGGATCAAAGAGTTAGCAAGAGCACAACAAGAAAAGATTACTCTGGGTATTTGATGAAGCAAAAGAATAGATCGATTGAAGATGCTACATGGATTTCTCAATCTAATTTGGATTCAACTTAGGTTGTGACACTTGCATGATTTAGGAGAATCATTTATTCCAACCCTGGTTGTTTAATGCAGAAGCATCCTGGGTTTTCTTGTAATCTTGCACTTTTGTTCATTCTGTTAGTTACTGTTGAGTGCCACTTTTCAATTGCTATTGAGTTCTACTGTATGTTGAGTTATCCAGTATATGCTGAGTTATCTAGTGTGTGCCAAGTTATCCAGTGTGTGTCGAGTGATCATAGTATTTGTTGATGCTTAGTTCCTTCTTTAGTTGAGTTGACTTTGTTTTGGTTATTAGTGGGAGCTAACTTGCATATTTAATTTTGATCATGAATTTAATGCTAGGATCCTATTTAGGGATGAGTGTTGACCATTTTGAGGTCAACCTTTCTATAATGTAATGTTCTAGAGTCTTCTGTAAGTCACTTTGACAAGTATAAATAGAGTGCTTAGGCTTAGGTTAAAGGGGGAGAACTTAGAAAGACTTAAATTATACTTCATTATTTAAGGCTATACCTATTGGTTTTGAGAATTGGGACAAAAGCTTTCCATCATGATTATGAATAAAACATCTTATCCTTAAAACTCCTTGGTTACCCCTTGAGGCTCCATCAAAGTTTAGTTTAACCCAATTATTAGCTGCAGTGGTCTATTTATAGAGAGCTCATGTTGATTTATTGTTCCCACTATCTTGGCCATGAAAAGCTGGTAGTTTGAGGTCTAGTCATTTATTATGAATTTTTCCATCACAAAATGTCATAGATTTAAATGAACCATTAGAGTTTTTAAAAACAATTTGAGGGTTTCTATGATGACGGCTTCAATTTTTAGGATTAGTTGTTTCCAAGACATACCAAAATCATTAAAGATTGTTCTAGTTCTTTCATTCCATAATTTCCATAGAATTTTGGAAGGGGAGATAATCCGCAGGCCATGGAAGATGGTTTTTAAATATAGTTTTGGCCAAGAGAGCATGAGAGATAGAGTTGTGTTAGGGAGATCCAATTTAAGGTTTAGTTTATTACAAAACCAAAACCAAAACTTTGGATGAATAAGAGCATTTTAGAAGGATTTGATCCATATCCTCCTCAACATGATGGTAGAGAGGACAACCTAGAGGTTCCTAAAAGCCCATTCTTTTTATTCTATCTATTGTCAAGAATCTTTTTTGAAGGATCGACCATGAGAAGGCCCTATCTTTAGGTAAACATAGGGATTCTAGCATAACAAATAAGGTAGTTCCACCTTAGGATGATGTTTTAGATTGATTAGATAATTTTAACCATTCTTAGTATTATATTCTCTATTTTTAGATCCATCCCAAATTAATATATCTTCTAATCCTATAAAGGTAATGTCTCAGTATTTTAGGATATTAGAGAGAATTGATTCTTCCTCTTATGGGATGTTGAAGGAGGAAAGTGATTTACACTTCCATCTGTACAAAGATTTAGTGTCCTTCTCAACATAATTTATTAAGAAATTCCCAAGTATGTCTTCCAAAATAGTTATAGTTGATTGAATGGAAGTGAGCTTACTAATTATAGAAAAGCCCCCCAAGATTTTGTACAAAATTTAATCCAGTCTCCTTTTCCAATTTTCTAGGTGACCTTGTTAAGTATGATAGGTCTACAAGATATCAAGAAATTCCAAATTTTAGATCCCCTTGAGGTTTTTTCCTTCTTAGAATAATTAAAGGATTATTAGGAAGAAGGTAATTGTTACATAGTGTTCTATCTCATTTAAGATACAGATAACATATCACTTTTCAAATTAGCTTAGCCTCTAGGGCCAAATCTTGATCCTTCAGATTCTTGATATCAAAGCCTCATTCCTACTTGGGTCAACAAACTTTGTCCCATGCTAATAGCATAATTGTCCTTTTATCTTCTAATCCTTGCTATAGATAATTCTTTAAAAGTTTATTAAGGTCATCTCTAAACTTTTCTAAAAGCTCTAGCATAGATATCTGATAAATCGACATAATAGAAAGAACAAACTTAAGCATATTAATTCTCCTAGCTAGGGATAGACACTTTTTCTTCTATGATTGGATCCTAGATGTTACCTTATTCGTGAGGGTTTCCTAGCTAGATACATTTTTCTTATCTAGATTTGAAAGCACAACCAGTTATTTACAAGGTAAAGAGCTCCTCTTAATGTTAAGGATTTTTCTAATATTTTGTTCCCAAGCAGTAGAGGTATTGAAGAAAAAAGACCTCATATTTTGAGAGATTAATATCTTTCCCTAAGGCTATCTTTTAAGAGCTAAGGATGTCATTTAGATTGTCTACTTCTTTGCATCTAGCTTCCCCATATAGCATGGTATCATCAAAAAATGGTTGGTGGGTGGTTGCTTCTTCATCTTATGAAATTTGGATTCCTTTAAGGGAAAGGGAAATAGAATCTCCTTTTCTTCGTCCCCTGGATGAGAAGAAGAAAACCCTAAGAGATCCATTGACTAGGACTAAGAACTTGGGACTTGAAATAAATTCAAACTGCAAGTTTATCCACCATTTAGAGAATTCAAAATCCTAAAGATATCTGCACAAGAATCTCCAGTTAACTTTATCATAGGCCTTGCTAATATCTAGCTTGATCGTCATTCTAGGAGCTCTATTAAGACCAAATATATGGATTTCTTCTTGTGCAATAAAAGTTCCATCATAGATTCATCTTATTGGAACAAACCCTATTTTCTCCTCATTAATAAGAATTGGAAAGGGGTTAGTCATTCAATTGGCTAAATTTCTAGATAGTATCTTATAAAGGGTATATTGCATAAGACAATAGGCCGAAAGTCCTTAAAGTCATATGTTCAATCAGTTTTAGGAATCAAGGCTATGCAACTGTGATCAACCTCCTTAAGAAGTCCTCCTAAATTTTTGAAACTATCTAGAGCCTCTATTATTTCCTCTCCCATAAAATGCCAACATTTTTGAAAGAAGCATGCAGGAAAGTCATCTAGCCCTAGAGATTTTTCTACAGCCATTTGAAACAAGGTCATTGTTACCTCTTCCTTAGAGATTTTCTAAAGTAGACCTTTATTTTGTTTGTTTGTAATTATTTTTGGGATATTTTCAAGCAAAGAATTTTGAGAATTCAATGGAGATCCCTCCAAGTTACTTAACATATCTTCAAAGAAGGAAACAACCTCCCTAGCAATATCAGTGGGTTTCTCAAAAAAAAATTATCTTTATTATTTCTTAGATTTATTATATTTATAGCCCTTCTTTTTTTGGTGTTGTCATGGAAAAATTTGGTGTTTCTTTGACCTTCTCTCAGCCATATTTCTCAGGATTTTTTCTTCCAATACATTTCTTCTATGGCTAGAATACCTTCTAGTTTTAATCTTAGGTTTTTCTCTTTCATGTATAAATCTTCATCCATACCTTTTTCATAACTTCTCTATTGATAGACTCTAGATAAACTATAGTATCCATTTTGGAATCAAAGATGTTTCTAACATGGGGTTGATTCTAATGGATAAGGCTCTATTTTATATTTTTTTAACTTTTGGACAATCTTGATCCTTCAACTTTGGCATTGACCCTCCAATGTTCCAAGGTTGGGATCAAAGAGCTATCCTTGAACCACACTACTTCAAATTTGAAAGGATTTCTTGTAGGAGTTAGTTCAATCTCTATTAATAGAAGGACTGGGTAATGATCAAAACTTAAGAAGGGTAGAGTCTCATATATTAGAATAGAAGCCTCTTTTGGTAGGTTACTTGAGATGATAAATCTCTCAAGTCTCTCCACAATTTTACTAAAGCCTTGTCTTCTATTATTCCAAGTGAAGGATTTATCTTTAGATTTAATTTCTAGAGATGTTGATCTTTGCATGCAATTGTTAAAGTCTAGTGATGTCTGGGATAACTTTGAAAGGCCTCCACTTTTTTATAATGATGATGTAATGGCATTGAAGTCTCCTATCAATATTCATGGGGAAATAAGGATTGTAATTGGTGTTCAAATTCCAACCAAAGGGCTCTTTTGTCACTAGTTGGAGTTGGACCATATGCATTGAAGAGGGTAAAATAAACACCATGAGCTTCATATTAATCCCAATTACCCTCCAAAGGCCCCTATAGAAAGGCTTCCATAGATTTTCCTAGATATAACTTCATGTATTAAGTAGGGACTTAGAGGAATGGGAGGGTTTCCTATGGTTAGATTAAGGACCTCATTCCCTCTTATATTAGGAGAGGTAGGGGCAGGGGGTTATCAAAGGTCCATGATGGTTTTTTCCATTGACGGGGCATAATTTTTTTTCTCATTTACTTACACAGGGCCCTATTCTCTAAAGAATTATGTAGGGTACATGCATTCATATTTCCCCCATCAGAGGATGGGTTTTCCATTATAATAAAGCCTCCTACATTAGGGTTAAAGGTTATGTTCAAGGATGGATGAGAAATAATTCTTTGGGAAAATCCTATCCTTCTCATGATTATTAATTCCCTTCCAAGAAGAATTGGTGGTAGGACAAAAAGTTTGAGTAGCAATATGTTGTGGAGAGTTGATAAGATGATCCTTTGTTGAAATAAGATGATTGTCTATTTTCTAACACTTACTTGATAAATTGATATTTATAAATGACTCCTTAGGGTTTTCCTCATATTTGAGCCATTGTAGGTTTCCACAAACACCTGTGCAAATCTCAAGCCTTAAATAATAAATGGAGTAGTTTGTTATGATTCATAAGGGTTTCAAAAATGTTTCTTTGACATTAAGGTAAACTAGTATTTTAACCTTTATGGATGTCATATAGTTCTCCAACAAACCTCTTAAATCTCCAAGGGAGTCCCCCATCTAATGAAGAATACCTTCATCAATAAGTTCAACAACAAAATTTTGAAAGGAAACCCATTTCGAAATGGTTTTGATATTTAAGGATTGGAGGTTAAAGTTTGGTTTCCAATCCAAAAAAAAACATATTGAACTTCTGAAAAGAATGGAATTTTGAATAGCAGATTATTTTTAAATTCAACATTGTTGCATTTAATAAAAAGAATTTTATTCAATAGGTTAGTAATACTTACTTGGTCTTCTAGGAATGAGATCATGTGAACAAAAAAATGGGATGGTAGAGGATCATTTCCACTCTATTTTTTAAAAATACCATGAGATTTTTAGATATCCCACATCCCATCCAAGTGAGGATTGCTAATAACCAAGGTTTGAAGATTTGTCAGGGGCACCTACAAAACTAGCTATTGTTGGGTTTTTCAAGGGGGCTACCAGGCAATTTTTGAGAGTTGGAAACCTAAAAGTATTGAAGAGATTATTTTGCTGAATTTTTTTTTGAGAAGGGTTATTTACCCTATAACCTAGTAGGATGGCATTGGCACTAGATGCTACTAATAGGATTTGGGTAGAAATTACCCATAGTTTTTTATTTCTTGCTAATCCTCTCTCATGATTTGAAGGATTTCTCTATTCAAGAATCAAAAAATTATCTATCTTTCATCATTTGGGAGGAATATTGATTGGAGGCTGATAAGCATGACTCTTAGACATGGGAGAAACTGGAACCCTAGTCCCTTTCATTGAAGGAGGATGATCAAAATCCAAAGAAGAGAAGGTATTACAAATGGAGATTGTTGCTTCCACATTTACATATTTATCTACCAGTTACATAGATAGATTGCAATCATCCTAAGGAGTTAAATGAATGTCAGGATTTGAGTAGTTACCCAGTTGTCTACCTTGGCTTCGTGGAGAAAAACCTCAGCTTCTCAATTCACCTTCGTATTTTTGCATTTTTTGTAGAGACATTCCTTGATAAATTTTGAAAATAACTATTAATTCATCTACAACATCACTTTTATATATATAATTATTTTTTAAATCAAAAATAATAATTAAATAAGTTTTTTTAATAATTTCAAATATATATATAACCTTGCATGCATTATTTTCACATGCATGTTTACTTTTAAGAATGCATGATTATTATATAAATTTTTCTAACATGCATTTATTCATTTTCACTTGCATAAATATATTCATTTCTATGTATTCCTTTACATGCATAACTACATTGATTTGCATGTATATCTTTATAAATATATTTTTTAACATAATTCTTTTCACAATAAATATTTTCTATTTTATTTATAAAATATATAAATATATTTTGACAGAGCATTTTTTCTATCTTTTTATTTTTAAAATACTAGGATTAGCTTATAATTTGAATGATAATGTCTAGTTTATCTTTGACTTTCAATTTGTTTTAATTTTATAAATTATCTACAAAGACACTTATGTTGAAGTTGATGAAAGATAAACCCCACAGCCACTAAGAATCACCTGCATGTAAACACCTATCACAAAAAAATAGAAGCAAAAGCTATGAAGGTTGGAATTCTTAGATCCACAAATGAGACATTCTTGATGAGAAAAAAAGAAATTTCTATAATCAAAAGTGAATGAATAATTACAAAGAGGGATCACCTTTAAAAAGGAGATCAAAACCATAATAGGTAAAACCTAGATTTCATGATAATAATTAAAAAAGAAATAATTATTATATGACTAAATTTTAGCTTAAGTAAACTAGAGATAATAAGTGACTTAACAATTAAATCAATATGATTTAATTATTAAGAAAATACTTTATTACTCTAACAGCCCTCCCCCCTCCCCTTAAGATAAACTTAGGAAGTAACTAAAAGCTTAGAAACTACCACTAAAAGTAAATTTAGGCCTCCCAAGCACAACCAAATCTCTAAAAAGAGGAGAAATAGAGAAAATCACATGGGAAAAACCCTACTCCAAAAAGAGATGAAAATAATGCTAAAAATAACTAGTAAAGGACTCAAAAAGCCTCCAAACTAGTGAAAGACCGAGAAGATAGGAACAAAAGATGATCATAAGGAACACCATGTAAGCATGAAGTTGTAAACACTACCAAACTACTAATCTAAAGAATCTCCACTATATGGAACATGACTAAGTAGAGAAGACTAAGTTTCAAGAGCTGATAAATCAAAGATGGAAGGTATCTTCATGGCCTCCAAAAATAGGAATGAAAGAATGTCTATGGTAAATGATCTATCTCACTGAAATGCATAGGTATCTAACCACTACAATCACCTAGTACATAGGATCAAATATTGAATGTGTAGCTCACTCCAATGAACCAAGAAAGAAATAGAACCAACATAACCACCCAATAATTCTGAGAGGTAAAACACTAAAATTGAATGTAATATCTCCTACAGAAAGAAGAACTAGGAACATTGAGAGTGCAAAAGAAGTACAAACACCTATAATGGCATGTGTCATCGACACATCATGAGGCTAATTTCACGAAAGGAACACTAACTTGACAAAAGAAGATGGTGAATATGGAAAACATGAAACCCCCCAAGGTACTTTGTAATGTCATCTAAGTAAAACAAAATACAAAGATTTGTAAAATCTTGAAATGCAATAGAGTGGCATGTTATCTCAGTTTGTTTGCAAAAATACTACAAAAGGATGTAAAAGAATATCAAAGGAGACATAAGGCTGATAAAAAAAATAGTACAACCCATCAAAAATCATCTAAAGCAACAAAATTGATCTTCAAGCCTAAAATAACCAAGATATCCACTAAACTGAAAAAAGAAGAAGAAAAAACTGAATGGAATGTGCCCAGAGTAGAATCTAGAAAATAGAATGTCTGAAGATATGTCTTGCAAAGTAAAAAATAGAACCTTTAAATTTGACTACATAATGTGGCAATCAAATAGCATTAAAAGTCCAAATAAAGTATACCATCATGACAAGCTTGAAATCAAGTTTCTGACTATATCTCATTTGTGAAAGATGGAGTCCGAATGGAAAAATTATGGCCAAAGAACTACATGTAGGTAAAAAAAGTGTTGGAAAGGCAAAAAATCACTACCTCGAGATCAGTGCTAGAATGTATTAGGAAGCATACCAAAAATATTGATTTGCATGCCAAAAATCTTGATATTTGAGAAAAATCTTAATTTGTATATAAAAATTATGATTTGGGTAAAAAAATCTCAATTTTCTTGCCAAGAAAATCTTGATTTTTGTGTTAAAAATTACAAAACCACTGCCTCGAGAAACATGCCCAATCTAGGAGCAATTTTTTTGCCTTAAATTCAATGATGATTTCCTTTTTTTTCTCAAAGTGCACCAAAAATCAGTGTCACCCCAAATCCAATACAAAAATCCTCTGAAAAATGAAATGCTTTGAAAGAAAAGAAACAGATCTTAAAGCAAAGCCAAACCTCTCATAAATAGAATAGCGGCATGAAGATTTGGAGCTCTAATACCATGTTGAATTTGATGAAAGATCAACCCCATAGCTCCTAAGAATCACTTGCATGCAAACACCTTTGTCATGGAAAAAAATTGGGGCAAAAGCACACCAGCATTTTTTTATTTTATTTTTATTTTTTGAACGATTAACAATACCACTAAGTTTGACATGTTTAGTTGCACATGTTAAAGTGTAGGTACAATGAGAGACAAATAGAAGATCTCCCAACGATGTCCTGACATTTCCATTTAGTTTAATAATCAACACTTAAAATTCAATCTAGTAATCTAACTTCATTTTACAACCTTTGCTAATCTAAAACAATTTTAAATAAAATATCACTAACTTTTGATTTAAGAACAATATAATTACTTAGCATAATAAATCAAATTTATTTTTAAGATGGATTAAATATACTAACCAACTTATCTTAGACAACATAGTAACCATCAATGGTCCACTTACCATTAAAATATATTACTCGAAGAATTTTAATACACATAGCTTATATCTTTATCCTAAATACTAAATATCAATAAGATAACCTAAAAAAATCATCAATTTCTCTAATCATTAAACTTGATCTACACATCTTCTAAATTAGTCATTCCTTGGGAAAAACACACTATTTAATTAATATTAATATTTTTAAATTTTATAAAACCATTATTTACTAACATGTAATCTTATCTAATTAATTAAATAACAACTTATACTATCAACGAAAATAACAACTAACTTCAATCTCCACTAAAAATCTTAACATAACATTTAACACATAATTAAAGCTAAATAGCATCTAACACTAATATTCTGACACAAACTCTTAACTAATTTTAACTTACTAATTGAACTAATTTATAATTTAACACTATATCATCCTAACTAAAATATACTAGTCTCAAATTAAAATCATTTGAATTAAAACTAATTAATATTAAAAAAATTAAAAAATTAAAAACTAAACTATACTAAGTAATTTATATTTACATTACTTAACTTATATAAATTTTTAGCTAACTACTTTAACAATCTAATAACCAAAATCTTAAACTAATCTAATCATAAAACTGATATTCCAACATAAACTCGTAACCTAAAAACTTTGAAAACATATTAACATATCCAAATTCAAACATTACCAATAATAGATAATTTTAAAATAAAATCTAAATTAATCATTACTAAATAACTTTATATATATATTTATATATATAACATATTAATTAACCTTTACTAGCTAACAACCCTACCTCCGACTTTGTTAGTGGTTCCAGGACCCTGTAAAACCTGATTTTGGTGCTGCTTCTGGTAGGTTTAAAGACTCCTTCCTGATGGATTTCTTGTTTTTTCCTTTTTGAGGATGTGAAAGGGTTTCAAGATCCCTTCAAAACCTGTTTTTACCATAATCTAAAAAACAACCCCAACTCCGACATATAACTTAACTCTTGATAAAATCACTTCAACTAAAAGTAACATATACTAATTCATGGTATTTAAAAGAACACTAACTATACAAATTTATAAAGTACTAATTTATTTACTTAACATAATATATATAACTACACTTAACTAATACGAAATCTAAAATAACAAATACTTGAAATACATTCTAGTATTTAAATTATAGCAATTAAATTATATAATCATGTAATGTCCCTTTACTAATTTTTTATGATATTTCCAGCCTCAAATTAGAACTTTAAAATCAAACAACCAATATTACAAAGATCTGCCAATTTCCCAATAAAACCCAAATCGGCTATGTCCAAATTAGTGCCAAAAACTTCACAACTTCACAAATTATTAATAAATCTGAAAATGGACATTTTTACAGAAATTTCAGCAGCACAACAGCCTACAAAATGACATTCCTAGATTTGTATAGCCTTTACACAACAGCTCACAAATGTAGGGCAAAACTATGCTCAATCAGGCTCCCGAAATTAACAAAAAAATGCCCGAAAACACCACAAAAAACTCATAAACTATCTCAGAAGTTTAATCACGATCCAATACATATATTCAGCTCTATTTTAACATCATAAAGTCTAAAATACAGCAGCAAACCAAACTGATATGAAACACTCAACTGAAAACCCAAACTCAAACCAAAAACAACCTCGAAAACACCCAAATCGGCACTATTCAGCACAAAGGCAAACTCTGTATGAGCATGCACATGGAATGGCTTCAAACTGCCATCCTTAGCCTTCCTGAAAACCTGCAAACTCCCATTCTTGGGTCTCCTTCTCCACAGGTTTGGCAGCCTCTGAAGAACAACAAGAAAATTAGCAAGAATCAAGATGTAGAATGAGCCCAAAAATGCCTCCAAACCCCTTTTAAAGAGGGCATAACCCTAACTCACGTCCAAGAAGGGTTAATAAAATATAATTTAATAATAATTTTTATTTATTAGTCCATTGGTTTTCAAAGATTAGCCCCTTTTTCCGAAATTTCACCCTTTTGGAGCCTGCCTGCCTTAACAAAGTTTATTTTTTTTAATTATTTGAATAGGGGACATGACAAGTCTTCCCCTCCCAAATATTGCTTGTCCTCAAGCAATGAAGGTTGGAATTCTCAAGAATATGTGCTCCTTCCCAAGTTGCATCCTCTAGTGGTAATCCTTTCCATTTGACCAAATGCTCTATGATGCTCCTATTTCTCAACCTTTTCTCTCTTGTATCCAAAATCTCTTCTGGTATCAAAACTAATTTCCCTTCGTCATCAAGAGGTGGTAATTCTGTAGATACTATGGTTTGCTGGCCTAGAACCTTCTTTAAGCAAGATACATGAAAAATATTATGTATTTTGCTGTTTGGTGGGAGCTCCAATTCATAAGCTACCTCTCCTACCTTCTTGATGATTTTATAAGGCCCATAGAACCTTGGCTTGAGTTTCTCTGCCCCACTTCTCTTCAAGGTGCTTTGCTTATATGGCTACAACCTAACAAATACCAAATCTCCCACCTCAAAAGATCTTTCAATCCTTTTCCTGTCAGCATATATCTTTTGTTGGTTTTGTGCATGTTGTAGATTATCCTTGAGGGACCTTATTATGTCTTGGCTTTGCTTGATGAAATCACTTGCTGCGGGTATCCTGCTATCGGAAAGTATTAGATCAACAAAGGAAAGGGCATCATAACCATAAAGAGCATGAAAAGGAGGCATACCAATAGACATGTGATGAGATGTATTGTAACAATACTCCCCTAGGTGTAAACATTTCACCCAAGCATGTTGTTGATTTGAAACATAGTTCCTCAAATATCCTTCTATCCATTTATTAACTATCTCTATTTGTCCATCTGTTTGAGGGTGATAGCTAGTACTGGGAGTGAGTTCAGTTCTTGCCAAATGAAAGAGCTCCTTCCAAAAAGAGCTGAGGAATCTACTGTCCCGGTCACTAACAATGTTTCTAGGCAAACCATGTAATCTAAAAATTTCCTTGAAGAACAATTCGGCCACTTGTGATGCCTTGAAATCAGATGTGATAGGAAATAAATATGCATACATAGTTAGTCTATCTACCACCACATATATGAAATCCTTACCTTGAACCTTGGGCAACCCAGTGATGAAATCCATGGAAATACTTTTCCATTTTTGTTCGAGAATAGGAAGTGGCTGCAACAACCCTGTAGGAAAATTTTTCTCACTCTTGCTTTGTTGGCATACCATACATTCCTTAATGTGTTTAAGGACATCCTCCTTCATACCCTTCCATGAAAACCGCTCTCGAATTTTCCTGTATGTCTTGAAGTATCCCTGGTGACCAGCCAAAGGTGTGTCATGAAAGGCCCTCAATATCCTCTCCTTAGTTTTTGACCCTGGCACTAAGAAGATCCTGTTCTTGTAATAAATCAATTAATCAACAACCTTGTACCTATTATCATCCACTAACTTATCCAAAATCTTGGTGGCAAATGAATCTTTGGCATACTCTAAAATTATGGAGACTTTCTAATCAGCAGAGATAGATGATAAGGAACACAAAGTGGGCTTTCTTGAGAGAGCATCAACAACCACATTATTCTTTCCTTTCATGTATTCAATATCAAAATCATAAGCTTGCAATTTTCTTACCCATTTTTGTTGATGATCATTCAAATCCCTTTGGTTCAAGAAGAACCTAAGGCTATTATGGTCTGTCTTTACAATGAATCTCCCACATACCAAATATTGTCTAAACTTATGAAGTGCATGCATGATTGCCAACATTTCCTTATCATAGATGGAGTACCCTTTCTCTGATTGATTTAATTTTTGACTCTCAAATGCCATTGGATGTCCCCTTTGAGGTAGGACAGCCCCTATACCTTCTCCCGAAGCATCATATTCAACAACAAAAGGTAAAGAGAAATCTGGAATTGCAAGCACAGGGCATGAACTCATTACCTCCTTAAGCTTATCAAATATTTTTTGTGCCTCTTCTATCCAAACAAAAGCTCCTTTCTTTGTCAAATCACTCAAGGGGGCAGCAAGCTGAGACAATCCCTTGGCAAATCTCCTATAGTAGCTACACAACCCGAAGAAACCTCTCAACTGTGTAAGATTAGTGGGTGGAGGCCAATCCAAAATTGCCTGGATTTTTTGTTGATCAACCTGTACTCCTTTAGAGCTTATAATATGTCCCAAATATAGGATCTTTGTCAAACCAAACTCACATTTAGATAGCTTAGCATAGAAGGATTGCTGCTCCAAGATTCCCAAAACAGTGTCTATGTGCTTTAGATGCTCTTCCCATGTTTTACTGTATATCAAGATATCATCAAAAAATACCAAAACAAATTTTTGAAGATGCTGACTAAATACCTTATTCATACAAGATTGGAATGTTGCAGGTGCATTAGTGAGTCCAAATGGCATAACAAGAAATTCAAAGTGCCCATAGAGACATCTGAAAGCAGTCTTTTCCACATCTTCACTCCTCATTCGGATTTGATGGTAGCCTGATCTTAAGTCAATTTTTGAGAAGTATACAACACCATGTAACTCATCAATGAGTTCATCTATGCGTGGTATGGGATACCTATTTTTTATGGTCTTCTTGTTTAGATCCCTGTAGTCTATACACATTCTCATTATACCATCCTTTTTCTTGACAAGTACCACAGATGATGCAAATGGACTAGAGCTAGGCCTTATGAATCCCATGTCCAGGAGTTCTTTAATAGTTTTTTCAATTTCTTCCTTATAACCCCTTGGATGGCGGTATGGGGTTGTTATAACTGGTTTGGCACCCTGTTCTAACTCTATAACATGCTCAAAACCTCTATCTGGTGGTAATCCTGGAGGTAAATCATTGAAAACTATACTATGCTTATCAAGAATATTTTGAATTTCAAAATGGAAATTACCTTGATTCTTTGGAGAGCTTGTTGGTTGGATTATGACTCCTGCTGCCCATGTTACTTGTCCTCTTCGAAAAGTCCTCTCCATCCTCTTTGTAGAGACCACCTTAGGTGCTCCATTAGATAACCCTCTCAATATGACTTCTTTCCCATTGGAATGAAATTTAAACTCCATAGTTTGATGGTTCATGTAATAGCCTCCGATAGAGTGCAACCATTGAACACCCAATACAAGATCTGTCTCCCCAATACCAACCACATAGAAGTCATCACATAACTCATAATCTCCTAAGGTCATCTTGAGTTGTTTCACCACCCGTGTGCAAGGCATAGTGAATCCATCAGCTACAGTAACATTGAATCCCTCAAAATCTTCTGCTTTAAGCCCTCTTTTCATGACAAATCCCTCATCAATAAAATTGTGAGTTGCCCCACTATCAAGAAGAACAGTCAACCTTTGCCCTGCTAGTACCCCTCGAATTCGGAAGGGATGGTATCTTGGGACTCCTGATAATGCTGCTAAAGTGCCATCCTTGCTGATTTCTTTTACTTTCTCTTCTTCTACCTCCTCCTTAGTATCATGAAATTCCTCATGCTCATCTGAATCAGATTCTGAAGCAACTTCAATATAGTGCACTTGACCTTTCCCCAAACATCTGTGTCCTGGAACCCATGGTTCTCTACAAGTAAAACAAAGCTTTTCCCTTTGTAATTCACTCCTAGTCTCTTCATCTACCTTCTTTTTTGCCACATTTGTCACATCTTTTGGTGGTAGTGTTGGGAAAGTCTTTTTCTAAAAATTCCCCTTGTGTTGCCAAAGATTTGGGGGTTTTTGATTAGTGATTGATTTCATAGGCACGCAAGTTTCAAGTTGCAAGCTTCTTTTGATAGCTTCCTGTAAGGTTGAGGGTGAGAAAGCCTTAACCAAACCCTTAACAGAATCTTCTAAACCATCAAGAAAAAGATAAACGATCCTCTTTTCACTCATATCAGGTACCATAACAGCCACTTTTTGAAATTCTTCTATATACTCATTAACTGATTTGGTTTGCTTCAACTTTGACAATTCTTTAAAGTACTCTTCATCATCCTTGAGGTCAAATCTATCTATCACCCTTTGACTGAAATCTTCAAATGTAGTTACCTGATCATGACCTTGAGTAGTCATTCCATGATACCACCAATCATAGGCTGCATCTTCCAAGTGTAGACTTGCAAATTGAATAGCATCACTCTCTTTCATGGGGTTAAGTGTGAAGAAAGTTTGTAATTTTTGTAGCCATGCTCTAGCTAAAATTTTATTTGTTCCATCAAAAGTAGGTGCTGTAAACTTGCTTATTTTATTTTTGAGCTCTCTTCCACTTGTGTCATGCTCCCTCTTGTTCTCTCTCTTGGGCATCAAAGCGTTCATCATATCCACATATTCTCTAAAAGGAACTGAACTACGAAAGTCATCATCTAAGCCATTGTAAGTAGCTCTTAATGTAATCAAATTACCTGTAACCTCTTCCACTGGATTAATGGCTAGATTTGGTATTGGTGGCTCATCTGCAGGCAAGAAAATAGATTTGGTTAATTTAGATGGTGTGGATCTCCCATTTCTTGGCTCCTCTGAAGTGCTCCCTTTTTCATTAATAGATGCAATTCCTTGTAATTTTTCTATCAATATTCACAAAGCCTCTCTAGTTTCCGCCAAACCATCCACTGTTTGCTTCTGAGTATTTTGGATGTCTTGGAAGAATTTCTTTGCCATCTCATCTGGATCAGCCATACTTTTTTCTTCCTTGGATTTTGTACTTTTGCTTTCAACTGGGGGTTTGATCAAAATTTCTTTATTCTCTTCTCACTGCAAATATCTTTTTTCTCTTTCACTTAGTTGCATGCAATCATAAAATATGACATGCAAGATCTAGGTAGTTATCAAAACTTGACATGCAAGATCTGGGTAGTTGTTAAAACTGACATGCAACTTCTACAAACCCTCAGGCTGGCAAGATCACGGCTCTGATACCACTGTAATGTCCCTTTACTGATTTTTTATGATATTTCCAGCCTCAAATCAGAACTTTAAAATCAAACAACCAATATTACAAAGATCTACCAATTTCCCAATAAACCCAAATCGGCTATGTCCAAATTAGTGCCAAAAACTTCACAACTTCACAAATTATTAATAAATCTGAAAATGGACATTTTTACAGAAATTTCAGCAGCATAATAGCCTACAAAATGACATTCCCATATTTGTATAGCCTTTACACAACAGCTCACAAATGTAGGGCAAAACTATGCTCAATCGGGCTCCCGAAATTAACACAAAAATGCCCGGAAACACCACAAAACACTCATAAACTATCTTAGAAGTTTAATCATGACCCAATACATATATTTAGCTCTATTTTAACATCACAAAGTCTAAAATACAGCAGCAAACCAAACTGATATGAAACACTCAACTGAAAACCCAAACTCAAACCAAAAACAACCCCGAAAACACCCAAATCGGCACTATTCAGCACAAAGGAAAACTCTGTATGAGCATGCACATGGAGTGGCTTCAAACTCCCATCCTTAGCATTCCTGGAAACCTGCAAACTCCCGTTCTTGGGTCTCCTTCTCCACAGGTTTGGCAGCCTCTGAAGAACAACAAGAAAATTAGCAAGAATCAAGATGTAGAATGAGCCCAAAAATGCCTCCAAACCCCTTTTAAAGAGGGCATAACCCTAACTCACGTCCAAGAGGGGTTAATAAAATATAATTTAATAATAATTTTTATTTATTAGTCCATTGGTTTCCAAAGATTAGCCCCTTTTTTCAAAATTTCACCCTTTTGGAGCCTGCCTGCCTTAACAAAGTTTATTTTTTTTAATTATTTGAATAGGGGACATGACAAATCATAAACTAACTAAAACTAAAACTTTATTTGAAATAAAAAATAAAAGCTAATAATTATGACTTAAAAAAAATAGCTAACCTAAACATTCTACTAACCTAACCCTTTAAACTTACTAAACTTTAGCACAAACTAAACAAAACTAATTATAATCTTGCAATGACTATTTAAAATTTTTTTTAAAGAAAAAATTAAATAAAAACTAAATCCTAACACACAAACCCAAACCCACTAACTTCTACCTAACTCTAACCCACTTGGCAAGCGGATCCTCCACCTACCATACCCACCCACCCCAAAATCCTGTACCCAACATGCTTGGGCAGATTCCAAAACACCCTCAAGTAGACCAATGTTGGAAATATTCAGGATGAAATTTGTTACTGAGAGGGGAGGGGTGAATTAGTAACATATAAAATTTTATGCATTTTAACCATTTATCATTCATTCATCTAATCTACTGCATAAATGAAAGATCAATCATTCATAATACATGAACACAATGATTTGGTGACCTAGAAACCTTCCAATTAAAAAGTAAAACTGGGATGGGGATGATGCCCACAAAACTTCGTTACTGCAGTATGAAGTTGGCCGATTAAAGCTTACAATGATCACTTCTGGTGATCTGCCCTATTAGGAGCAAGTAGGACTGCTAGATCCACCTTGTTAGAGGATTTACAAACATACAGTGAAGTATGCACTCTGTTAGGAGATTTACAAAAGACTTTTAAGTCTACCTTGTTATAGGATTTAAAAAAAAACCGATTCACCTGTTAGGATGAAATAGTGAATCTACTTACAACTTGTTTGCTGATAAGATCCTTTTGCATTGATCACCTAATGTGATAGATATAACTTTTCTGCTCCTTATGTTGACCTTGTTGTATTCATTTTGCTCTGCTGCTGATAGCAATACCTTCTTTTCATGTGAACAATAATTTTTTTCATTTCATGCCAATATTTTCATATTCCATATCATATATCAAAAAATGATATCATACATTACATATATACCATTTCAATATTTTACAGTTACAAGGTCGGCCAAAACATAAGTGAACAAAACATTACTAAGTCGGCCCATTAGTAAACTCGGGTTCACTAAACTGACTCGGTGACCTTATGATACTCGGCATCCACTACATTACTTGGCATCATCATGCACTCAGTAGAAGTAGAGACTCAATTCATACTAGTCACAAAACATTGCTTGGAACTCGGTAGCCATTGGTGACTCGGTAGATGTAGTGTTACTCGGTAGAAACTATCTTCTTCGTTTACCTTGCTTAGCTCAGTAAACATTGAATCCTTTGTTTACCTTTTACACTGGGTAAACACTGTTGAACTTCCTTTACCTTTTTCACTCGGTAAACTCTACTAATCTTTGATTACCTTTTTCACTCAGTATCCCTGGAATTCTCGGTGAGAACTGTTTGCCTATTGAACTTATAACGTAACCACTGAATGCTTGGTATATACTTGAGACTAAGTGATAAGCAAGATAAGCATTTAGGATAGAATAAGTGTTTGCACTAATGAAAAATATATCATAATTTCAACAATCTCCCCCTTTGGCATTAGTGACAAAAACACTTATGTACAAGATTTGATGTACTGATTTATATATATCTCCCCCATACAATATGCTCGAAGTATTTACAAATATCTCTATCTCTAAACTCTATCTCCCCCTTTTTGACAATAATGCCAAATTAAGCAATATATATTTACACAAAGATACAAAAATGGGATATGAATTTAGAATGTACCTTGAGAATAAGAGCCAAAGTCTTATCCCAATTTTCTTGCAAAATTTTGCAAGAGGAGAGTGCTATTTGAACTTCTACTGAAAGTTCAATCATATGATCTGCAACTGAGAAATTGTTGTCATGGATCAATGCTTTGGAGTGGACAATGTGTTTCTGCATTGTGTCCATGATAGGAAGGATCATGTTCTAGATGTCTACTAAGGTATACCTGATCCTTGCTTCCTCTCTCAGCAATTCTGCCTGCTTTTTTGACAAAAATCTAATTCAGAGATGATGGGATGAACTTGAATTGGAATAAAGTTGCAATATTTGGGCAATGTCGTTCATATCCTCATCAATTTTATTCAATTTTTCTTTGATCTCCTTTGTGTACTCGGTAACATCACAAAGTTTGGAAAAAAGTGAAGTTACATTATTAAAAGAATTTTCAAAATTGGCCAAAATTATAGACAATTCTACCTTTTTTATTGCAATGTGTTGAGCAATGTGCTCATGCACCTTATTATCAAATTTTCTTTTAGCCTTTTCAATCAATTTTTCTTGACCAGAGGTGTCCTCGTTGAATTTATTTACAACATCTTCTAATTGAATCAAAATGTGTTGAGTAGAATCTACTTCAACACCTATAGCTTCTGTAATAATGTTCTTGGCATCCTCTATTATTTTTTATTCCTTATCCCTTTCAGATCTTAACTGCTTCTACGTAGCCTTCATTTCTATTAATTGACTAGCATACCTCATTTCTTCAATGGTAGCATTTTCATAGTCAATTTTTGGAATAACTATTTATGTGTCTAAATCAATTTCTTTTGGTATTTCTTTTCCAGTTATAAGAAGTCTTAATGGTTGCTTTTTTTTGGCTTCTACGGCCATTGGTTTAATCTTAGGAATAGACACAATAGTAGATATGGAAGGGCTAGCAGCAAAAACTAGGATAGGACTTGAAGAATGAATGCCAATAGAAGTATTTACCATATCAAAAACTGGAGTACTTCCCAAAAATGATGATATACTCATTATAGCAGTATCTGAACTAGTTATACTTGAAGTAGATGCAAATAATGCTGTCAAAATTATTGGAACTGACAAAATTGTAGAACTTACTAATGTCTCTCTTGATGATGTTGGAACAGAGGAGGCTGGCTCGGTGACTAAAGAAGAGGGCTATAGCTCAGTAGATGAAGTGGTAGACACTTCCACTGATGATACCTGGAGTTGTGAAGTGGCAGGTGTAGATGATAAATCTGATGAAGATGCTATCAAACCTATAGAAGCTGACTCCAACCTTGATGATGTGATAGTTTTAGGTGGAGAGTGAGGAATAGATGTAATGACTGCTGCTACAATTTTTGCTGGATCATCTTCCTCCTTATTTTCCTCTTCAGCTTCTTCCTCTTTTTCTTCCTTGTCTTCCTCCATTAATGCATGCAGCTCTCCTAGTGAGACTATGATGGATGGAGGGGAAGTTGTATCATCACTGTCACTACTATCATCATCCTGGATTTCTACTGGATCTTTACTGGGCTTATGTAGATGATAGATATTTTTCCACATGTTTGTTGCATCATTTACAACATGCTCAATGTCTTTGATTAAAATCAAACAAGTTTGGAATCTGATCATCATTTTACCTTCATGATTTTTCATTGCAGCCTTTATTTCTGCTCCAGTGAGATTTGGTTGAAGGTTTTTTAGAGATTGCTCATAGATATCTTTCACCATTTTGGTGGTTGTTTCCCATCTTGGTTGCAATCTCTCCAATAGTTCCTTGGAGATTTGAGAGGCAAGCTGGTCCGGGGAGTATTTCTATTTTTCCATCTTGGAGAGTACCAGTTCCTCTATTTGCATTTTCTCAGCATCTGTTCTTGTTTCAAATTTCAAAACTTTGAAATTTGTGATGCCTGCCCCTTCTTCCAATTGTTTGAACCTTTCCTCAAATGTGAGTGAAGGTCTGACCAATATAGGTTCCTGTTTGCTTTTCCTGGTCCTTCTTGAGAATACTATAGTAGGTGTCTTCTTAGGTTTGGTAATGGCTACCTTACCTTTCTTCTTTAGAGGTTCTTCTCTTGCAGATTCTTCTTCTTCTTCTTCTTCTTCTCCTCCTTCTTCATCATCTTCTTCATCCTCACCTTTACCTTCAGTTAGCATAAGAGGACCAGTAGCAGTTTTCATTTTGGCTATCTTCCTCTTGCCTTTGCTTATTGCCTGAGGTAGCTTAATTTCAAGCTCTATTCGAGCCTTTTCTTCATCATAGGTTCCAAAGGTAGGAATGTTAGGGATAGCTGGTTCATTGACTAGTGCCTCAATGATATCTCTCACATCATCAATATTTAATTCATAAGGAAATGGTTTTACCAATGCCACTTGGGGTATGACTGCCTATATGTACACATGGTCACAGTCAACCATGAAACAGATATCATCTTTGTAATCCTGAACAAGCTTAGGAGGAATTTTGAACCTAACATTCATCCTTTCCTTGAAATCTTCAAAATAGTTATCCATGACTTTGACAAAATTTTCACCCATTTTTTCTATGAACTCATTAATCTGATATAAAATTGGATTGTCTTTCCTCCATACTATAGATCCTTTTGATGGAAAAAGCTTTTGTACATAAAAGAATAAAAAAATTAACAAAGAACCAAATTTATAGGGGTTATTCTTGGAAGTCCTTATGCTTTCCATATTTTTATTCAGTTTTCTCAACAATAATTCTGACAAATAAAATTCAAGATTTTTCTTTACAATCTTAAATGCTAAATCCATAGCTTCACATGGTACACTATTCAATTTGTTGGAACTGTATAACTTATATGCAATCACATAAATACCAAATCTAAGTTCCACGTTAGATATGTTGTTAAGCTTTAGTCCTCTACCATCCCACTCTGCTAGGGTTTGCTTTTGTAACTCATCTTGACCTAGGGTTTTAGTGGTTTTAGCTTTTCTTAGCATAGGCAAACCCGTGATTTTATGAATCATCTTTTTTGTTATCAATACGAGTTGTTCCAACCACAACTAACCATTATGAACATGGCTCATAACATATCTAACCCATTTAACCTAAAAACTTCTTGGTAGGTGCAGAATACGGGTCAAGCCTTTTTCTTCTAAGTGTTTGTGCTCAAGTTTTAGGGCTCCATCAACACATAATTGACCTAGGGAATTATCCATATCTAATGTACCAATTTCTTGAATAGCACATTTGAAATGAGCATGAATATCATTAACAAGAAGTACCTTAGGAAGGATTTTCGATTGAGGTTCATGAATGTCAAGTGATTCTGCAACTGCGAGCACTACCTTGAATTTTGGGGCTTTCCATTCAACTCCTTTTACTAGCATTTTAGAACCCTTCTTCACCTTGCTGCTGCTGGTGCTTGCAGATGCCATTGTTGCTTGGTGGATGAAAATATTTTCAAACAATTACTTTGCAGGAATTTTGCTTCAAATTGCTTGGCATGCAACTGGAAATCCTTTTGGCTCTAAGAATTTTAAGTCGCAGTGGAAAATGAAATTGAATTCTACCCTTTTTAATGAAATACTATCATTAAGGCTCGGTACGAAGGTAGATGAGATGACATAGTGTGTGCCAGTCTATCATTGAAATACTTGGTAGAACCTTGCAACTCGATGGACTAATAGAATCTTTGATATTCCCGACCTAGCTTGGTAAGGTATTTAGTCATCCTTACTCGGTACATGCAACTCAGTGATTGATACTATTTCTATGATCCATGTATCTAAAATACTGTATTGATCATTTGCACCCATTTTTATAATCTAGAACTATTTAAGATGTGGCTAGAATATGCAGTTCCTGAGTCTTCTTAAGTCTCAATTGGAAATGATAGAGTCACCCACTTCTTGAGTGACATGATCATTATTTGAACTGTCTTGATCGGTAGATTTAGGAATGCACTATTGTCTCATTTGCTTTCCAATGTTATCAACTTTTGCTTTCTTTTCATCTTCAATTCTTCTAGTATTCATGCAATTCTTAGCTATATGACCAAGTTTAGTACATGTGTAACATCTTATGGTTGTATCCTTCTTTTGTCTTGCATAGTTTATTCTAATGTGTCCATATTCTCCACAATAGTGACATCAGCACTAGGTATTGTAGTCCCAACCAAATATTTCTTTGATAATTTGTTCTGCTAGATTAAATACCTTTGATTTGCATTGAGATGCCTTGTGACCTAGTTTCTTGCATTTGTGACATTTGCCTTCAAATTTTGGTTTTTCTTTGCATTCATTTTCTTTGTAACCATGCTGATTATAGTTGAAGCATTTGCCATTGAATTTTTCCGTTCCATTATTCCAACAATTGTTTGATGTATGACCTATCTTACCATAGTGATTACAAGTAGGCCTTTGATTTCTTTGTTCACCTTGTTTGGAAGTTTCACCTACTTCCTTGTAACCAAGTCCAATTTTGCCTTTTTGTCTATGAAGATTTTGCTCACTTAGCTAATTTAATTGAGTCATGTCTACTTTTGATTTCATCATTCTCTCATTGATTTTCTTTTCAGTGTTTAGGTCATTTTCCAAACTTTCATTGATTTGTCTTTTAGATCTCAAGTCACTTTTTAAGCTTTCATTAATTTGTCTTTCAGTGATCAGATCATTCCTCAGGTCTTCATTTTTAGATCTCAAATTCATAATTGCTTCATCTGTATTGGAAAGTTGATTTATAAGATCTTGATGCTAAAGGGATTGACTATTTCTAACCTCTAAGTCTTCATTTGCCCTATTTCTTTGTTCCAAGACTTCACATAGCCTGATTGTTTGGATTTCTTGTTCTCTTTTGAGTTTTCTTACTTCTTCCTACAGGGAACCATTCTTTTCTAAGAGTTCCTTGATTGCCTCATTAGCTTCATTTGAACTACTTGAAGGTAAAAGGTCTTCAATTCTTTCTTCAACATACTGATAATCATTCATTTGTCTTGCAAGTTCCTTCCTTATTTTCAAGGATTGAGAAAGATGCTCCTTAGCTTCTTTGAGTTGAGCCATGGTCATTTCCAGATCTAACTTTTCATTTTCAATAGCTTTGTTGAGTTTGAATATCTCCATTGCTCTTGATCTTTGCTCAAGCTATCAAACTTTGTCTTGAGAACCAAATGCTCTAATACCAATTGTTGGAAATATTCAAGATGAAATGTGTTACTAAGAGGGGAGGGGTGAATTAGTAACATATAAAATTTTATGCATTTTAACCATTTATCATTCATTCATCTAATCTACTGCATAAATGAAATATCAATAATTCATAACACATGAACACAATGATTTGGTGACCCAGAAACCTTCCAATTAGAAAGTAAAACTGGGGTGGGGATGACGCCCACAAAACTTCATTACTGCAGTATGAAGTTGGCTGGTTAAAGCTTACAATGATCACTTCTAGTGATCTACCCTGTTAGGAGCAAGTAGGACTACTAGATCCACCTTGTTAGAGGATTTACAAACATACAGTGAAGTATGCACTCTGTTAGGAGATTTACAAAAGACTGTTAAGTCTACCTTGTTATAGGATTTAAAAAAAATTGATTCACCTGTTAGGATGAAATAGTGAATCTACTTACAACTTGTTTTTTGATAAGATCATTTTGCATTGATCACCTGATGTGATAGATATAACTTTTCTACTCCTTATGTTGACCTTGCTATATTCCTTTTGCTCTGCTGCTAATAGCAATACCTTCTTTTCATGTGAACAATATGTTTTTTCATTCCATGCCAATATGTTCATATTCCATATCATATATCAAAAAATGATATCATACATTACATGTATACCATTTGAATATTTTACAGTTACAAGGTTGGCCAAAATAAAAGTGAATAAAACATTACTGAGTCAGCCCATTAGTAAACTCGAGTTCACTGAACTGACTCGGTGACCTTATGATACTCGGCATCCACTACATTACTTGGCATCGTCATGCACTCGGTAGAAGTAGAGACTCAATTCATACTAGTCACAGAACATTGCTTGGAACTCGATAGCCATTGGTGACTTAGTAGATGTAGTGTTACTCGGTAGAAACTATCTTCTTCGTTTACCTTGCTTAGCTCGGTAAACACTGAATCCTTTGTTTACCTTTTTCACTCGGTAAACACTGCTTAACTTCCTTTACCTTTTTCACTCGGTAAACTCTATTGATCTTTGATTACCTTTTTCACTCGGTAAACACTGCTGAACTTCCTTTACCTTTTTCACTCGGTATCTCTGGAATGCTCGGTGAGAAATATTTGCCTATTGAACTTATAAGGTAACCACTGAATTCTCGGTATATACTTGAGACTAAGTGATGAGAAAGATAAGCATTCAGGATAGAATAAATATTTTCACTAATAACAAATATATCATAATTTCAACAACCAAGGTTTGTAAACACAGCCCAAAGCAGCCCAAGGTACGTGAGTGTAGCACAAGGCAAGCATAAACAATAAGGAATGATTTACTAAGGTATATACTTTATTTTAAACTTGATCACTCCCCTTTCAACCATAATACCACTGACAAGATAGATTTGGGGGTCACATGGGTTACCTTTTTGCAGATCTCTTTTCATTTTTTTTTTTCTTTTTTTTTTTGAAGCCTTGTCAACACTAGGAAGTAATGGGTGGGGTGAAGAAAAAAGACTTAGGATAGGGTGGGGGTGTAAGTAATAAATTTTAAAAGTTTAGTAGGTACGGATTTAGAATATTTTGAAACATATAATTAAAATTTTCACCCTTTTTCTTATATTTAAGTTTTGAGATAAGAATTTTATAGAGAATATTCTCTGTTACCATCTAAAGAAAAAATTTACTTGTCCTTACAAAATCCAGAGGCTTATTTTTCTCCTGGGACATCTTTTTTTTTAGTGTGAAAATTTTCCAACTTGAATAATCTCCCAAGAGAAATATTTTCTTTTGTCATACATTTTAATAAGAGGTGTATATTTTTTTGTGTCAATTTATGTTTCACAATTAATCTTATAACAAGGGTGTATGCCTTTCCTTTCAATTTAGATTTACCATTTGCATAGTTTACAAAGATGGTTGAATAATTCATTTTATCAACAATGAGTGGTTTATTGCATCTCCTAATACATACGAAATAGGATTGAAAATTCAACATAAAAAATTTCTTCCTTAACATAAATAAAACTTAAAAATTACAAATTGAAACATCACCATGTTATCCATTCCTCATTACACATATCCATAAACTAAAATCACAAAAGATACAATGCAAGAATGTTACTAAATCTTTTCTCTTCTATTAATCAACCTGGTTCAAGGCTCCATCGAGAAAGAACCAGTAAGAAAACCTGACATCCTTGCCAATTCAACAAGAGTTTAAATACATTTTTACATAATATTACAACATATTTTGAATTCTCTTCTTGGCCCTTAACAAGGGATCCTTTTCAATATCTTCAATATATCACAGTGATCATGGAGAAGACAAAAACTGACCCGAAGACAAATCAAACATATCATGAAGACCAAAACAAGCATTCATTCTCATCCTAGTTTGCACAATAGGTTCAACATTGAACCAGACTAGGGAGAAGGTGGATTCTCCCAATAGGAGATGTCGATCACAATACCACAACATAGCCCTTTCAAGGCTAAAAATCAAGAACTTCCGTTCTTCTACAAATACCCTTTCAAGGCCTCTATTACAAAGATTTTCATTCTTTCATTTCTTCAATTTTCAAAATTCCAAACACATGGTATGTGATGACAAGTAGAGGCCCATAACTCCCTACCCTCTTTCCCTCTTCTCATCATGAGAATAGACTCTACACTATTGGGGTCCAACTAAAGCCCTTCCCCCATACATGGCCACTTCTTCCCTATCCAAGGGTGACTAATGCCAAAAAAACTCATACAATACCCTCAAAATTCAAAGCAAAACACAAGAAAGACATCCAAGAAACATGTTTCAATCCCTCCCAAGCATACTCCACACACATACAAGTATACAATGAAAAAAAAACACAATGACTTATGCATGAATAAAGCATGAAAAACATGAACAAAAGGGATGAAGACTCCTCCATTTACAATAAGGTTATGGTAACATGAAATTTTTTGAGATGAGCTCTTCTTTCCTTCCTTCAACCTTGAAAACTTCTCTCTAAAACTAGAGATTGGGTAACAACCCAAAACCCTCTCAGAAATGCCCCTAAAAAGATCCCCCAAAACTCAACCACCTACCCCAAAAAACAATAACTCCCACCCACTTTCCTAAAGCCCTAGAAACTTCTAACTCAACTAGTCATAAGGTAGGCCTCAAGGTGGAGTTAAAGTTATCCAACTCATGATGGGACAAACAATTTTCGCACTAAAGCAAAAATGGGGTCTTTGAGTGTTCATAAAAGTCAACCCAAGGGGCTAAGGGGGTAGGAAATGTCCCCAACCCATACCCATACACCTTAGGTACTTAGATTTAATGATTTTAGGCTTTTAGGATTAATTAGAGACCTATCAAAAGCTAGGAATATTTTAAGATTTACTAACAACCTTCAAAATGTAGATAACTCGCTAATCTTAATTATGATTAATTAATCTTGATTACTAATAGATTATTAAAAGGGTCACTAATCTAATCCAACTTAGATCTATAGGTTACTCGATCACCTCTAACTATCATGCTAGAATGCATATACAATTCACAAGTGTCAAGCAACACTATAAAAAAAACACTATTACGAAACATTAACATTTACTGATTACAGAAGGATACATTCACCCAATCCACGACACAAATAAAATAAAAACAAACTGGATTTCATCTTTTATCAAAGTTAACCCTAGTTTCCACAATTGATACATAGGGTTCAATTTCGTTTCTCCATTAAATTTTTGGCTAAAATATCCTGCACACTCATTGCACACATCAGTAGCTCAAGAAAATCACATGCATATATATTAAAAACCTATATGGATAGTTACACAAATCAGAACATGAATCTTTCATAAAATCAACTATTTAATTCATTTCTACCCACATTTAATCATCTAAATCACATAATCAATATAACATAATTTATTTGTTAATTCAGATTAAAGTACCACAATAATCATCATTAGGCATGCATACACCTAATCATCATAACAACACTAATTAAAGAATAATGAACTATCTGAAGCATAAAACATAATCATCAGGATACCAAAATTAACACCCTTAACATTAGGTGAAAATGCGTCATATCATCATTAGTGAAATTTTAATGTTTAAATAGTTGAGATAATATAGAAGTTCTCGAATCACTGAGTATTTAAAACATGGATCTATCAACTTCTCTTAATTTCATTAGGACCTTCACAACATAAAATATTACTTCATATCCATTCAAATCTCTTGGAATAGATTTAACAAGAAAATTCATATTTTATAATTACATACGAGGAGGGTCCTTACAACCTTCCACAGAAAGAGAGTAGCAAAAGCTATGGAGGCTAGAATTCCTAGATCGATACATGAGACATTCTTGATGAGCAAAAAAAGAAATTGTTATAATCAAAAGTGAATGGCTAGTTACAAAAAGGGATCGTCCAAAATAAGGAGATAAAAACCCTAACAGGTAAAACCTAGGTTGCATGATAATAATTAATAAAAGAATTAATTATTATATGCTTAAAGTTTAGCTTAAGTAAACTAAAGATAATAAGTGACTTAATAATTAAATAAATATGATTTAATTAATAAGAAAATACTTTTTTACTCTAAAAACTTGATCAAACTCTAAATTGGATGAATATTCATATTTTCTAATTATTTTGCATGTAAGTTTTCTCAAGAAGAACCTAGGGCTTGGATAGTCTTCATGCAACATGGTTTTGCTAATATTAAAACAAAGGTTTCTATATTTAGGCTTTATCGGGATTTTCTACACAAGAATCGTAAATTTTCTTCCTTCTAATTTCTCAAAAATAATATAACTCAAAATTAATTTTTCTTTTAAATTTCACAAATAAAAACCATTTATAAATTTTAACAATCACTACAACTCAACTAGCAAGCATGAAGAAGACAATATTTTTAAATGAAAGATTTGCAAGGTTCTCAAATCCTACCTAAAATCTACAACAAAATTTCTAAGCTAACACAAGCTGAAAACACATGATCCAAAATACTTTGAAGCTTTGAATTTACTCTTTAACTTAAGTTTTAAATCACTAGTAACCTTTGTGCAAACCTATTAATTCTAGCTCTGCATCCATTTGCTCTTCCAAGCCCTATCTACCTCTAAACTGATCAAAAATCCTCTAATAAAGAGCCCTAACCTTGACTAAGGTTTTCTAATTTTTAATTTAATAAATAATCACTTACTTTTAATTAAATATTAAATAGCTTAATTTAATATATCTTATCATGCACACTCAAAGAACTTTATTTATTTTTTATGACACTTTTAGAATTATAATTTATTATTTTAATAAATAATAATTAAAGTCCACTATTTAAGTGCACCTCCAATTTCATCATTATTGATCAAATAATTATAATGAATCAATATTTATTCTTTAACATGGTAATCCTCTTTTTTCTTAATTTTCCAATTTAGACTCTTAAATTAAGTTTTTAAATTAAATTCAAGCTTATTTTAATTAATTAGCAATTAATTCAATATATCATATTTTAATTATTTTTTATTTTAGATCAAATTATTTTTAATAATTTGAATATCATATGGTTAATCCAAGCATCATAATTAAACCATTTATCAAGCAAATCACATAGTAAAACCCACATAAAAGCAACATAAGAAAAATTGACCAAAGTCAAAGTCAAACAACACACACAAAGAAAATCTCATGTGTTACAAAAGGGTAGGCAGTTAGATAAATGTCTTTCTCAAGACAAGTAATTAGGCTTTGGTTGGGATTGGACCTAAACATTATATCTTCATTCTTACCATTGAGTTATTGTGATAGGGCACAGTCATCTTGGAAGTTTAGGGAAGTCAATGCCTGGTGCCCGCAACCTATCTAATAGATGAGCATATACATGTGTTAGAAATGCTTTAGAATAACTAAGAGGGAGGTGAATCAGTTATTCAAGGTTCAAATGTCCTACTAAAACTTTTTCACTATGTATAGTGAGCCCATTTAAACCAACCATGCATCTAAGCTAAACAGTCTTCTTAGCAAGTTATTGATAAATCAACATGCAAGAACAAGACATGAAAAATCAACACATAATATAGTGATTTACATAGAAACCCAATTTGGGAAAAACCACCAGTAACATGCTACTCCTTTTTCACTCTTCTAAAGTGATGCCTTGTGAAAGGCCTACCCTGTTAAAGGCTTCAAAACACACTGTTAAATGTGACCTGGTTAAGGGCTTTCAACCACCCTATTAGAAGTGGGTCTAGTTAGGGACTTTAGAACATTCACTTGGAATGTCACCCTATTAAATGATTTACAAAATGGCTACTAAACCAACCTAATTCCATCGGATTTTTCCTATTTGATACAATTGCTAGAGAGTAAAAATAAGGGCTTTTGATCTAATATAACTCACAACATAACTTGTAGATTTTAGTTCTCAATTTAGTTCACAAATTTGCTTGGCTTTTAGTCTCTACAGCTCTAACAGCTTGTCCTCCTTTCAAGCTTTTTCTCCTTGAGTCTCCATGCTCATTGTGCCAATGCAATTACCTTTGTGGTCACCTATCAAAGTAGAGCCTCTATACTCTATTCTTCTCTCTTGATGCCTTCTCCCTAACACCACACACTTTCTCCAAAACCCCCTTTGCTTCTTGACTTGTAACTCCTTAAATAGGAGTTTGGAGTACTTTTCTACTCTAATTTTCCTATTCTTATTTTGGGTTCGAATTGATTAGGTAAGATACAATGAAGCTTCCCCTAATCTTGTTTCTTCTAGAAACATCATGTGGAATCCACCTGTATTTGCCTAAAAATGGTTTGCCTAGAATTTTGTATCACTAGCTTATCATCCTTATCTTCCATCTAGTTCACAAAATTCAAGGTAACAAACTTATTAGCTCAAATCTAGAAAATCTTTGACTTTTCAAATAATGCAGTAGCTTGACACTATTAACTTTTTGATGCTCGACACATACTGTGTTACTCAGCACCTACTGTGGATTCACTCAGTATCAACTAAGTTTTACTAATGCTCAGCACCTAAAATTTCTTGGCACCCACTAATGAATTTAGTCAAGCTTTTTAGACAACTTTTTTATAACTCATTCTTCTCGAGCTTCTAAGTGTAGCCAACCTCTGTATCTTCAAGTGTCTTATGAATACATCATTTTACCATTGTCTTAATTGATCCTTGTAGTTCATTACAATACCATAACTCAACCTTTTCCTTAGGTGCTTTTGTTATATCTTATTAATTAAATCATTTTCATCAATCAACTAAGTGATAGTACTTGGATCTTATAAGCAATTGTCATTTTAGCAAATAGTAGGTTTGGCATTAGTGATAAAACAATGATTGAAAACATTCGTTATTCTTTATCAACAATCTCCCTTCTTTAATAATGATCTTTTCAGTAAGATTTCAACAACATGTGCATATATATCTAAGCTAAATAGGAAATGGTAGGGAGTGATACATTGTGTAGATCCTAACTTGTAGGTGACTTTGACTCTCTCCCTCAACCACATTAGGCATATCAAACATAAATGTAAAACAAACACACATGCAAGTATGGGGTAAGTATAATTAATAAAGTACTACTATAACTATCATCATATTCTAAGATAAACAACTCATCATCATGAAAATATGATAAAAATATATTTAAAGACACATCATATGAAGTGGTTATATTCACTGATTAAGAGCAATTAGAGCATCATCATTTCAAGTAAGTAACCACTATTATGTGATACAATATATTGCCCTACAAAATAAATTATTGTATTTTAAGTATCACTTAAGGGTTAATATGTCCACAAAAGATTCATATAGAACTTTAATGATGGAGTCTACAATGATAGTAAAGGAGGGGTATTACATCCTCCCCCCCCCCCCCCCCTCCATCCCTTAAAAAAGACTTACTCCAAGAAGTCAACTATCACTACTAAGATGCTCGACGTCAAAACTAATATCCACAATGTCGTCCAAATGGGTCACATAGGAAGTTAATAAAATCCAACTTACTAAGTATACACATCTAACCACTAAGAGCAATATGATTCTAGTTTAAGCATGAATCGAAAACCATGTTGATCAAACTTCTTCCTTTAAAAATTCTTAAATAGGTTTACATCTGCATTGAATGAGCATCATAAAAAACATCCAAAATTTAAGGTTACATTTGAATAATAAGTTCAAAATTCTACACAATCCTACATAATGCCACATTTATCAAGCCATAATTAATGTGGTACTAATACTACCTATGTGATCCAAATGGCTTTCCTTTCTACATTCAGTCAAAATGAAATATCATAGTGTCCTCCCTTACATGTACTATCAAAGATCCTTGATAAACATGATAAAAACAATACTTCTCACATACATGGCCAACAATATATCATCACCATAGAACTCAAAGGAGAACTCAAGTGGGTGAATATCAAGGTCAATAGTAAATGAAAAGAACATTGTGATAATTTTTAATAGAAAATCAAGTGTGACCAGTGTTGGATAAAATTGTTCAATTGTGTTTTGTCTTTGATGTTACAAAAATGTCATATTAGTCAACAAATAGAGTCTACTGAGCTCAATTGGTCAGCAAAGAAAATTCCAAAGTCTACCAAGCATTCCTGAAAATTACTCTATGGAAATAGTTTCTACCGAGCTCACTCAAGTGTCGAAGAATTCTATGGCAGAAGTCAATGGTAACCAAGCTCACAAGGTTAGTGAAGGCAAGTTAGTGTTTACCAAGTTCACTCAATCTCCAAAATATTTTGTAGATTTCACAGTGTTCACTGAGCTTCAGTTGGTTAACACTAGAAATCATTTCTGGAGCAGTGTTTACTGAGCAGGGTTGACCAATGAAGGATTTAATTGTTTTGGAAAATAAAGTTTAATTATTTCATGTAATTTTTGTAGCCAACTGATGTAATGATTATTGGTAATTTTAACTTGTAAATGAGCCAACTTGACAATTTGTAAGGTATAAATAAAGTCAAGTTGTGAATTCTAAAGTGCAATGAGTGAGCATGCAAGTGTGTTGATTGTGTGAAGAGGAAAGTATGAGAAAATTTTGAAGAAGGATCAGATATCCTTGAGGAGTAGCAAAGTTGTATTCGACTAGAGAGGATCTAGTGAAGTAGAACTGAGATCCATGTCAGCAATTTAGTTGCATCTCATTCAGGTCAACTCATTGTTACTTTCTTAGCATTGTAGCAGTGATTCCTAAATCTCTTAATAGAGTTGGTCTAATAGCCATTTTTGTAAACCCTCTAATAAGGTGAGAGTAATATTGAATTGTTCTAAAGTCCTCTAGCAAGGCCACTCCTAATAGGGTGATTAAATCCTCTAACAAGTTCACACCTAACAATGTGTTTTGTAACCTTTAACAGGCTTGGCTCCTAATAGGGCTCACTTCAAAAGAGTGAAAATTAGTAGCTAGTTACTTGGTGGTTTTTGTCATATTGGGTTTCCATGTAAATTTTGGTGTCTCTTGTGTTCATGTTATTTTATTTGTGGTTGCATGTTAATCATTGTGAATGTTTAAGTTTTGTTAAAGATAACATACACTACAACTATAAAGTTACAACATTTTTCTATATAGCTACCAAGTGACAATAGTAACTAGTTTTATAAGACATCTAAGGGATCTATGAAAATTTTTTGTACTAACTGATTCACCCCACTCTTAGTTACTTCATCTATATTTCTAATAGTTGGTGTCAAAGAATTTGGTTCTTATAGGAAGGATTTCAAGGATCTAAGCTAAAGATCAGGATGTCATACAAGAGGGAAATTTCAAGACTTAACAAGGATAACTTTTGAGCATGGCAAGGTCTCATGAGACTCCATCTGGCTTCCATTAAAGATAATATAGGATTGAAATATTTTGATGAAGAATATGTAACTCCTTCGGGTACATTATCTATCAATGAGATTGTTGACAAGAAGACTCATGACACCATGATGATAGACATTGCATCTGCCCTAAGCTAGGAAGAATTTAATGATATCAAGGACTAAAAAATTGCCTTTTCTATGTGGAACAAGCTGAAAGATATCTATGGAGGTGATGATAATGTGAGGAGAGCCAAAGTAGAAAGTCGAAGAGGAAAATTTGATCAGTTGAGGATGAGACAATTGCTAAATATGTTGAAAGAGTCAAAGCAAGTGTTAGTACAATCAAGGCTTCTGGTGGAGATATCAAGAAGGAAACAATTGTAAGTAAAGTTCTTAGAACATTACTTCTCATTTATGCAATTAGAGTACAATTCAAGAAAGAAGATGTGAACCAAATCATAAGATAAATTTAGAGGCCATAGTAAGAAGATTGACTACATATGAGCTAGATAACTATGAAAACTATGTTCCAGCTTCCAAGAACATTTAATCAGCATTTGAAGCCAAGCTTTCACTCAAAGAAAAGGGAAAGAAGATAAAGGATTCTTAATTAGAAAGTGAGGAAGAATCAGAATAGAGTTCTGAAAGTGATCTTGAGGTGGTTGAAGTTCTACTTGCAAGAAAATATTCTAGAGGCAAAGAAAAATACAAAGGTAAAGTTCCTCTGATCTATTTTTCATGTGAGAAAATTGGTCATATTGGTGCTAGGTGCCCAAACAAGCAAAACAAGGATGAGAAGAAAGGTCATAAGTGCAATGGCAACAAAGACTTCAAATCATTCAAGGACAAAGGTAAGAAAACATCTTTCATGGCTAAATATTCTAAGAATTTTGACAATAGTGAAGATGAAATCGTTTACATTGTTGTGAAAGATGAATCTGATAATGATGAGGAAGATAAGATGGCACTTATCTCTCATGTGAGAAAAATGATACATGGATCATAGATAGTGGTTGCTCTCATCATATGACTGGTGACAAAACAAAGTTTGAACAATTTGAAGACTATGATGGTGGTAGTGTGAGGTTTGGTAATAATGAACCTTGCTGCTGCACACTCGAAAGTGTCCCACTCTAAACCCTTCTATCCAAATGATTCCATGAGTTTGGAATGTTCGAATGTCATCTTAGAGCTCCCTATCCACAGAGTGTAAAAAGGTATGTTTCAAGTTTGAAGGCTCTCAGCCGAGCCTTAGAGATATGCTTCTTGCTAGTAAACCATGCAATGGGAGGTTCCAAAGACAAGATGCAAAAATGAAAATGTCTCAAGGAGTTCCTCAAGAATGCAATGCAACTAAAGATTAAACTAGAATGAATATGAAAAGTGCAACTATTCTAAGCATGGATGAGAGTATTACAATACCATTATTAAGCTATGTGAGATTAAGCTACATGTAAAAATGAAAGTTAAGCTAAGCTAGAATGCCATGATGCCATGGATGAGAGAATGTGGACAAGAAATAGAAGTTCTCCACAAAGCTCCAAAGAAACCTGTTAGAAAACCTGCAGCATAACAATATTCAAAATGAGGATGGATCCTTTGAGGGAGAAATCTCTCTCCCTTTTAAAGTCATACGGATAGTAGAGATTAAGATGAAGATGGTGGATGATCAATGGTGGAATTCAAAAATAGGAGTGATCCATGTGCACACACAAGTCAACCAATAGAATATAAGTTGACTTGTCACATAAGACAAAAGTCTCACAAGCCTTTTCTTTTAATTATAAAATAGAAAAAGGACTTTATGTGTGCACTTTAAGTGGGTTAGAAGAATGGGGTGTTTTATTTAATTAAAAGGGGCCATGTTCTTTTAATCAAATAATGAACTTAGGATAGCATAGTCAAACTATAGGTTATAATCAAATAAATTGATTATTAGCAATTTGGTCTAGATAAATGATTAAATTAATTTAGCCAAAATGCTGAGAAGGGGGCTAATAGTCTAGATGACTATTTTTAGGTGATTACATTTGCCCCTCTTTGACTAATGCGTGATCGATCTGGGAACACATTATGTCAAAGGAAATCGAAGCCAAGTAGGCAGTAATAGAAATAGATATCTGGTTCTGAAAAATGAAATGCAGAAAGAGATAGTAGTAGTACTAAACACTAGGATCGAGATGATGTCAGAATTTAAGAAGAATACTAACACCTAGCAAAGTAGATAGATCAAGAGCAAGTGAAAAGATCAAACAAATGCTCCAAAGAAGTAGATAGCTGTAGCAAGTATTGATAGACTATTTCTGCCCCCTCGGGATCGAAATCAAAATGAAGTAAGAGGAATGCAAAAATGAGCTAGACATGAGAAAATTGGAATATAGAAATGTCCAAGATGACAGATAGATGATTAGAACCCAAGAATGACTATAAGAAACTAATAAAATGCCCTATTTTGACTAGAGTTGACCTTGAAGGATATAGCATAAAAATTAGGTCAAAACAAGTAGAAAGGTGATTTTAGACATGAAATAGTGAATTGAAGTAGATATGAAGCATGGAAATGATGAAGACATGAAGAAATGAAAATGTGCCAGTGATGATTAGAAGATTAGACCTCAAAAGGTTAGCTAACTACTCAGAAGAAAGTAGAAATTTAAAAGACAATTTTGACCATCAAGATGAACTCGAATTTGGATTTTGATCTTGAAAATGAATCTAGGATGTCAAAATTATTTAAGAGGTCAAAACTTTATATAATATGATGATAAGATTGAAAAGAGATGAAGTGAAAGATTAAGAAGGTGAAAAGACATGAACAAGAAGAAAGTAAAGAAATATATAAAAGGAGTTAGCCGATATGTCTGCGAAAAGATGAAGAGAGAGCTTTCCCCATATGCAAGAATGCAAGACTAAGCTAGAAAATGAACCTAAAATGCAATCTAATATGCAAAGTGGTTTACTAGCAAGAAGTGCATAATATTTAGACTCTTAATTTAATCATTGAGCATTTATTAGGGACATCATGAGATCATACAACCATCACTAGTATAACTATGAGGATATGAATATGATCAATATTAGATAGGTATGTGGAAATCCAATCTAAGCATCAAAGACATGTAAGTTAAGATATAACTACACGATTAGATTCCCTAAGTTTAATTTAGCAAGATTACACCTGCATCAACGCATAAGCGCCAAGATAAACCCTGAGTGCGGTCTTGCAAAACAATCAAGGATGATATATTTGTAAGTCAATGTGTTGAATAGGACCGGCATAAATGCTTACAACACTATAGACAAATAAAAGTATGCCCACAAGCAGAAATCAAGAAAATATGTCCCATGCCCCCAGTCTTCTAGTCAACGACATCCTCGAAAGACTATTAGGGAAGGAACATATGGCAAAGAAATCATCATAGACAGCACACAAAGTAGATAAAGATCAGCATAGCTCAATCATTTAAGTGTTAAAGTGCATGTGTGCAAGTCACTTGGCCATTTCTTCAAGACTTGATTTTGATAGTGAGAAATATCATGACATTGGAGACCGTAGGTAAACTATTTGTAAAGTGTTGAAAAACACTTGATGTCAAAGTGGGTGGGGGTAGTGTTGAGAAACACTATTTTGTGAGTTGTCCAAGAAACCCTAATGCACAAGAATACCTCAATAGGCTAAGTAGTTGTGCCTCCAAGATGAGGACAAGAAACAATTCCAAGCTATGAAATGTGTAGCAGAGTGTGTGATTAAGACTGATAGACATAGGTGCAAGGGTTTCAAGTATTGTCTGTTTCCAGGTTTTCACCACTTGACAGATTTTTTCAGAACTTTTTTCAATTTTTTGTATTTTTGTTTTTTTTTTTTGGTGATACATCAAAGCGCCTATTGCTAGGTTTTCACTAAGATTACCTTTTTTCAGGACATTTTTTGATTTTTAGGATTTTTCACCATCATATATGATTTTTTGGATTTTTTAGAATAATTTAGAGATTACTAGTTCTCAAGCAAGATCATATCATTTTCTCCCAATGTCTAGCAAGGTGTAGGACATGATGGAGTAGAAAATTGATGGATAAGAAAAGATGCATAAGAAAGGAATGTGAAGCAAGTGAAAGTGATCCTCAAGAACTGACTCCTCAAGAGTACCCAAGCTAGGGAAAGAGGTAAAATAGTCATATGAAGCATTTTTTGGATAAGCAATGGAAGTAATGAGTAAGATAGTGTGTAGGATAAGTAGTGAAGCCAACAAGCGAGATAGCATGAAGCATGTAGTCCAAAAGAGTAGCCATGTCAAGAGACCTATGAGAACCATGATTTATTTTATTGTGATCAAGACCAAGGGGTCAACTAGATAGGATAGCGATGGGATAGAGCAATAAAAATAAAGCTCAAGATGGAAGCTATGAGGGAATGAGAAAGCACAAATAGAGAATCTCATGGATAAGATAGCCAATATGCAAAGATAGCTTAACATTGTGAAGATCAAAGAGAGAAGAGGGGATAGATGGATGGTGGAAGAATTACACATGATGCCTATTTGCCAAGTTTTCATCATGGTACTTATCCAAGGTACCACAAAATGTAGTTTTCACCATAGGACGCATTTATTTCTCTTTACTTTTGCTACCAAGGTGCTACAAGAAGTAGTTTTCACCAAGGCATATTTTCATTTTTATTTTTATTTGCCTTTTTTTTTTTTTTTTTTCTTTTTTAGAAAGAGCTCAAGCTTTTTGAATTTAGATAGTGCTCCTATAGGAAAGATAAGCCATGATAAGCCAAGACCATAGAAAGGTATGCTCAAAGATGTTGATAGGGTGATGAAAGGGAAATGGTAGTAGGAAGAATATATGGAGGATAAGAGTTCATGTATAAAAAGGAGGTGTAAGCTTTAGATGATTTCATGTGGGTAGCTAAAATATTGGACAAGATCAACATTAACACACACCTTGAAGGGTATTGGAATGATGGAGGAATCATGGATGAAGTAGCTTGAGGTTTAGATGTATGAAGTGGTAGAAGAGATTTGGAAAAAAGTGGAGTGGAAGGCTTTGGAATAATTTTAGGAAGATTTTTGGAAGAAGATGGAATGGAAGCTTTTGGAAGCTTGAATGTCAACTTTGAAATATTTTCAATATTCAAGTCTTTTAAAAGAGACTTGGGAATCCATATAGCTTTAGATTTTCCTTTGGATACTTCAAAACACATTTCTTCAATAATGGGTTTAGGAACCCATATTTTCTTTGATTTATCTTTTTTTTAATATTGGACCTTTGCGATCTCTTTTGTGCATTCTCCTTCTTAGCATTCACATGTCGATTAGATGGGACATAGTGATCTTCATTTTTCAATGGATTCTTATGTTTATTCTCACTTCCAAAGGACTTCAGATTTGTGGATGAATAAGGATGATATGACTGGTTTAGATGTATATATGGGTGAAAAGTCATCAAGGATGAGTTTCTTTGTTGATCTTGAGGTATTATAGGAGAGCTAGGAGTGGAAAGTGTAGGAGATGAAGGAACATAAGGTCCCAATATAGATGGAAGGTTTGAATGCTTTAGATTTGATGGATAAGGACCAAGGATAGACTTAGGAGATGCAATTGGATAGTGAAAAGGGATATCAACATCTTTAGAGTGAGCAACGTGGTCAAAGCCATCAATAGACTCATGAGTACCTTTGATAGGAACAACATTTTTAATAGTAGCACTTGAAGCTTGAGCACAATTTTGAAGTGGATGTGGAGAAGTAAAACATGAGGGGATGCTTTGATCTTGAAAAGTAGCTTTGGATAGCATATGAAGAGAACTTTTCTCATAATTTTCAGTAAGCTCAAGGGAGATAATGGAAGTGCTATCTTCATCATACTTAGGAGGTGGACAAGATATAGGATATGGAGGGAAAAAATCTTGAAAGAGATAAAAGGGTGCTTGATCTTGATCTTTCTTAACATTTATAGCTTTGTCTTTTTGAGAGTCCTCTTGACATGGAGCCACTTATAAGGACAAGCGAGAATGAAGAGTGAATGGAGTAGTGTTTGGATTAGGCATAGCAGTGCATGAAGGTTGAGGATGTTTAGGATTAGTAGCATGGAAAAGGTTTTCAACCAAGTGAAGGTTAGCTTGAGTTTCTTTTAGAAGTAGCCCTTGAGGATACACGTAGTCAATGTGGAAAGCATTAGGTTCTTTATTTGATAGAGGCATGTTGGAAAGATTTGAAGTGTTGGGAGATGCACGAGTGTTGGAAGAAGTGGAAGATGTAATAGAGCTGCTACTAGACATAGGTTCATTAATGTAATCTTGCTCATGAAAAGTATCCTCACTGCATGAATCATTAGAGGTATCAATAATTCCATTATCAATAAGATCTTGGATTTTATGTTTTAGCTCAATGCAATCTGAAGTAGCATGGTCATTAGATCGATGATAGGCACAATAGGTATCCAAGAATGGATTTCCATAGGAGTTAGACTTAGGCAACATGATGATCTTATTGCTAAGAAGTTTTTGCAAAGTGTCATCATAAGAATCTTCCAAGGGAGAAAAAGTTCTATTAGAAGTATGTCTAGGATCTTCTTGTTGTTTCTCAAGTGAATAGAATGCATTCATGTCTTCATCATTATCTTGGTCAAAGATAGGTCCATCACAAAATTTTGGCATAGGCTCAAAGAAGGTATCACTTGCTTGTTCTCTAAAGAAGTCTTTAGATCTAGAAGATGAAGACATTTGATATCTTGAAGTAGAGCTTGTAGACCTAGAAGAAGAGGATGACCTCAAAGAAGGTGACTCACATGCATGTAAAGACCTTAAGGAAGATTCATGTAATGATGCAATCTTCTCCTCTAACCTTTTCTCAAGTTTATACTTCATTTCTGTCATGCGCTTAGAGAGATGAAGGTAAGAAAGATCATTTGTCTCTTCTAGTTCTTTGTATTGCGCATATAGATCTTGAAACTCTTTAGTGACATGGAGGATATCATGATCATCTAGATTTGGTTGAAGTTTGGAAGCACAAGGTTTATATCCCATAGTTTTAGATGCAAAGCCAAGCATAAAAGAGCCTAGAAGATAACTTGATGTTGAAACTATAGGAGGTAGAGTCTTCACTTGCCAAGATAGTAGAGAGAGATTAAAGTGACTTGTCAAACAATATGTCCAAGAAACTTACAACATGAATGACCCAAGTCAATAGCTAGGCAAGATGCCCAAATAGCCAAATAGATAGAGCAAGCGGGTTGACAAGTGAACAACTCTCCAACCCAAGAGTGTAGTCAAGAAATCAAGGCAACCATTTCAGCAAAAAGATAACTAGCAAGTGGACATAGACCATGAAGATAGAAAGACCAAGAGTGCTAATACCAAAGAGACACTTTAAGCATGTTCAAAAACTAGAGACATAGCAAATCAAAGTCAAATGATGAGACTCCCCTTAGCAAGCAACACAAGAAAAATGTTAAGACTTGATGCTTTGACTTGGTTGACAAAGTTTGACAATAGTTGATAGCATAAAAAGTTTGATGTTCAAAAATAATTTATTTCCAAGCAAGATAGTGACACATGAAGTATTCTTCAAAAAATCAAGCAAGGGACAAAGCAACCTTGCATGATACAAGCATATGTGACATCTTAAAAGAAATCCCTAGAACTATTGTCATGTGTATGTTCAAAAGATTTTCATAAGTCTAGCACATTCGAGAACACATCAAGCAATATCTACCTAAAAGTCATGGTTCATTACTCAACAACTTGGCCCATGCTTGATGCTCCTTTGCATCACACCAAGTGGTTTTCCACAAGAGATATTGGCTTTGTCATGGAAGTGCCATAAGCACAACCAAGGGAACACATATGGTGAGTGTAAAATCTTGGGGTGATCCGGGTAGTCCACTAGGATCGATCCTTGCACCAAGAACTTGAACGGCTTAAAAAGGTAGTTACTAACTTAGGGTGTTTAGATAGGGCTTCCGTTCATAGGGTTCCTCTTGCTCTAAATTATGGGACACCTCACCTTGCGATGAGTAACTGATCTTGCGACCACAAGAGTCCTTAAGCATTCTTGCCTAGTGATTTTCCTATGGTCAAAATCCCATAAGCAATCACACTAGGTGAAGAAAAACACTATGTCTATCAAGGTTTTGTATCCTTGATAGCCTTGAGTTTATAGTGGGTTGGAAGAGTCGGGTAATCTGCTTGTCCCCACTTGGGTCGTTCCTCTCAGGTTGTCCGAGAGTAGGCCCTCTAAAGAATTCTAACAACACAAAGAGTGGATCAACTTTCGAAAGTCAAGATTTCTGATTCACCACAAGGGTGAAGAGCATACTCTCCTATTCCAATCATTTTCTTCCAAACACACCAGGAAGATTCAGTTACCCCTTACTTTTGAAACCAAATGGCAAGTCAAGATTTCTGATTCACCACAAGGGTGAAGAGCATACTCTCCTATTACCAAAAGACTCCAATCACAAGTTTTATGTGCTTATGAAAAATGAACAATTAGTCAATTCCACACATGAAAACAAAAAAGCAAGATATTTTGGGTTTTTATGCTTTGGGCAGCCCTACAAACAATGTTAGTAGCCCTTGCGCATTTGAAGCTTTGACATGCATTCTTTTTATGCAATGTTTCAATTTTTTCATAAGGATGGCAACCTATAATCACAACTTGTTAGCACCAAAAGTTAGTGTGAAATAATATAAAAATCTGCAGTAAAAATTGGTTAGTTGCCTCAAATATCCAAGTTATCTTCCAATCAAGTGTATGCAAAGAAAGTGTAAGTTAATCACAAATGCTCTCATTTTTACTCTTTGATTTTGACCTAGTCAACAAGATTAGACTTTTTTGCTATGATTTCGAATCCAAAAATAGAAATGAAAAGAAGATACCCCTACTAAAAATTAGAGATCTTTCCAAAAATGCAAGAAATTCAAAAAAATCTCTTCATTTGCGCCCTAGAGATCGATTTTTTCAAAATAGGCCAGATTTATCAAATCGGGTTTTTGAATTCTAATATGACCTCAGAAGTCAAAACACAAAGATAATACCCCTCTTAGAATTCAAACACCTTTTTGAAAATGTAATTTTTTTCAAAAAATGCACTGATTTGCGATCAAAAATGGCTTTTTATGAAAAATAAAGAAAAAATCATAACTCTCGTAAATCACATTAAAATGCTTTGAAAATTAGACTAAGACATTTTGAATACATACCCAATTTGAAAAAAAAATTTAGAACCAAACTCCAAGTGGTTTAAAAGATATGATCAAATCTTTAAACCAACTAGATTTTTGGCCTTCAAACCAATCTATTTATGGGTTGGCCTTAAAACCAAAGTGATAATTCTACAAAAGCACTTGATTAGATCCAATATGCTGCTATAAAAAAAACAAAGATAAAAAATGAAAGAAAATGGAGCTAGAAACTTGATTCATGCCCTACAGTGGGTGCTAAAAATGTACACTCGAAAGTCTCCCACTCTAAACCCTTCTATCCAAACGATTCCATGAGTTTGGAATGTTTGAATGCCAGCTTAGAGCTCCCTATCCACGGAGTGCAAGAAGGTATGTTTTAAGTTTGAAGGCTCTCAGCCAAGCCTTAGAGATACACTTCTTGCTAGTAAACCATGCAATGGGAGGTTCCAAAGACAAGATGCAAAAATGCTAATGTCTCAAGGAGTTCCTCAAGAATGCAATGCAACTAAAGATTAAACTAGAATGAATATGAAAAGTGCAGCTATTCTAAGCATGGATGAGAGTATTACAATAACATTATTAAGCTATGTGAGATTAAGCTACATGTAAAAATGAAAGCTAAGCTAAGCTAGAATTCCATGATGTCATGGATGAGAGAATGTGAACAAGAAATAGAAGTTCTCCACAAGGCTCCAAAGAAACCTGTTAGAAAACCTACAACATAAAAATATTCAAAATGAGGATGGATCCTTTGAGGGAGAAAGATCTCTCCCTTTTAAAGTCATACGGATGGTAGAGATCAAGATGAAGATAGTGGATGATCAATAGTGGAATTCAAAAACAGGAGTGATCCATGTGCACACACAAGTCAACCAATAGAATATAAGTTGACTTGTCACATAAGACAAAAGTCTCACAAGTCTTTTCTTTTAATTGTAAAATAGAAAAAGGACTTTATGTGTGCACTTTAAGTGGGTTAAAAGAATGGGGTGTTTTATTTAATTAAAAGGGGACATGTTCTTTTAATCAAATAATGAACTTAGGATAGCATAGTCAAACTATAGGTTATAATCAAATAAATTGATTATTAGCAATTTGGTCTAGATAAATGATTAAATTAATTTAGCAAAAATGCTGAGAAGGGGGCTAATAGTCTTGATGACTATTTTTAGGTGATTACAGTTGCATAAAAGGAAGAGGAAGAATCTCACTAACCAAAGAGCTTGTATGTGATAATGCCTATTGGGTTGAAGGACTAAAACATAATCTGTTGAGTGTGGCATAGCTAATAAATATTGGATTCAAGGTGAAATTCATGCATGGAAAGGCAAGACTGTTGGATGACAAAGGAAAGTTGATTGGATCAAGCATACAGACAAAAGATAATTTGTTTTATCTTGAACTTGGTGAATATTCATGTTTTATTGCTCAAGTTGAAGAAAGTTGTCTATGGCATAGAAGGTTATGTCATATGAATTTTGATAACCTAGTAAAAATAAGCAAATTCAGGAAAGTAAGAGGCATTCCTAGTATAAAGAAACTTGATGTTGGTCTATACAAGAATTGTCAGATTGGTAAGATTGGAAAGACTAGCTTTAAAAGTAAAAACTATCGGTCTGAAAAAATTTTTGAAATTGTGCATATTGATTTGTATGGACCTATTGGAATTGAGAGCTTAATTGGAGAAAAGTTTTTCATTCTTTTTGTTGATGACTAGTTGAGAATGATGACTATCATGTATCTAAGAGAGAAGTTAGAAGCATTTGAGAAGTTCAAATGGTATTTGGCCAAAGTAGAAAAGGAAATAGGGAAGAGACTAAAATGCTTGAGGTTAGATAGAGGTGGTGAATTCATCTCCCATTAATTCAATAACTTTTGCATTGAAAAAGGAATCAAAAGATAGGTATCAGCTCCTATAACTTCTGAGAAAAATGGAATAACTAAAAGGAGGAACAAATCTATCATGATTTGTGCAGGAACTCTAATGATTGAAAAAAGCATTGCTATCAAATATTGGAAGGAAGCTATTGGCACTATAGTTCATACCTTGAACCAAGTACAGTTGAAGAAGGACTCGCTCAAAACCCCCTATGAGCTATGGTATGGCTACAAACCCTATGTAAGTTACCTAAAAGTATTTGAAAGCAAATGTTATATTTTAATAGAATCTAAAAAAGGAAAATTTGATGTGAAGGGTGATGAATGTATATTTTTGGGATGTTCTTGCAAAAGTAAGGCATATAGATGTTTGAATTTATCTACTCATAAAGTCATAGAAAGTGCACATGTGAAAGTTGATGAGTTTGTAGAAAGGACTAAAGAAGAAAGAAAAGGGGAATTAGAAGATTAGGATATTTTTTTTCATTAAACCTAATACAGTGCTAGACACATCTATCAATTAGGAAACTTCTACTCCCGACTCTTTAGTCACCAAGTTGCAAGAAGTTCAACCAAATTGTAGGAACCTAAGTCACATTCAGATGCTATCAAGCCAATGCCTACCAAGTCTAAAGGACCTAAGCAACAGATAGATCAACTAGAGCTAGAAATTAAAATTCAAAATGAAGATAGTGCAATTCATTCAAAAGGCAAGGAACATGTATTGACCAAGTATTTCAGGAGACATCATGCACCAGACCAGATTATTGGAGACAAATCTAAAGGTACTATGACAAGAAGTAAGCTAGAAGGTACTTGTTTACTTGTTGATTTTGAACTTAGAAATGTCAAAGATGCATTGGAAAATAAAAGTTGGATTGAGGCTATGAATGAAGAGATAGAGAAAATAGAGAAGAACAAAATATGGACTCTTGTACCTAGGCCTAAAGATAAAAATGTGAATGGAAATAAGTGGGTAATTAGAAATAAGTTGAATAAAAATGGTAAGGTATCAAGGAACAAAGCTAGACTGGTATGTAAAGACTACTCTCAAGAAGAAGGAATTGATTATGGAGAGACTTTTTCTCCTATTGCAAGACTGGAAGGTGCCAGGACCTTACTTGTATATGCTGCATACAAAAGATTTAAGTATATCATATGGATGTCAAATTTGTATTTCTAAATGGTATTCTAGATGGAAAAGTCTACATTGAGAAACCTAAAGGTTTTTTTGAGCTAGACAAGAAGGACATGGTCTGCAAATTACACAAAGCATTGTATCGTCTGAAATAAGCCCTAGAGCATGGTATGAAAGATTGTATAACTATCTTATTCAGATTGATTTTCAAAGAACTAATGATAATAGCAGCTTATACATCAAAGAAGGACTAGATAACAAGATTTTTTTGGAAAAAATATTTGTGGATGATACTTTGTTTACAGGGAATGATGATCTATGTAAAGAGTTTTCAAAGAAAATGAACAAGGAATTTAAGATGTCTATGTTTGGTGAGATCAAATTGTTTGTTGGTCTTTAGATTTAGTAGAGCAAGAATGGTATCTACATCACTCAATCTAAATACATCAAGGAGATACTCAAGAAGTTTGGTATGGAAGATTGTAAGCCAGTTGGAACTCCCATGTGTACTGGACTAAAGCTTACCAAGGATGATGAATCAAAAGAGATAGATCAGACCTTATATAGATCAATGATTAGAAAATTGCAGTATGTAGTTCATACAAGGCCTGATATTGCTCTTTTAGTTGGCATTGTAGCAAGATTTTCAAAAAAACCTAGAGAAAATCACATGATGGCAATCAAAAAAATCTTGAGATACATAAAAGGCACTAAAGATTATGGATTGTGGTACAAATTTAGAGGTAATCTAGACTTGAAAGTGTTTACTAATGTTGATTGGGTAGGAAACATTGATGACAAAAAGAGTACTAGTGATGGAGCATTCTTTCTTGGAAAGAGGTTGGTTTCTTGGACAAGTAAAAAGAAAAATTGTACATCCCAATCTACAGTAGAAGCAGAGTATGTTGCAGTAGTAGTAAACTATTCTAATATTCTTTGGTTTAAGCAATTATTGGAAGGTATGAAGATTGAGATCAAAGAACCAGTTGTTATATTTTTTGATAATACAAGAGCAATTAACATATCTAAAAATCCAATGATTCATTCCAAAACCAATCACATTGCAGTAAAATATCACTTTGTCAAAGAATTGGTACAGGATAAAGAGATCAATAGGAATATGTCCATACAAAGGAATAGTTTACTGACATATTCACCAAGCCATTACCTAAGGATGCATTCTTGTATCTAAGAGGTAAGTTAGGGGTCATTCCCCTATCTGAAGCTCACTAAAATGAAGTTTTAGTGATGCATCAATAGGAACCAAGTTGAAGATCTATCAGTTGATGTAGCATAGTCATGGAAACATTGCATATGAATCAATACTCAAGGTACATTGTTACTCATTTGGTATGAGTTGTCTTTGGCATGTGTTGTTAAAGAAGGAGAGTGTACTATCATATCTTTCTAAAATTTGAATTTTTTTGTGGATAGTTTTTTGTTTAGAAAAGAAGCTATGTAATTCCTTCATAGAGGGAGATTACTGCATTAGAGAAGTTTTTATCATAAAATCTAACAGGGAGAAATGTTCTCTCAAAAAAAGACTTGTTCTCAAATTTCATTGTGCTATGACATATTGTGTTGCCATCAATGCCAAAGAGGGAGATTGTTGGATATAATTGTTCAATTGTCTGTTGTCTTTGATGTTACACAAATGTCATATCAGTTAGCAGACAGAGTCTATCAAGCTTAGTTGGTCAGCAAAGAAAATTCTAGAGTATACCAAGCATTCCTAGAAAGCACTCTATGGAAATAGTTTCTACCAAGCTCACTTAGGTGTCAAAGAATTCTGTGGCAGAAGTCAGTGGTAACCAAGCTCACAAGGTTAGCAGAGGAAACTTAGTGTTTATCGAGTTCACTCGATCTCCAAAATATTTTACAAAGTTCACAGTGTTCACCGAGCTTTAGTTGGTTAACACTAGAAATCATTTATGCAGTAGTGTTTATCAAGTAGGGTCAACCAATGAAGGATTTCATTGTTTTGGGAAATAAAGTTTAATTATTTCATGCAATGTTTGTAGTCAACTAATGTAATGATTATTGGTAATTGTAACATGTAAATGAACTAACTTGACAATTTTTTAAGTACAAATAAAAGGTCAAGTTGTGAATTCTAAAGTGCAATAAGCGAACATGCAAGTATGTTGATTGTGTGAAGAAGAAAGTATGAGCGAATTTTGAAGAAGGGTCGAATATCCTTGAGGAGCAACAAAGTTGTATTCAATCAGAGAGGATCTAGTGAAGCAAAATTGAGATCTATATCAATAATTTAGTTGCATCTCATTCAGGTCAACCCATTGTTACTTTCTCACCATTGTAGTAGTGATTGCTAAATCTCTTAACAGATTTGGTCTAATAGTCATTTTGTAAATCCTCTAACAAGGTGATAGTTCTATTAAATTATTCTAAAGACCTCTAGAAAGGTCATTCCTAATAGGGTGATTAAATCCTTTAACAAGGTCACACCTAATAGTGTGTTTTGCAACCTTTAATAGGGTTGACTCATAATAGGGCTCACTTCAAAAGAGTGAAAATCAGTAGCTAGTTACTTGGTGGTTTTTCCCATATTGGGTTTCCACATTAAATCCAGTGTCTCTTGTGTTCATTTTATTTTCTTTATGGTTGCATGTTAATCATTGTGAATGTTTAAGTTCTATTAAAGATAACATACACTGTATCGACCAAGTTACAACATTTTTCTATATAGCTACTAAGTGATAGAAGTAACTAGATTTATAAGACATCTAAGGGATCTGTGAAATATTTTTGTAGTAACTAATTCACCCACCCACCCCCCCCCCCCCCCCCCCCCTCTCAGTTACTCCATCTATATTTTCTAACAACCAGTGTCACAAAATAGATAGCAAAAAGAACATTTGATATATAGGTATTGCTGGTACAACTACTTTAATTTTGGTTTTTCTACCAGCCTTAAAGAGACATTTTCCTTTGCAATTACCTATCTATTTTTCAACTCTTTTTAAGATGGGGTCTCATGTTTTGGGATTTTTGGCACCTTTTTCTAGATGTATTCCTTGATATTTACAAGGAAACTAACCTTTCCTAAATCCCAAAATATTAAATATATTCTTGAGGTGTGTTCAACAAGAAGATTTCTCATTTCTTAGTGCTAACTTTTTGTACCAAAGCTTACATATAGGTTTTTAAGATTTGTTTAAAGTGTTTTGCTTCCACAATTGTGCCTCCTATAGGTAGGATTGTGTCAAATATGAATTGTTGATGCATGACATTTGCAATATTTTCTCCTATAGTTATTTACTTGATTTTCCTTTCTACCTAGGATTCTTTAATGGTTCTCCCAAATGCTTCTACCATAATGATAAATAGGAAAGGTGATATTGGATCTCCTTGTCTAATTCCTCTAGATATGCTAAAAATCCCTTCTAGTGATCCATTAATAAGAAGTGATATTTTTGGAGTAGAAATAATGTTAATCCATTGATGTGAGGAGCCAAAAGGTTACAGGATGCTGAAAATATAGACGGAGTAACTAAGAGTGAGGGTTAATTAGTTACCACAAAAACAAATCCATACATCCCTTAGATGTCTGATAAAACTATTTATTGTTATCACTCGGTAAACATATTTAAAATGTTGTAACTCGGTAAATGCAGTGTATGTTAACTTTAATAGATCTTAAACATTCATAATGATTAACATGCAAGCATAAAAGAAATAACATGAACAAATGAGACACCAAATTTAATGTGGAAACCCAATATGGAAAAAACCACCAAGTAACTAGCTACTAATTTTCACTCTTTTGAAGTGAGCCCTGTTAGGTGCTAACCTAGTTAAAGGTTACAAAACACACTGCTAGGTGTGACCTTGTTAGAGGATTTAATCACCATGTTAGGAGTGGCCTTGCAAGAGGTCTTTAGAACAATTCAATGGAGCTGTCACCTTGTTAGAGGATTTACAACTGGATTTTAAACCAACTCTGCTAAGAGATTTTGAAATCACTACTACAATGGTAAGAAAGTAACAATAAAATGACCTGAATGAGATGCAACTAAATTAATGATTACAAATCTCTATTCTATTTCACACTAGATCCTTCTTGATTGAATATCCTCAAGGATATCTGACCATCCTTCAAATTCGCTCACACTTTCCTCTTCAAACAATCAATACACTTGCATACTCACTCATACCCTTTAGAATCTCAACTTGACCTTTCATATATACCATTTTGATTATCAAGTTATCCAAATTAAAACTTACAATTACCAATAATCATTACCTCAGTCGGCTGGAATCAATACTTGACATAATTAAACTTTATTTCTCAAATCAACAAAATCCTTCATTGGCTGACCCTGATCGATAAACACTGATTCTGAAATGATTTCCTATGTTAACCAATAGAAACTTGGTTAACACTATGAACTTGCAAAAATCCTTTAGCAATTGAGTGAACTTGATAAGCATTAACTCTAACTAACTTTCCTTCATTAATAATGAGAGCTCGGTTAACACTACTTTTTGCCACAATTTTTTTTGACACCTAAGTGAGCTCAATAGACACTGTCTATGAAGAGTAATTTCTAGAAATGCCTAGTAGACATACAAAATTACCTTGTTGACCAACTAAGCTCAGTAAGCACTGTCTGCCAACTAAGATGACATTTGTGTAACATCAAAGACAACACACAATTAGACAATTATATCCAATAATCTCCCTCTTTGGCATTAGTGTCAACACAACATGTCAAAGCACAATGAAATTTGAAAACAAGTCTTTCTCTATCAAAAATTTTCTCCCTCTTAGATTTTATGCCACAAACTTCTCTAATGCAGTAATCTCCCTCTATAAAGGAATTACATAGCTTCTTCTTCAGATAATAAACTCTCCCTCAAACAAATTTTAGAAAGATATGATAATAAACTCTCCCTCTTTGACAACACATGCCAAAGAAAACTCATACCAAATGAGTATCAATGTACCTTGAGTACTGATTCATATGCAATGTTCTCTTGACTAAGCTACATTAACTGATAGACCTTCAACTTGGTTCATGTTGATGCATCACTAAAACTATATTTTAGTGAGCTTTAGATAGGGAAATGACCCCTAACTTTCCTCTTAGATACAAGAATGCATCCTTAGGTAATGGTTTGATGAATATGTCTACAATCTATTATTTTATATGGACATATTCCAATCTAATTTCTTTATCTTGCACCAATTCTCTAAAAAAAATGATATTTTATAGCAATGTGTTTGGTTTTGGAATGCATTACTAGATTCTTAGATATGTTTTTGATTAAGGAAAATAGGCTTTAAAAGGGCCCTAAAACCCTGAACATAGAAAAAAAAGTCACCAGTTTAAACAAAAAAGGCCACCAAGAGCCAAAAACAAAAACAACAGTTCCCTAAAATATAAACCAAGAAAAAGCCAGGGAAGAGAGCCAAAAACTAGGGCAGGCCATCAAAGGCTAGGGAAAATCAACCAATGTCTCTAAGCACCTCTATGACATTGATCTTGGGCTTAGACATGTTTCCTTTCTCCTCCTTCTTTTCCATAGTGTCTTGCTCAGGGGCGGTGGTGTCTTTCTTTCTAGTGCTGGCCCTAGTTCTTTCTCAAACACCTTCCTCCAAGGGATTATCTTTATGATTTATACCCTATTCCTTCTCTTTTCCACTTTGAACCTCGCCACGATGGATGAGCCTCTTTCTATTATCATAGTCCTTGAGGATGGTGAGGTTTTGCTCAGATATGCCCTATAAGGTCTTCACCATATCTAGGGAGGTAGTGTTGAAAGCCTCCAACTTCTTGTTTGTGCTGAGTTCATCCTCACTAACCCTATTCCTAAGGCTATAGGTTTCCCTTTCCAACTCAGTGAGTCTATATTTGAGATCGACGATCTCATGGTAGATCCATTTAGTTGTCCTGTAGCTGTCCACAATGTTGTTCTTAGCATTATTCAGCACATCCATCTCTGGGTTGTCCCTAGAAATGTTGCAGAGGATGATCAATGAAGGGTCTATAAGTTCTTCAATCTAGATCCTACCCTCCTCATTCTCATGGACCTGGGTACAGATTATCTAACTCTTGATCCCCAAATTGGAAGTGGAGTTGTCAAAATTTCTTCAGACCACCTTCCTATCCTTGCTAGTGATGGAGCACCTATAGGTGGAAGTTCCCACATCATCATAACCCTGGTTGAGTTCCAAGTTAGGCTGCTCAAGCTTGTCCATTAGGTTCTCCTCCATCATTGCACTTCCCTCACCCTACTTCTCCTTATTGACTTCTTCTTTCTTCCTCTTATTCTTGGTAGTCTCGATGGCTTCCTTGTCTCTATTGGAAGGCACTTTGATAATAATCTTTTGCTTGATCTTCTTGCTATCTTTTCCTTTTTCAGCCTTGGTCATCTCCTCACCATCAACACTTTCACCCCCAGTCTCCATGCCATCATCCTATTCGTTATAGCCTTTGTCTAAAGAGGCATCTCTCCCAGCCTTAGGGGGATTGGCAACCTCCTTGCTGAAATAGGGAGACATGTCCAAGCTGCACTAAGGGGATTCATAATCTTCCAAATCCATGCAAAACTCCACCTCCTTAGTCTTAGAGGGGGAGTAAATTTCATCAGTATCACCCGAATCACTTTTAACCCTTTTGCCCTCTTTCTTTCCCTTAATTTTCTTGCTTATTATTTTAGACTTAAAATATTCATATAACAATAAGAGCACCCCTTCATGGAAAGTAGGGCTACTCATTTTCTTATCTTGAAATTCTTGGATATTATCATTCATCGACAAATAGAGGTAAAAAGGAATGGAGATTTTAGCTCCGTATTTGAAGTGGTTTAGCAGCACAAAGTGGTAGGTGTAGATGCAATTGAACTTGGTGTCTAGAGTTATGTATTTGATAATGGCTCTTAGCACAAACCTCCAAATGGGCTTGATAGACCTCAGGAGATAGTGGGTTCCACTTTTCACAAGTTTTTTCTTCTCCTCCAAGTCTTTGGTGAACTCCGTCATTGCTTGCCCAGAGATTTTGAGGTCTTTGTAAAAAAATTTCCCAGTAATTGAGATGCCAATTACATGAGAAATAATTTCATCCATGATAGTGAAGTCCACCCCATCAATCTCCACTTTTCCCTCGTTCCAGTGTTTCACCATAGCTTTGGTGAGCAAAGGTTTCCAACCATGGAGATACTCAATGTAATTGGTGATCTCCCCTTTCTTGAGGATCTTCCAAACTTTAGTTCTTCTCTTCCATTTCAAGGCCTTATCCTCCAGCTCTTATCTATGTTATTCGCCCACCATGACTCTCTTCTTGCCTTTACCTCTGAGAGCCGAAACCTACAAAATTTTCCAACTATAGAATCCTCTATTTTTTGTGTTTCTAGCACTTTCCTTGTCATAATGGATGCTAGGCTTGTAGTGAAAGATTTTGATGATGTGGGGAGTACTCGTGAGATTGTACTTTCACTTCATAGATCTGCACCTTCTCAAAAATGAAGTAATTACCCTTTTGAGAACACACGTGTGTATTGAAATCAGCCTACGAGCAACTAATATTCATTATTATCATTAATAATACCCAATCTACCTGGGATTCAAATCCATATCTATGGTTTCATTAATTTCTGACAGAATGTCACTTCCATCTGTCCATCTAGCCACCTCACCATTTTTTATCTCCCAATTTGCCAACCTATCAGCCACCTTGCTGGCTTCACAGAATTCATGTGCCACATGAATTTTATCAAAGGTTTGAAGGTCTTCAATGCTCTCCTTGATAATATTTTCCATAGTCCAAGTTGGTTTAGTTTTCCCCTTAAGGCAGTTGATAATGATTTTGGAGTCTCCCTCTAACTAGAGACATTTGACTCCCACATCTTTGGCCAACTTGATAATTTGGTGAGCAGCTAGGGTCTTGGCAAAGTGATTAGTTTTTTGCCTAATGGAAGTAGCGAGAGCCACAATGCCTTTGCCATGTTCATTTCTAATAATTCCCCCCACTCCAACCCTACCAAGGTTGCCTTTAGCAACCTTTAGTAGCCCAATCAAAGTTGGCCTTGAGCCAACTAGCAGGGGGGAAGGACCAGCAACAATTCTTTCTATTATTCTTGATCTTGAGAGGGGGATGGGAAGGGCCCTTGGCTATGGTGTGGTTTTCCATAAGGGCATGGAAGCATTTTTGGAAAACAACCAGCTTATTCATCTCTTTTTCCCTAAAGATGTAGTTGTTCCTCTCCTTCCACACCCCCCAACAGAGATGGGGGAGAGCCCAAATCCATAAAGAATTAGGGTGGGTTCCTTCCAGACCAAACTACCATTGAATGAAGAGCTCAAGGGTGTATAAGGGAAAGCACCAGGAAACTTTGAAAAAGGATAGGAAGTGAGAACAAATAGAAATAGTGAAGGGGCGATGTAAAAATAGATGATCCATAGTTTCACAATGCCTTTTGCAAAGGATGTATCTATTGGGTAACATGTTGCTACATTTGATGAGATTGTCAAACATGAGAATGTGATCTTGCAATAGGGTCCAGAAAAAGAAGTTAATCTTCAAAGTAAGGCCATGAAGCTAGGATTTTGCCCACACTAGGGCCTAGATCTAGAGAAGGAGAGATGCATAACTAGAGGCCATTAGTAGTGTCCCCCCAAAAAATAGCATCCTTATTATTGGATAAAGGGATGAGTCTCATCTGGTCCATAAGTGGTCTCAGGTCCTCAGAGATCTCAGTGAGGTATATCCAACTGTCATTGATTTTGTAGTCCCTAACCTTATTGCCAAATCTCTTAATGCAAGAATTAGCCCAAGGATTAGAGGTCTCACTCTCCCTGAGTGGGCCTGGGCTTAGCCAATCATCCCTCTAGAAATTGATATCGGCACCATTTCCCATTGACCATTTGGCTTTTCCAAAGGCCAGGACCTTGGATCACAAGAGCCCATTCCAAATGAAAGAGCCACTGGGGTGGACCTCTTCATTGATGAACTGAAGAATATTGAGGTTGTTAGCATACTTTGAAATCAAAATATCTCTCCACTCTCCAATGTTATTGAAGATTCTCCAAATCTATTTAGCTTGGAGGGCAGAGTTGAACTGCTTCATCTTTCTAATGCCCAGCCCTCCAAGATTTTTGGGCTTACATATGGAGTCCCAAGCCACCAGGGGGTATTTTTTGTTGTCATCAGGCCCAAACCACTTTGGATGCTTTCTAGATGGGCTGCTAACTTGGAAGGAATGGTAAATAGGCTAAGGGCATAAGTAGGAAGGTTTTGGAGGGTAGACTTGATCAAAACAACCTTGCCCGCATGAGTCAGAGTGATCCCTTTCCATCCTACCAATTTTATGTTGAAACGATCCACTAGCATATCCCAAAAGGATTCTAGGGGTTTAGCTCCAAGAGTGAGACCTAAGTAAGTGAAAGGGAGAGTGTCAGCCTTACATCCTAGAATGTTAGCAATCTTCTTCTCCCTCCTACTCAGGTGTTAAAGAAGAACATAGAACTTTTATCCCAATTGATCAGCTAACCAGAAGCCTAAGAGTAGGTGTTCAAAATACTTGTAATGGACTTGGCTTCCTTAACAAAGGACTCTCCCCCCATGATAGTATCATCGACAAACTGTTGATGAGTGAACACTGAAGGTCCAGAGGAGGGTTTCAATCCCACTAGGACCCCTTCAATTCTTTTGGTGGATATGAGCCTCCCTAAACCTTTAGCCAGGATAATGAATAGGATGGGGGACAAAGGGTCACCCTCTCTAAGGCCCCTAGAGGGTTTAAAGAAGTCAGAAGGTGCACCGTTCACCAGGACAGCAAAAGGAGTGTTGATCAACTGAGAAAAGATCTCAAATATGTTAATTGCACTTGTATTATCACAAAACATAACAACTAGTTCTTTGATCTCAACCTTCATGCCTTTCAACAACTATTTAAACCAAACAATGTTAGAACAATTTATTGCTACTACAACATATTCTGCTTCTACTATAGATTGGGATGTGCAATTTTGCTTTTTTCTTGTCCAAGATACCAACCTTTTCCCAAGAAAGAATGCTCCACCACCTGTACTCTTTTTTGGCATCAACGTTTCTTGCTGAATCAGCATCTATAAACACTTTTAAGTCCAAATTTCCTCCAAGTTGATACCATAAGCCATAATCTTCAATACCTTTCAAGTATCTCAAAATCTTTTTGATTTCCATCATATGATTTTCTCTAAGTTTTGTCGAGAATCTTGCTACTATACCAACTGCAAGAGCAATATCAGGCCTTGTATGAACTACATACTATAATTTTTCAATCATTGATTTGTATAAGGTCTGATCTAGCTCTTTTGAATTATCATCTTTGGTAATCTTTAATCCAGTACACATGGGGGTTCCAACTAGTTTTGAATCTTCCATACCAAACTTCTTGAGTATCTCCTTGATATACTTAGATTGAGTGATGTAGATACCATTCTTTCTTTGCTGAATCTAAAGACCAATGAAGAACTTAATCTCTCCAAACATAGACATTTCAAACTCTTTGTTCATTTTCTCTAAAAATTCTTTGCATAGATTATCATTCCCTATAAAAAAAATCATCCACAAATATTTCTACCAAAATAATCTAGTTGTCTGGTCCTTCCTTGATGTACAAACTACCATTATGATTAGTTCTCTAGAAACCAATCTAAATAAGGTAGTTATGAAATCTCTCATACCATGCTCTAGGAGCTTGTTTTAGTCCATACAATGCTTTGTGTAATTTTTAGACCATGTCCCTTTTGTCTAGATCAACAAAACCTTTAGGTTGTTTAATGTAGATTTCTTCATCAAGAATACCATTGAGAAATGCAAATTTAACATCCATTTAGTATACCTTAAATCCTTTATGTGCTACATATGCAAGTAAGGTCCTAACACCTTCCAATCTTGCAACAGGAGAAAAAATCTCACCATAATAAATTCCTTCTTCTTGAGAATAGCCTTTACATACCAGTCTACCTTTGTTTCTTGATACCTTACCATCTTCATTCAACTTATTCCTGAATACTCATTTTGTTTCAATCACATTTTTATCTTTAGGCCTAGGTACAAGAGTCCAAGTTTTGTTCTGCTTTATTTGCTATATTTCTTCATTCATAGCCTCAATCAAACTTTCATTTTCCAATGCATCTTTGACATTTCTAGATTCAAAATCAGCAAGTAAACAAGTACCTCTTACCTTACTTCTTGTCATAATACCTTCTGATTTATCTCTAATAATCTGATCTAGTGCATGATGCCTCTTGAAAAACTTGAACAATATAGGTTCCTTGCCTCTTCAATGAATTGCATATTCATCCTCTTGAACTTTTGCTTCAGGTATTGATTGCTTAGACTCAATAGACATTGGCTCAGTAGCTTTAGAATGTGACTTGGGTCCTTGTGACTTGATTTGAACTTCTTGCAACTCAGTGACTGAGGAAGGCTCAGGAGTAGAAGTCTCCTAATTGACTGATGTGTCTGGCAATGTATCAAGTTCAATGAAAAAAATTCTCATGTAATCTTCTAGTTCCTTTTTTCTTTCTTCTTCAGTCCTTTCTGCAAACTCATCAACTTTCACATGTGCACTTTCTATGATTTTGTGAGTAGACAAATTCAAACATCTATATGCCTTACTCTTGCAAGAATATCCTAAAAATATACCTTCATCACCTTTCACATCAAATTTTCCTTTTGTAGATTCCTTCAAGATATAACACTTACTTCCAAATACTCTCAGGTAGCTTACATTGGGTTTATAGCCATACCATAACTCATAAAGGGTTTTGAATGAGTTCTTCTTCAACTATACTCAGTTTAAAGTATGAATTGCAGTGTTGATAGCTTCCTTCCAAAATTTGATAGAAATATTCTTTCCAGTCATTAGAGTCCTTGCACAATCCATGATAGATATGTTCCTCCTTTCAGCTATTCCATTCTACTCAAAAGTTCCAGGGGTTGATACCTATCTTTTGATTCCTCTTTCAATGAAAAAGTTATTGAATTCATTGGAGATGAATTCAGCACCTTTGTCTAATCTCAAACATTTCAATCTTTTCCTTGTTTCCTTTTCTACTCTTGCCAAATACCATTTGAATTTCTCAAATGCTTATGACTTCTCTCTTAGATGCATAATGATCATTATTCTAGAGTAGTCATCAACAAAAATAATAAAGATTTTTTCTTCACTATAGCTCTCAATTCCAATAGGTCTACACAAATCAATATGCACAATTTCCAAAATATCTTAAGACTAATAGTTTTTACTTTTGAAGCTAGTCTTCCTATTTTACCAATCTAACAATTGATTCAAAGTTATTGAATTTGCATTTGAGGCCAAGCTTTCACTTGAGGAAAAAGGCAAGAAAATAAAGGACACTCACTCAAACAGTGAAGAATAATTAGAGAAAATTTCTAATAGTGATCTATGCAAATCATGACAGTGATCCAAAGTTACCAGGGTATCCAAAGTTATCTTATGATTTGTCTCACATCTTCTTTCTTGAATTGTAGATACTCTAATTGCATAAATGGGAAGCAATGTTCTAAGAACTTTACTTACAACTATTTCTTCCTTGATCTCTCCTCTAAAAGCTTTGATTGCACTAACACTTTCTTTGATCCTTTGAACATATTTAGTAATGTTTTCATCCTCTCCCATCCTCATCTGATCAAATTATCGTCTAAGGCTTTCTACTTTGGCTCTTCACATATTTTCATCACTAGTATAGATATCTTTTAGCTTGTTCCACATTTCAAAGGTAGTTTTGCAGTCCGTGATATCATCAAATTCCTCATAACTTAGAGCAGATGCAATGTCTATCATTATGGTGTTGTGAGTCTTCTTTTCAGCAATGTCATTAATGGATAATGTACCAAAAGGAGTTGTGTATTCTTCATCAAGGAATTTCAATCCTAAATCACCAATGGAAGTTAGATGAAGTCTTATGAGACCCTACCATGCTAAAAAGTTATCTTTGTTAATCCTTGGAATTTCTCTCTTGTAAGACATCTCGATCTTTAGCTTAGATACTTGAAACCTTTTCTGCAAGCACCAATAGATCTAATACCAATTGTTGGAAATATACATGGAGTAACTAAGAGAGGGGGTGAATTAGTTACCACAAAAACAAATCCACAGATCCCTTAGATGTTTGATAAAACTATTTACTGTTTTCACTCGGTAAACATACTTAAAATGTTGTAACTTGGTAAATGTAGTGTATGTTAACTTTAGTAGATCTTAAGTATTCATAGTGTTTAATGTGCAATCATAAAAGAAATAACATGAACACATCAGATACTAGATTTAACATGGAAATCCAATATGGGAAAAACCACCAAGTAACTAGCTACTAATTTTCACTCTTCTGAAGTGAACCCTATTAGGAGCCAACCTGGTTAAAGGTTACAAAAAGCACTGCTAGGTGTGACCTTGTTAGAGGATTTAATCACCCTGTTAGGAGTGGTCTTGCAAGAGGTCTTTAGAAAAATTCAATGGAACTGTCACCTTGTTAGAGGATTTACAACTGGCTGTTAAACCAACTTTGCTAAGAGATTTTGAAATTACTACTACAATGGTAAGAAAGTAACAATGAAATGACCTAAATTAGACGCAACTAAATTTTTGATTACAGATCTCTATTTTGCTTCACACTTGATCCTTCCTAATAAAATATAACTTTGTTGCTCCTCAAGGATATCTTATTGTCCTGCAAATTTTCTCACACTTTCCTCTTCAAACAACTAATACACTTGCATACTCACTCATACCCTTAAGAATCTCAAGTTGACCTTTCATATATACCATTTTGATTATCAAGTCAGCCCAATTACAACTTACAATTACCAATAATCGTTACCTTAGTTGGCTGGAATCAATACTTGAAATAATTAAACTTTATTTATCAAATCAACAAAATCCTTCATTGGTCGACCCTACTCAATAAACACTGATTTTGAAATGATTTCCTATGTTAACCAACAAAAACTTGGTTAACACTATGAACCTACAAAAAACCTTTAGCAACCAAGTGAACTCAGTAAGCACTAACTCTGACTAACTTTCCTTTGTTAACCATGAGAGCTCAATTAACACTACTTTTTGCCATAATTTCCTTCGATGCTCGAGTGAGCTCAGTAAACACTATCTATGCAAAGTAATTTCTAAGAATGCTCGGTAGACATAGAAAATTGCCTTGCTGACCAGCTGAGCTCAATATGCACTATCCACCAACTGATATGATATTTGTGTAACATCAAAGACTACACACAATTAGATAATTGTATCTAACAATAGGATTTTACAAAGAAATCTCCAGTTCACCATGTTGTATGACTTTTGAATGTCTATCTTCATGAACATATAGGATTCTTTGTTACTCTATGCGGAATGTATATTTTCTTGAATAATAATAATTCCATCTAAAATAGATTTGCAATATTATACAAATCATGTTTTTTCTTCTAAGATTAATTTAGGGAGTACTTTTTGATTCACAAGGCCAATGATTTAGATATTATTTTTTAAATTGTGTTACATAAAACTATTGGTAAAACATCTACAAGTCCCTCATTATTATCTTTTTTTGGTATAAGAGTTAAAAAGGAATTATTAATCTTAGCCAATAGTGATCCTATATTTTTGGAAGCTTCTACTTCTTTCAAGATCTCAATCCTTATAATGTCCCAGCATTTTTGAAAGAAGAAAGCTTAGAAATAATATGTCCCTAGAGATTTATTTGAATTAAGACTAAATAAAACTTTTTTAATTTCATCTATAGAGAAAGTTTTATTTAATATTTTTTATCCTCAACTTTGATAAGTTTTGGGATGTTATTTACCATATTTTTTTGGGCAATACAATTTGAACTTTCTAAGTTGTTTAGAATATTCTTATAAAATTTAAGAAATACTTCCACTATTCTAGTGGCATCTATTGACATTATAGTCAAGTTTGCTATTAGTGACACACACTTACTCAAGTAGTTAATAGCTATCAAATGTATTATATAGTTAACAAAGTTAACCAAGCATTTTAGACTCTTGCGAGTTCTACAGTTGCTACCAAGTTCAAGGGACAGTATTCAGTTTGCACTGGGTAATTTCTACCATGATGGTGATCAGCAATATAAATCGAGCTTCATAAGGTTTACTAAGTTCCTTAGTGCAAATTGAGTTGTGTAGTACTTACTGAGTTCACAATTACAATAATGTGAATCTTGTGTTGACTAAGCCACTCAGTGTTAACTAAGTGATTCAATATATATCGAGCTCATTGTGATAGCATTGACAAAGCTATGTAGTATGAATCAAGTGATTCAATTTATATGTCAAGTTTCACAATATTCACCTAGTCACTAGTGTAGACTAAGTTCAAACTACTTAGAAGTGATATGTATGGACTAAGCTTCTACATCTAGTGAATGCATGATGATGTCAAGCATTGACAGTGGATGCTGAGTATTAGAACCTCACTAAGCTAGCCTTCAAAAATCAAGCTCCTACAGTTAGGCCAACTTTGTGTATTTTGTAGTATAAGAACCAACAAGATTTATCTATCATAGCAAGGTGATCATTACACTCAAAGGAATCTCATTTAACAAACCAAGTTGCAAATTAGAGATCAACCACTGCTTCATCTTAATAGGTGACTTAGTTAAATCCTTTTACAAGGTAGACTTAATAGTCTTTTGTAAATCTCTTTATCGAGTGCATACTTCATTGTATGTTTGTAAATCCTTTTGCAAGGTAAACCTAGCAATCCTTATTGCTCCTAATAGGGTAGATCATCATCAGTGATCATTGTAAACCTTAATAGGCCAACTTTATACTATAGTACTAAAGTTTTTGGGTATCATCCCCACCCAAGTTTTACTTTCTATTTGGAAGGTTTTTGGGCCACCATATTGTGTGTCAAAGTGTTATGAATGTTTCAATGCTTTCAGTTTTCCATGCATGCAATTAGATCATAATACACATGAAGGATTAATTGGCAATAAAAGATTAAGTTTTATTGGTTACTGATTCACCACTCCCCTCTCAATAAATTAGCTATCATATACATTTCCAACAAGTGGTATCAAAGCATTATAGTTCTTAGGAAATAAGTTTAACGTGAGCAAAGATCAAAGGCTACAAAGGTATTCAAACTTGATAAAGCTTTTGATAATGAAAAACTAGATTTAGAATTGGTTATTGGGTAACTCAAGAAAGAAAAGGAATAACTCTCTCAATCCCTAAAAAGAAGAAAAGATATTGCAATTTAGATGAATGACCAACTCTACATTGAAGAAAGAATTGAAGACATCCATTCATAAAGTAATATAGTTGAAGCAAATGAGGCAATCAAAGAACTATTGGAAAAGAATGGTACACTTCAAGAAGAGATAAGAAACCTAAAAAGACAACAAGAAATTTAGTCAGTGAGATTATGTGAAATTGTGGAAGAGAAAAATAAGACAAAAGAAGATAGAAGGAAAGAACAATGAAATTTAGAATCTATCACTTCAATAGGAAGACTTTATTGATTAGCTCACCAATACAAATGAAGAAATCATGAATCTAAGATCAGAGAATGAAATATCGTAGAATGATCTAAACATTGAAAGGCAAACCAATGAAAGAATGATGAAATCTCAAGTAGACATGGATGAATTAAATGAGAAAATCCAATACAGACAAAAGGGAAAAGTAGGACTTGGATATACAGAAGAAGGTGAATCATCCAAGCAAGGAGCTCAAAAGAATCAAAGACCTACTTGCAATCACTATGGTAAGATAGGTCACACATCAAACAAATGTTGGAGCAATGGGAAGGCTAAATTCAATGGAAAATTCTACAATTGCAATCAGCATGGTCATAGAGCTAATGAATGCAAAGAGAAACCTAAGTTTGAAGGAAAATGTCACAAATGTAAAATGCATCAGCACAAATCCTTAGAATGCAAAACTAAGATATTGAACCTAGCTGAACAAACTATAAAAGCTATATTTAACTAGGACTAAAACACTTGGTGTAGATGTCATTACTATGCAAAATTTGGACGCATTGAAATAAATTTTGTAAAACATCACATGAGAACAAGAGATGCCAACAAAAGATGTTTCATTTGTATAGAACTTGGTCATCTTGCCAAGAACTATATGAATACTATAAGAATTGAAGATGAAAAGAGATGAAAAGAAGGTAAAAGATAATAACATCATAAAGAAAATGATACAGTAATGGATTCCAAAATCTTCTAAGAATGCAAGTTTGAGCAATGAAGCAAATGTAACTCAATAATTAGGTGACTCAAGTATTTCCACTTGATCTCTCATAAGGAGAACTAGAACTAGGATTCTGAATCAAACATCTTAAATTAGTTCTAGTCAGTAGAATGGAAAGATCCATATCTAAATTCAAGATGCAATAGGATCACTGAGCATTCAAAAAAATACTATTCATTACCAAGAAAGGTTGGTTTGTAAGAAACTACCGAACAAGGTTTGGTGTAACTTGTTATTGTGTGGAAATTGAGTCATAGATGTTCCTACTAAGCATTTAGTGTAGGTTGAGTGAAAGACAATCTTTCATTTGAGTGAACAATCATACTAGGCATTTATGATTATTAAAAGATGAAATTTGATAAAAGGGGTGAAATTGAATTCATTTGACAACATAAATTTTCAAGACCATTTGTGCAAAGAAATTTTTGAAGCATTCAAGCCATCCATGCAAATTACTATTGAAGATTTATGTATCTTTGCAAACCCTACTGAGCAATGGCATCTTCTAGTAGCAAGACTAAAAAAGGGTCAGAGATGTTGGTTTAAGGCATGGAATGGAAGGCACCAAACTTTAAGCTGAGTCTGACTGTCATGAAAACCCTAGAACCAAGTGGAGCACAATCTTAGATTCCTTCCAAGGTACAATTGATTAATGATATTTGTTTGCATTTTTGTTGTGCTATTCAAGATATTGGAACTCTAGAAATAGATGAGTCATTGGATAAATTGTGTGTGAATGTTGTGAAAACCAAAACATCAACACCTTAAAGCTAAAGGTTTGACTCATATTCCTCACATGCCACAAGATTTTCAAATTAAATGGATAAGATTTATTCTCAGTCATGTGCATAATGGTTAGTTGTGGTTGGAGCAACCTATTTTGATAACAAAGAAAATGATTCATATGATCATAGGTTGTCCAATGCTAATCAAGGCCAAGATGACCAAAACCCTAAGTCTAGTTGAACTAGAAAAGAAAACCCTAGTTGGGTGGGATGAAAGGGGAATAAAAATTAGTTGTGTTACGGTTATGGAATTGAAGTTTGAAATACATATCATTGCACATAAAATATATAGCTTGAGAAAACTTGATGGTGTATCATGTGAAGTTGTGGATCTCACATACAAAGTGGTCAAGAATAATATGTCACTTGACCTTGCCAATTTGATGTTGAATCAGTTCAACAAAAATAGGGAGAGCATAAGAACTTCAAAGAACAATCCTTGTAAGTATAGTTGTATGGAGTAAAGATGTGCCTATTCTTTACCAAATTAATGAATATATATAAAAAATGGGAGAAAACTATGTTAGTATTATGGATAACTACTTTGATAAATTTAAGGACAAGATGAATAATAGATTTAGGATACCCAAGAAACTTGTTGATGACTACAAAGATGATATTTGTTTCATGGTTTATAGTGATAAAGTGTATATACAAGAAGTAATACCAAGAATTGTATGGGTCAAACCTCTAGGTTATGAGGTTAACATTGATGAAACCAAGGATATCATTAAAATGCTATTAAATGAGCCTATGGATTGAAGAGCTACATATTTTAGGACATATGAGGAAGAAAAGGCAAGAATGGAACTTTAAATAGAACTCCCTTAGGTAGTCAACAAAGGGAAAAATAGGATAGAAAAATTGAAGCAATCTAGCTCCACTCTTCTATTGACTAAAGGAAAAGGTGATGGTATTAAGGTAGATGAAGCAAAATATTAAGAGAAGTTAGAGGAAGAAGAACCAATAAAGAAGAAAGGTAAGGTTATTATAACCAAACTTACAAAAACATCTTCTATAGTGTTTACAAGGAGGCATCCAAGAAGAAACTTGATAAAGAATGAGGAGATGTGATTTTTAAGCAACATTCACCCACCTTTTAGGAAAGATTAAAAGAAATGGATTTAAGAGATGGCATTACAAACTTCAGATCACTAAGGTATGAGACAAGGACTATAGAGGAGCAGAAGCAAGTAGAAGACATGATAATGTCTATAGATGGGTAAATGGAAGTATTCTCTAGACTAGCTTGTTTAGTAGATTATGAGTGATTTAATGGAGAAAGTCAAGCTAACATAGAAGCATGCTATGAAAACTACTAAATACATTTATGATCATACCCTAAGGCAACTCATGTCGAGCTTGAATGACAAGGAGGTGAAAGAATCCATAAAGAAGAATGAAGAAAAACTTACCTTGAGATTCAACACTTGTCTAATATTGATGAATGACATTTAACATGTGGTAAGAAATGCCACCAACACATGGAAGAACATTTTCAATCTTCACAAATAGAGTGATTTTGTGGTTCATGTTAGTGACAAGGAAGAATATGATGGTGTACATGACAAGGAAGAGGAAACTAATGATGAAAAGATAACACATTATGACAATATAGATGATGAGGAATAGGAATAGGAATCTACCAAGGAAGATCTACCTAAAATTAAAAACATTGAAGAGACTGATTCAAAGAAGATTATAGCAATGGTCATAGCCTCACTTCCTCATTCTCTGAGAAAAGCATTGAAAACATCAAGCTCAAAGAAAGCTACAACAAAATTGATTGTGCCAAACACTGTGAGTACAAGCACTCAATCAATTCTTACACTTTTTTGGCCTAGTATTTGATTGATAGAAGTGAAAAGCACTCATCTACCAAGAAAATAGCACTTCCTCCTCCATTAGTTTTGGTCACACAAGGTATTTCTTCAATAAGTGCAGTATCTACTTTTTCTACCAGCCCTACTATTTCCACTACTATTTCTATTCCTAGCATGAAAATAATAAGTACAAGGATAGTTGAGACCAAGCTTCAACCAAGTACAAAAATTTTGACTAAAGGAAAAGAGAAGGATGAAGAAATTGATCTTGATAAGGAGATAGTCATCCCAAATTGGGATATCTCAAATCTTAATCCTAATCAGATGCATATATTTGGAGAACTACTTTAGAAGAAAGCTAAGTAGTAGAGGCTTATTGAAGAAAGAAATAAAGAATTTCAAGTGCTTGAAGATGCTAAGAACATTCTTACAGAGGCACTCAACATAGAGGTTGACACTTCTCAACCAATTTTGGCTCCATTAGCAGAGGTAGTCCAAAAATTTAATGAAGATTTGAATAGATAGGAGAAATTCTTGTAGAGAGCTAAGAAGAAATTTGAGACTCTACCAAGCATATTATACTATTAATAGAGTTAACCAAGCATTTTAGACTCTACCAAGTTCTAAAATTGCTACTAAGTTCAAGGGATAGTATTTAGTTTGCACCAAGCAATTTCTACCATGATGGTGATTAGCAATGTAAATTGAGCTTCATAAGGTTTACCAAGTTCCTTAGTGCACACTGAGATGTGTAGTGCTTACCGAGTTTGTAGTTATAGTAATGTGAATGGAATATTGACCGATCCACTTAGTGTTATCTAAGTGATTCAGTATATATCGAGCTTGTTGTGATAGCATTGACCAAGCTATGTAGCATGAATCAAGTGATTCAGTTTATATGTCAAGTTTCACAGTACTCACCAAGTCACTAGTGCAGACCAAGTTTAGACTACTTAGAAGTGATCAATATGGACCAAGCTTCTATGTCTACTAAATTCATGATGATGCCAAGCATTGACAGTGGATGCCAAGTATCAGAACCTCACTGAGCTAGTCTTCAGAACTTGAGTTCCTATAGTTGGGTTGACTTTTTGTATTTTGTGTAAACTTGTATTGTAGTTGAATTTGTTGATTTGTAGATTAGGCTAAAGTATTATGGTATAAATGTAACAATAAAATGTAGAGAAGAAGTGCAAAGTAAAAGGCTACAATATTATAAGGAGCCACAAAGATTTATCTATCACAGTAAGGTGATTATTACACTCAAAGGAGTCTTATTCAGCAAACCAAGTTGCAGATCAAAGATCAACCACTACTTCATCCTAACAAGTGGATGAGTTAAATCCTTTCACAAGGCAGATATAATAGTCTTTTTAAATCTCTTTATTGAGTACATACTTCATTGTATGTTTGTAAATCCTTTTGCAAGGTGGATCTGGTAGTCCTTATTGCACCTAATAGGGCAAATCATCAAAAGTGATCATTGTAATTTTTAACAGGCCAACTTTATACTGCAATACTAAAGCTTGTGGATATCATCCCCATCCCTATTTTACTTTCTATTTGGAAGGTTTTTGGGTCACCATATTGTGTGTCAAAGTGTTCTAAATATTTTAATGCTTTCAGTATTTCATGCATGCAATTAGATCAAAATACGCATGAAGGATTAATTGGGAATAAAAGATTAGGTTTTAAACAATAACTTAGCCTATCATATGTATTTCGAATAGGATCTTCTTCAAAGTTTCCTTTATTGTTCCTAATTATAGTTGTTTTATTGATATTCCTATTATTAATTGTCCTATTATGAAAAAAATTGTGTTGTGATCTCCTTCAGCTAGCTAGGTTTATCTTGATTTTTATTTTTTAAATATTTCTTCTTTTGCTAATATGTTTTCTTTTTTTGCTAGCAACTCCTTTTCTTTAATATATTTATCATTATCCATGCCTTTCTTAATAATTTCCTCATTGCTTTTTTAGGTCTTCCTCATTATCTAATTTTTCTTTAAATATATTGTTGAAGTGAGCTTCATTCCACTTTAAAATGTTTTCTTTGACCAATTTTAGCTTGAAAATAAAACAATACATTTTGGATCCCTTAAATGAGATTTCTTGCCACCATTGTTTAATATTAAAGTCACTATCCAAAAACTATATTTGTTTACATTTGAAAGGGTTTCTTGATGGTAATAGGGCTTCCCCAAATTCTATTCTAACTGGATAGTGATTTGAACTAGCATTCGACAACATGGTTGAATGGAATGTTAAATTCATATTACTTAACTCCCCTTTAAATACAAATCTATATAATCTTTTTGCAATATGACAAAAGTATAGTCTTATGTTATTCCATGTAAATATTCCATTACTTGTTGGGATATCCAGTAGGCTATTCTTTCAAACCAATCTCTAATTTATGTTGTTACTTTTGAGACTCTTTGAATTCCATCATATTTTTCCTCTAGATTCAAGATTGCATTAAAATCTCCACCAATGAGGAAATTATCTCTATGATTTTCTTCCATAAATTTTTTGATAACATTCAAGAGCTCCATTTTATGTGATGTTTGTATTGGTACATATACATTGATGAGAGTAAATGGAGGTTGTATCTATAGTTTTTAACTATACCCCCTCATCCAATTGTTATTTATTACTATTTTGATGAAGTCTATTTTTTGAGGGTTTGAAATGATAGAAATTCCTCCTAATGCTCAATTAGATTCTATTAAGTCTATTCTCTAATTCCCAATTTCTTTCCTAATTTATTTCCTTCTTATATATTTAACTCGGTCTCTTGGATTAATATTATCTCTGAATCAAATAAAGTTAACTTATACTTTAATACGCATTTCTTGCTAGGGGTATTTAGTCCCCTAGCATTCTATTTTGTTATCCTAGAAATAATATCATTATAATATTAATTAATCATGATGATTAAATATATATAAAGTATTTATTTACACTTACACCGTAGGTATTCATGCATGTTTTGAATATAAACGCTTAAGTTGAAATGAGCTTTAGAATATAAATTCATTTAGTTGTAAAACTAAACTAATTTATTTTATGATATTTTGGGGTTTATGTAGTTGGTGAATTAGTATTGAACACCAAAGGCTATGGGATTATGTTTTCTATGTGACATGATATAACTATTTTTATGTGTCAATTAGTCTATGTATGGTTTGGAGTGTAAGTGTGAGTAATCCTTCTTGACCATTGTTTTGTTAACTTTGATTGATTTTGTCACCTTACATTATCATTTATGTTGATGTATGTTCAAGATGATTGTGTTGTATGTTTTTGTCAGTTTATGATTTATTCTATGTTTATATTCATGTGTGATGTGCTCTATGATGGAGATAGATGTTATTGATATAGGTTTAGTATTGTTCACATGATTATGAGACTTTATTGATTGTTAGTTTGATTATGAGATAGATGACTATTTAATATGTTATATTGAGATGGACAATGAATAAATGTGGATGTGATATTCTTTCCTATACTCTTTTATTTCACTTTCGTAACTTTCATGATTATGATTTATGAGAATATTTTTTTAGTATTATTTGATTTATTTTTAATGAAGAATTAGGGTAGGTTATCTAGGAGTATGGGGGAAGTGGCTTGCAATGAAGGTTGGGGCTCTACATGGCTACCAAGGTAACATATTGTAAGTAACTTAATTAAGTGATAACATTGCACATTAAATGGGGGGTTTTAAAATGAATTTAAAATATTAAGTGTTCATCACCCATGCCTTGAGTGCTAGTATAGGCTAGGATAGAAGTAGGAGAATATGCTTGATTACAATCTTGCATAGTTAGTTTCCTTGTCTGTATAAAAGGATTACTAATGTTGCACAAAGTCACTAGGGGGGTAGAGTCTAAAGAGACTGCTAGGATAACCTTAGAGTTGACTCATGTGATGACACTTCCCCATATGTATCTTAGGTTTCATATATGTTTATATTTATATTTTTTTGGGTTTCCTCTAGGATCATCTTTTTGTATGAGTAGTACCACTTGTTGTGGAGAGCTTTTAGTATCCTTTCCTAGGATTTTGTGATATTGATTTTGTGGTTTGATTATCCATGTGTAGAGCATACATTATATCCCCTACACAGTGGGAGTGGGCACCTGATTTGGTGACCACACATTTGGGAGGTAGTGACTTCTTACCATTTGGGTTCCCCCTTAGATCAAAAGATGTCGAATGTTTGTTGATGCATCTATACCATTATCATTTTTATTCTTCTCTTGGATATTTCTATTTTATTGATGTGTGTGTGTGTGTGTGTGTGTGTGTGTGTGTGTGTGTGTGTGTGTGTGTGTGTGTGTGTGTGTGTGTGTGTGCACACGTGTGTGTATTCATGTATCTTGAGATCCTACAAGATGATGTATTGCATTATTTTGTACTTGTATTTATTATTACATACACTGTGACATGTGTAGTGGATGTGGTTATTTGGATGGGCTTTATTGTATTAGTTGTACTTATGTATCTAATTATGATATATTTATCTATTATTCATTCATTCTTGTGGACATTGTGCTTAAGATTAAAACTAATTAATAAAACTTTCTTTAGTGTGACTCAACCTGAAGGAACCCTTAAGGAATGGAACTATAGTTATAATCTCTTGTGAACTTGATATGTATGTGTATATATTTTTTTGCATCGTTATCTTTTTTCTATAAACTTTAAAGGGAAAAATTAATAAAATATTGTAACATAGTAGTTTAATTTCTCTTAAGTTCTCGAGTAGGGTGTTACATTTGGTATCAGAGCCTGAGTATCTACATCGAGAACTCTAGGCATATTATACACCACTAGATAACAAGTAGTAGAACTTGAAATAAGATTTAAACAACAAGACATATCAACATAAAACTTAGACAATGTAGATTGGACAAGAAAATTGGGAAATAATAGAACTTAAAAAAAAAAAACTTGCATTTATAACACTTGGCTTTTTCCATTCTATTTTTGTTCTTGTACATTTTTTCTTTGTTATCCTATAGCTTATTTTGAGTTCTTCTTTGTCAAGTTAGAATGATCAATCTTTTTTCTTATGCACTTGGTTATGTGACATTGGTTTCTAGTAAATGCTTAGACTTGTACATATTGATTAGGTCTTATTGTGTATTACATATTATTTTTGTGTACATGTTGCAATAAAATATGAAAAGATAGAGTTAACTATAAAATTATGTCAAATTCATCATACAAAATTGAAATAATACAATACATATATTGTCAATTATGCATTTATAGTGATGGGTGTGTGTCTTATCCTAGTAGGTCAATTGGGTCAAGGATTTAACTCCCCAATTAGAGTATGTATTAATTTCAAAAGAGAACCATTTGAAATATGATATATATTAACATTAACTTATAAAATGGAGTTATAAATTTTTTTTAGATGCACCATGTAGATTTTCATGTATTAAAAAACTCAAGCATTATAATAAAGTATGGAATGATTGCCAATAAGTTGGGATCATAAATGCATGGAATGACATGAAATATATTTGTAACAATCATTAATAAATTTTTATTTTTATTTTTATTTTATTTAAAATGGATTCTCTAATTCATCTAGTATACTAGGCCCCTAGATATTGTGAAGCGGTTACTCCCTAGAATGTGGCTAGCACGAGTCACCTTGCTATGTGAAACATGTTCTTGTGGAAATTTAATTTTGGTTATTTATGATTTGTTTTTGTTGTGAGTGGGCTAGCATTGAATTTTTAAAATTTCTCTGAACCTAGATTAGTCACCTTACACTCTTTTTTCTATCTATTATGTGAGACTGGTCACACTTGATCTACTATTGAAAATCATCATGTTGTTCTTTTCATTTACTATTGAACTTGATATTCACCCACTTGGGTTTTCCTGCGAGTTCTATGGTGATGATCTAAATGTTTGATATTGTTGGCATGTATGTGAGAAGTATTGTTTCTATTATGTTTATCAAGGCCCTCTGATAGTATGTGTATGGGAGGACACTGTGAGATTTTATTTTGACTACTACACTACCTACAAGAGTTAATAAGAAATTAGAAAGAAAACTCAAGAATTTTTCCTTGCAAGGGATAGAAGACAAGAAGAAACTAGAAATGATCAAATGGGATAATATCTACAAACCTAAAGAAATAGGAGGTCTAGATATTAAAAATATTTGTTGGACAAATAAAGCTTTGGGAGCCAAACATGTTTGGAGAATGTATAAGGAAAAAGAAAGTAAATGGGAAATAATACTTTATCATAAATATTTGGATATCTCATATCCAACTTCTCTATTAAAAACCAAGAATCCCCCAAAAGGCTTTAGATAATATAATTTCATGTTACAATATCATACAATTGTTAGTAAAAACCTCTATTTTGATATAGGGAAAGGGGAGAAAGCTTTATTCTGGGAAGATTCTTTGAATAGCCTCCTACCCCTCAATAGTTTCAATCTTCCAGAAAATATCAAAAATTCATTGGTCAACTTATGGGTAAGAAAGTTTACAACTATAAGAAAATTAAAGTAGAAAATAGAAAAGAAGTATGGACATAGAAATAAATAGAAGGAACCAACTTTGTTGGAGATGAAAAAAAAGATATTTTCAGGCTTCTTTTGTCATAAGAAACCTAATCATAAGATTAGGATAGATAAACTTATGTGGAGTGCATCTAAAGATGGGTAGCATAGCATAAAGAAAGGATAAAACCTTGTAATCAACTCTAAAAGAAGAGAAAAGATAAATATCCCCCTTAACCTATGTTGGGACCCAACTTGTCTACTGAAGGTAGGGATATTTTTGTGGGCTATAATACAAAAGAGAATTTTGACAACATATAGATTTGCCAAAATGGGATTTAAGGGCCCTTCAAGATACCCTCTTTGTAAGAAAAACTCATAGAAAATAGAACATTTATTATTGTATTCCCCTTTATGAGAGAAATTTGAATCGGTTATGCCAAAAACTCTACTAGGTCACTCCCTTACCAGAAGACCTTGAGAGTCAATTCACATCTGGCCTTAGTTACTGTTGTTACGCATATAAGCCCAATAATTAAAACTTTCAATTTATGGTCTTGAACTCCTTTGAAAAATGGTTCAAATCAGTTTGAAGTTATTTGATTTGATTGGAACAGGTTTAATATTTCTTTGCTTTGAAATGGTTCATCTTGCAAGTTCATTGGTTGTCAATATTGAAGTTCAGCTTCTAGTTTCTAGTCTGAGTTCAAGTTCAATGGTTAAAGTGTACAATAAAAATTTAGATTCATGATTTGAGATGAAAAATCATTTGATTTAGTAAAGTTCAGAATCCATGTTTGATTGAACACTACAATTCGGTTTTGACTCAAGGTTCAAGTTTAGAATGAAAGGCAACTTTTTGGTATAGAGTTAACTTTCACAATATAGATTTCAAGATTGCAAATGAAAATTTAGGGTGTGGGTTGATGTTTCAATAAGTGGTGAGCTTAATACATCCAATTTTCCTCACCATATGAAGATGCTTCTACAAGAAGAGTCATCTTTGTTAAAAATATTGAGCACATTGATCTATGAATAGATATGTATACCCTATCTACTGAGAATGGTAAATATAGGAGGTAAATATAAATAATGCAACAAATCTTGAAGGCCAAAGTGACTCAATATATGTCAAACCATACACCATCCTAAGCATGGCTAGATGAAGAGACATTTGTCATCATTTAGAGATAAAATAGCATGGTCAATAGTTGACTCAAAATTGCATCTAACATGTCTTACAAACTGAGTCATATCATTTCTACCATATGCTAGGTAGAGAATCAAAAAGAGAGAATATAGGTATTCAATGAGCATATCACTTGAGGTTTTCTATTGAATCCTAAAATTACAACTTGACCATAATGTGTGAAATCTTGGGACTCCCAAATCAAAGGAGATGAATCAAGAGATTCATGCATTGCAAACCTTCTTAATCTCTTTCCAAACCTACAAGTACACCTATTAGGTTTTGATAATTTTGGGGTGGCCCTTAACAAAGGTCAAATCTGAGATCACCCAATGGATGCATTTCATGGATTGATTGAAACAAGATTTGAGTCCAATTTAGAATGATGCACAAATCATCATCAAGGTGGAAGCATTGAGGTCACTGAGAAAGGTTTAAAGACTCTAAAGCTATTCATAGTCGTAACCCAAGAGCATCACATGAACACTATCCAGGGCTTGGTGTCATTTTTAGGAATAAAAGACTCTTCACACAAAAACATAAGTAAAGTTTTAGGAGATCTCAATTAGCCAATGAACTTGAACCTACTATAATATATACATAAAAGATACTTCAAAGTGCTTGACAAAATGAACATTGTCATAAGCCATCAATGGAGGCACATGGCTAGAAGTGTTACCACCTAACAATATATCATGACCTCAATTGTATATGTGCTAAATGAAATGGTTAGCTCAAACCCGAGTTGATAATTAATCTCAAACATCAAGAAGGAGCTTCTTCCACTCTTTTGATTAGTTGTCTCATAGGAATTTCATGTCTTTGCTTTGACTCCAAGCTTTGGTGGTGTTCATCGCATATATGCCAATTATTTGACATAATGCCCAAATCATATAAGAATTGTTTAGTGTATGTCATTGGTGGTTTACACAAGAGGAGACACAATTTTGAGATTCAACTTGTGTTGGCTTCATTCCATCTTCAAGCTTGCAGATAAAAGTCCCAATATAAAGAACAACAAGCTCCTTATTGTCAGTTAAAACCCTCATGGAGGATAAATATAGAGATATGAGGCATTCAAGCATAGGCTTAATCTACAAAATGATAGATTCTCAAATGGTCTACCATGGTATGTCACATGGGATACATTGAGCACATGGATTGGTAGTTGTCCATTGTAGTTTGAAATTGCGACAAGTGTTATTTTGTGTAGAGATGTTAGACATGGCATCTATCACTCTGCAAGTAATTTCCAATTATGAGCCAATGTAAATATTATTATATTTTAGAGAACTTTAGATAGTTTCTTTCAATGTAGGGAAAAAAAATTAATTTGATGCACCTGATTCATAAGTGAAGGATGTTAGGGATATTCTAAGCTTTCCTTTTTCTTGATTGGTAGCTACAATGATATGATGGTGGATCACGTTGAACTTCAAATTATTGGACCTTCATTCCATAAAGATCTTGGTGAATGAGGAATGGACACATGTGGTATCAATTTTCATGACATGTCGAGCATCCATCCTAGGAATGACATCAAGAACCAAAAATAGAAATCTTGAAGTAATAGATTTAATTAATCCTCATATGATAGATAATTCTCTAGGAAATCCATATAACCTTTGAAGCAATATATGAAGGACATTTACCTAACATACTGAGGGAGGAAATTAATCCAAAGAATAAGGAAATCAGTTCTCTCAACTAAAAAGTAAGTTATCAAGAATAACCAAGTGGTAAATAAGCTAGCAAAAGCAAGTCGAAGGGTCCTAGTTTTGGCCAAGGGCGAGACTACCTTTTTCTACAGACTTTGGGCTTTCAAGAGGGGGAGTTTCTACTCTATTTTGCTATGTTTATAATGTAGAGAAGGGGGATTGTGTTTTTCTATGGATTTTGCACTACATGAGGAATTTTTTTTTAGTGAATGATTTGTGTGTGTCAAGGGATAAATTTTCCTCTGTTTTGTTATTTTTAGACGAAGAACAGTTTTAGTATACCAAAACTTTGGGTTTTTGTATTAGCTTTTTGATTAATGTTAAAATTTGATTTAGCTTAATTGTCTCAAAATATATTTTTGATGCATACAATTATTGCCACAATTGTTATTAAAACTTTGGCCTTTATTATTCATGTGTTTGGAAAGAACAATTCATCTTTCTTTTTGTATATCTTCTTTAATGTAATGATCGAGTAAATGAGCTTTGTATCATTTGCTTATTGTTTTCTTTTAGTTAATCAATTTATTCCAATCTATGTCATGTTTATGAGTGGATCTTTATCTACCTTTTTTTATTTCTGGTTAAAGGCATTTGCATTTGTATCTTTGTGAACTCATTGTAAATTATACATGAGGAGTTGTACCTGGATAAACTTAGAGGGTACTTATTCTTTTCAATAGCAAAGTGACCCAACTATTAGTGCATATTCATCTTCCTATCTAGGCTTTTTGAGGTTAATTTGTATTTATTTCTTTGGAGGATAATCTATTCACTAACATTTCAGTAACTCCAAAGTATATAGAAAACTCTAGAAAATTACCTCTTATATCATCCTATGGGAAATTTGGAAGGAAGAAATAGAATAATATTTAATTAATAAGAGATGGATCTCCCTTATTTCCTCATAAAGTAGAAGCTTGTATAATAGAAGCCATGAATAACCATGAAAGAAACATAGTCAAAGAAGAAGAGTCATTCACCAATTGGAATGTAGATATGAAAAGAAGTTGGATCAATATCATCAATCCACCTATGATATACCCTAAGGAGAAAAAAGAAATCTAGAGAGGAATGTATATGGGAACCTCTACCAATAGGATAGACTAAATTAAACTTTGATGGAGCATCCTGATGAAATCTAGGTAAGGCAAGATTAGGTTGTATAATCTATTAAAAAACTAAAGATTGGATAATTAAGCATGGAAAACTAGTAAGAGTTATATCAAATAATATAACAAAATTAGAAACCTTTATGGAGGGTTATTGGAAAATGAAATCCAAACTTGAAGTCACTTTAAATATCTTAGGTAAGTTTGAAGAAATTATAATCCAACATATATAGAGAGAGGGAAACAAAGAAGAAGATCAATTAGAAAACAAGGGAGTATATGGGGGGGATATTCTTTCTAGAGCATTCTAAACTTTAATTTAATAACCCCTAGAAAACCCTCTCATTTTGGATGGTTTGAGCCCCATCTCAATATGCATCTCTCATTAAGATCAATCTATGAATTCAAAACATAAGCTTATGTCCTAATATTATTTTGATACAAAAGAAGCATTAGAGGTATAAATCTTAGAAATAAACTAGAAATACTAAATAGCTATAATATGTTTGTTTAAAAGAAGCCTAGAGAACTAAGAAACACCTATTCAAGCTTAGAAAGTATAGAAGTATAAATGAATGAACTTAGGAATTATAATATCCTAAGGCTCTTAAAATCATCGTCCAATTATCAAAACCTTTAATATTATAGTTGGAAAAATTGCCTTATAATTATACTAGGACTACAAAACTTAAAGTAATGAAAGTCTCTCTTTTCAATGTGATTTGTGTACACAATTCATATCATTATTCATCATGGTTTAGATCTAGCACTATGAGATTAAGTAATTATCATTTAATTTTTATGTTTTTTAGTAGCCTAGGGAGAATTAATCTCTCATTTTTACTACTAGAAGTTTGTAGAAGTGGGAAGAAGTTTCTAGGCCAAGTGGTGATCTCTATCTAATCCCTCATTTTTTGTGAAAATGGCACATGTGATTTCTCTTGGATTTGTAGTCATTTATAGGTGTGCTTGGTAGTTAACTAGTATAGAGAGTGTCATTGTATTATTCCACACCTATGAGAAACTATGAAATTTAGGGGCTCTATCAAGCTTGAAAGATGGGATAGACTTCTTAATCCTATAGCTGACATGACAAGGGTGGTTGTGTGTAGTGCCTTAGGTGAAAAAATATTCAATTATGATTATACCTAGTGCACCAATAGTTTGGTTATAGGTTCCCTAATTGCTTACATTGCTATAGCTAAGATCAGTCTTTGGGAAATTATGTTTCTTTGTAATAATTTGTTAGATGAGACTTGACTAGATTTCTTAGATAAAGTAGTATTAAATATAAGTAGGGATTTCGAAACACCCTATGCAAAAGATTACATCTCGCATCCTCTAGGTATTTTTCTCCATTCTAAGGTCCTTAGGTGTCCAATGATTTAGATTAGGAACTTAGAACAATTCAGTAAAGGTTGGCCTAAAATAAAAGCCAGTATTAATTTTCTACTAAGATGGAGAAAGATCAAGATCAGGGTTGGCTTGTGAATTACCTTAGAGCATTCAATTTCTATTTAGAACTAGTGGTGGACTTTAGAGACCTAAGAAAGTTGGAATTTTCACTCTTCGACCTTAATAGGTTAAGAAAATAGAAAACATGATTTGTGCTTATGCTCAAGTTGATGGAATTCCATGTATCAAAAGTGGAAGATTATATTATGGTTTATATGAAGGAGGATCTTTGAGGAATCTATAACACCTCATGTTTTAGTAGTGTTTGTTTAGAGATTGGAATCTATAATTTTATTTTTTTATAGTATGCAAGCATATGTGTAAGTATATCTTTTGCTTCATCTTGACAATTAGGAAGGAAGTGATATAGGTATATTTCATCTGAAATAGATTAGGGGTTAGGCCCTTTGTAGCTCTATGAAAGTATTTTGTTGGTTCTCTATATATCTTTAGTTATGTAAAATTGAATCAAAAGAGTGTAAGGCCCTAGATATGTTTTCCTTTTCTTTTAGTTATGGGTCACAGTAGAAAAAATACTATATTTTAAGGCTTTTTGTAAGCAAGCCCTTAATATTGACTAAATATAAATGAAAAGTAAGGCTTTATTTATGCTTGTCTCATTGTGTGGGCATAATTTTCAATGATAATTTCATTTCATATTAATCCTCTAATTCAAAAATCTGTATACAATCAATATTATTTAATACAAATTTTGAAAAATCTATTATAGTCACATTATTTCTCAAGTAAAGGAGTCTGGATTAATCCAAAACTTATAAGAAATTAGCTAGAAAATAGACTAAACAATGAGTAACCATAACAATATTAATAAGGAAAAAATGGATATCATGTAGCTATAACAATTAAGCAATGTCATCTTGTCAATAATAAGATGGAAGAAGTATTAATCTCTCAAGAATTCCTTATGATATGATCAAATAGAAAACACAAAAAAGTTAAAGTACCTTATATGAGAAAGGTTAAATAGTGATATCTCTGCATTTAAAATGTGCATATGTATGTATCTTCAAGGAACCAAGTAGATAAAAAAATATAGAATTAATATCCCTATCAAAGAAATAGGGAGAGATTTATTTGATATTATTTTAAGAAGGAATGTCATTAGGATTTGTGGTAAAATAATTTATAACCAAAGATGATCTAAGTGAGTGGTATGTCCATATGGAATGTAAAATAATTTAAGACTTCAGATAAATCTTCCATATAGGGTAGATGAAACGCTAACAATTCATATCCCTTAAGAAGTGATTTAGTTGAATGAAAGTTGACTCCTCACATTCTTCTTGTCTTTCATATTCAACATACACCTATTATTAGGGGATCTATATAAATCTAATTAGTTCTACAAAAAATTCTTAAACGGTACCTAAGGTGAATTCAATCATTAAACTCAAGGGTCAAAGGACATCTCAAATTGTATTTGATAAAGCTATTTATTAATTACATTTGACATTAGTTTTGTAGAATGCCCATTATCTAATCAAAAGGGTGGTTTATAAAATTTTGGGAAAAAAAATTTGAACAACACGGATTGTATAGAGTTTTAAGTAACATTCTAACAATGTTCGTGGCAATGGCTTGCTTAGTGGAAGCAAACAAAATGAACATTTCAACATTGTACAAATAGTTGTTTAAACATGATTACATAGGTAATCTATATCAGGCAATAGATAGCATCAGGAATAACATATATAAATTTTTTGACCTTATCATTATGCCATACCATTGGTAAAAGATAATTGATCTTGATTTACCCCCTCATTTCCTCTTTTAATTCAGACATGCTGATCAAATGGTTTATGATAGTTAAGAGAAACCTTTCTTTCTCAATGGTTTTATTTCATATTTGACTAGCTTATAGTAGTAATTGGATGGAAAAATACATAAGGGAAGACAAAATAGAAGGGTGAGACAACAATTTGATTTTGGAAACTAGTCTATTGGAATTGCCCATCCAAAGCCTTGAAGAAGAACACAAAGATAATGAATCATCATCTAGGAAGATTATGTTGGATGAATAAAAAATTTATCTAGGCATGAAATTAAATAATTCATTTTATCAATGAGATGTATGACAAATCATTTGAAGGAAATTTAGACAATTTAACTAAAGGGAATTGGATCCAAAGTTTTTTTGGCTTCTTCATAATATCATCGTTTGTAAAATAACTAATGTCTATTGTTAATAATATCAAAGTGAGTGGAAGTTTAATCAATTTATTCTTAAAGAATATAATATACACCATGATTGTATTAATCTATTAGTATTTTATGAAACCTCATCTCAATATAGTGGGTGTATCAAAACTGAAACAATATTAGAGAGTTCAACAACTAATTTAATAAGTATTAGATTTATATTGAGAAGACATTAAATGATTTACAATTAAAATTTATGTTTAACATTTATAATATTTAATAATGTTTGAGTATATATTCTATTTCCAACTCATTATGTGTAATTTAGAATTTTTTCTATGTGAGGAAACCCTTAAAAAACTAAATAAACTAAGAATTAATTACCATTGTTTTCCCTATCAAACGGAAAAAAATGTATGCTTCACTTTTGTTAAAGAAAGAAGGTTAAATTGAAGATTATATTTTAAGTTTAAATTACTAACCCATGTTTGAGATGTGGAAAGTTAAGAAGGTTAGAAGATTGTCATTCTTCATTAGTCATATCTAAATATGGTAAAACAAGAAGACATTATTCAACAAGAGGTTTGAAAGAATCAAAGTACTTTAGGGCTGAAGGATGTAATCCCTCATGAATTATGTGATGTCAAACATAATTGTATGTAGATTCCAATTATTGGGATCTTAAATAAATCTTGAATTATAAGCTTAAATGTAAATTTTGGTTATAGGTGAAAAATTGTTCCCTAATTGCATGCATGGCTAGAGCTCAAATCACTCATTGGGACATTATGTGTCATTATAATAATATTTTAGATGAGACTTGACTAGATGGATTAGAGAAAGTAGTATTAAATATCAGTAGGGATTTGGAAATACCCTATGTCAAAGATTACATGTCGCATCCTCTAGGTAGTTTGCTCCATGCTAAGATCCTAAGGTGTCCAATCATTCAAATTAGGAACTTAGAACAGTTCAAAAAATCTTTGCAAAAAATAAAAGCTAGTATTAATTTCCTATTGAAATGGAGGAATATTATCATAGATCAAGATCAAGAGAGGCTTGTGATTACCTTAAAGTATTCATTTTCTATGTGAAATTGGAGGTGGACTTCATAGACCTAAGAAAGTTGGATTTTAACTCCCAAACCTTAATAGGTCAAGCAAATAGAAAACATGATTTGTGCTTATGCCCAGATTGATGGAATTCCATGTATCAAAAGTGAAAGATTATAATATGATTTATATGAAGGAGGATGGTGTAAGGGCACCTAGGTGGAATAAAGGAGGACCTAGGGCTCCCTTTTGTATTTTGGCTTTTAGTGATGCTAGCCACACCACTAGCTGAATAATAGGGCTAGTCTAGTCCTAAGGTGAATTTTTGTAGGCTAAGTCATGATAGTTGCTCAAAACTGCCAATTTGGTTATATAGAGCATTTTTGGGTTTTGGAGGCTAGAATGATCAAAAAAGTGTTTTGAGGACTATATTATATGTTTTTCAACCATCTAAGGCCTTTGGAATGGTATTACATCATTGGGAGCAAGTTTGAGAGTTAATTTCTCAAAATTACAAAAATTACTCAAAATTGTCAATGTTGTCATTGACAATTTTTCTTGTGACTGAGAAACTTTATAGTTGAAACATTCTAAATTTATGAAATAGTTAGGAGAGATCATGGAAAGTGTATATGAGGCCATTCTCAACTTGTTCAAGGGGTTGGAGAAGTTCGTGTTTACATTGTACAAACTGGGCAACAATTTCCTTTAATAGTTTTAAGCTTTTGTGTTGATTTAGCATGTAAGTGGATTAGATTAGGTAGTTTTTGTTTTAGAGGTGTTAGAGTGGATATATTTAATATTTTTTACTAATTTATTTTTTCATTTGCAAAGTTTAAAGTGCTAGAAATATAAAAAAATATTAACTACTAGTTTGTTGTTCTGAATCAGACTATTTGCACAAATCGAGTCATAGGGCCATTTCCCACCATAGGTTTTGTAAGGCCTTTTAGGATTTGGAACATGACTCCATGTAATTTTTTTATAGTGGAGATGGGGCCCTAGAAAGATGAGGAATATTTGAGGTGATACCTTAGTGGAAAACAAGTGGAGTGGGATTGGTTGAACATGTCAGCTAATTCAACCTAAGTTTCAATTATGTTGGGAGGTGTTGATAAGTAACTCCAATCCAAATGGTAATCCTTTTTGGAAGTCTTAAGGTGTACAAAATTGCCTTTGCATCAGGTTGCTGACGAAACCCTTAAAACCCTTAAATTAAGGCTATTTTTGTGCTAGCACTGTATGAACAATTAAAGTCTTTAGATCCTCAAAATATTTAAGGAATCTATAAAGGGTATCTAAAATGGACATGTTTTGGACCCCTTTTTAAGGATTTTTGCAAGATAGTTGGGTGTGTCTACATTTCAAGGGCTAATCCTTGTATCCCTTTTTCAAGCATTTGAATACATTTTGGCTTTAGAGTTGGAACTTGATTATGGTTCTTGGTTGATTTTGTGTGAGAAACTTATGAGGAGTCCAACTACAATCCTAGATGAACATCCATCCATTTGGGGAGTCTAATGATCATTTGGGGTCATTTATGTTGAGGGAGAGTTAGTAAGTAGGATCGTTCTATTTGATTGATGTGTGCCAATTGAAAGGTTAGGATCTATTTGGCTAGATTCCTAAAGAGCATAGGGTGAGTGGAAGCCCTATTTGGTCAATTTTATGACCTAAGAAGACCCTAAGAGAGATCTTGGGGAAGAAGCAAGATTGGTTGTCACATTAGAATGGGATCAAAGCAAGTTAAAGAATTGGGAAAAGTAGTGTATGTCTGCAGCTACTAGAGAATCAGTAGGCTAGCCCTAGTTTGCATTTTGCTATTGTGGCCAAACTGTTTTAGGATAGTTTTATGTTGATGATTATTAGTGACATTATTTTGAGATTATTATATATTGTTTCAGATTCAGTTGATATATGATGAGATTACTTAGTACTTTATATTTCATGTATGTATGATGATTATTGCAGTGTTTATAGTTATTAATGATGATTAGTTAGATGATTTATTATCATATGTGTTTTCTTATGGATACTTACCCCATACTTGCATGTGCATGGTGTGTGTGTTTGTTTTCTTTCTGTATGGCATTTCTGATGTGGTTAAGGAAGGAAGTCATAGTCACCTGCTAGTCAGGATCTACATGATGCGCCACTTCCTGCCATTGCCTTTTTAGCTTAGTATATATTGTGCTTGTACATGCATGGATTTTATGCAGGTTGCAAGTACCAAGTATCTACTTCCTTGAATTGCCAGGATGAGCATACCCTATCGCATTATCTCAATGGTAAGAGAGGGGAGATAAAATTCTCAAGTCCAAATCCCAACCTTTTAAGCCATTTGTTTTAATTGAAAATTAGGACAAGAATCTAAGTTGAGAACCCTCCAAATATGTCAGATGATGTAATTCGTGATATTAACCCTTTTGGTTTGATTTTGTATGTGTTTTTCTATGATGGGTTTTCATATTTTATTTTATGAGTCTTTGGTGTATTTTCTATTAATTAGGTCTAATTAAAAGATTTAATTAATGATTTAATTAAATGGAAAATTATTATGATATTTTAATATTTAATTTTATTTAATTAATTGGGAAATTAATTAAATAAAAGAATTAAATTTGAAGATAAAAGTTATAAGTTCAGATTTGGAATGTGATAATATTTATTTAATTTAATACTAATATATTTAGAGTTCATTTTTAAATAAATGCTAAATAATATTATTATTTAAGTTAATAAATATTTTATCAATTAAGTTTGAAAAATAAATTTAAAAAGTGGAAAGGATATTAGAATTATTAAAATATTCTAGATTGCATAATGTGTGCATGTGATTAAAATATATATATATATATATATATATATATATTAAGATAAAACAAGTGGATTTATTAAAGTGAGTGCATGAGATTTAAGAATTAATAAATTAATTTGAAAAGAGATAAGTGAATATTAAATAAATTAATATGCATTATTTATTGACATAGGAGTATGCGAACTCTTGGGAGTTGTCATGTAGACAACACAGGAGTTTGCACTCTAATTATGCACGTATTGTCTACACTTAAGAGTTAGCATATTATTTAAGCACATGTTGTCTACAACATTCTAGAGACCTCATCATGCTTACCTTCTTATCATGGAAGTTATGTGCTTAGTTGTCATGCTTATCTCCTAGTTCTTTCTAGACACATTCTAGATGCATCTTAGAGGCTTTTATATAGAGGCTCTCCTAGTGTGTATGGACAAGCTTAAATGCATTCAAGAAGCTCATATGCTACTACATGCTCATATGCTTCCACAAGCACTTCTGATCACTTGGGGGTTTCGGTTGGTTTAATTCTTGGAGGGATGGGAAATGTTGGAGATGGAAGGGATTTTTCTATGGACTTGTGAGGCATAGAAAATTAGCATCAGTATCCAAGTGCACTCATGATTTTTCCATATTCCATTTGCACTCTTTCTTTTCCTATCACCACTAGACTTCCTGTCGCAATGCAATTCTGGATTTATAGTTCTATATGCTATCTTCCTGTTGCTACTAGACTTCCTGTCATAATGCAATTTTGGATTTATAGTTGTATATGCTCTCTTCCTGTCACTACTAGACTTCCTATTATAATGCAATTCTAGATTTATAGTTCTGTATGCTATCTTCCTGTCGCCACTAGACTTCCTATTGCAATGCAATTCTAAATTTATAGTTATGTATGCTATCTTCCTGTCGTCACTAGACTTCCTATCGCAATGCAATTCTAGATTTATAGTTTTGTATGATATCATCCTATCGCCACTAGACTTCCTATTGCAATGCAATTATGGATTTATAGTTATGTATGCTATCTTCCTGTCACCACTAGACTTCCTATTGCAATGCAATTTTGGATTTATAGTTCTGTATGCTATCTACCTGTCGCCACTAGACTTACTGTCGCAATGCAATTCTGGATTTATAGTTCTGTATGCTATCTTACTGTCGCCACTAGAATTCTTGTCGTAATGCAATTCTAGATTTATAGTTCTATATGCTATCTTCCTGTCACGACTAGACTTCCTGTCACAATGCAATTCTAGATTTATAGTTCTGTATGTTATCTTCTTGTCGCCACTAGACTTCCTGTCACATAAGCTTTTTGTTCTGCCACTGCAGTAGGTTTGGGTTCGAATTAAAATATAATCTTTTTTTATGCATTAGTTTTATATGATTTATTAACTAATCTAATTTAATTTAATTTAATTAAGACTAGTTAATAATGGAAGAAGTGTAATTAATTATTAGTCAATTTAAGTAAATGGATTTTTTTTAATGAGGGCAAATTAAAAGAAAAGAGATATTAATAAGTGGAATTAAATAATTATATTATTAATAAGATTGATTTTACTTAAAATAAATGAGGATTATTTTAAATAAATGATTGTCCTTGAAGTGTTTAAAGGAAATTGTAAACTAATTATTAGAAAGTTGATAAGTATTATTCTAATGTTTTGAATAATGTGAATGATTTTATCTAAAAGTCAATGGAAACTATTTCAATGATTTAAATAAGTAAATAATTATCTTATGATTATTTTAGAAATTGTTTTAAAATAATGGAGGGATAATCCTATGTTCTAGTCAAAAAGATAAATGGGTTGACTTGGAGATTAAACAGAGAATCTTACACACTTGAAAACAAAAATTGAAGCCTAATTTTTGTTTTAACCATGTGATTGTGAAAGAAAACTAAAATATGTGTTTGTATCTTGTTCTTTATGCTATCCATGTTTGGGGTTTGGGTGGTCCTAGAGTGTTGACCAGTTAGGATGTTTACGAGAGGCTTGAGAGTTATGCGAATGTGATGGCATGTTGATGTTATTTGGTCTCGATTATTTTAAAACCCAACCATGGTAATGTGATGGCATGCTCTATGAGATTTTTGTATTTACTAATTGTTATTGCTTTCCAGTCTTCTTGTGTGAAGTTGAGGTGTATGTATTTGAGATACTTGACTTAACCATTTTTGAGTCATTGATCAGTTATACTTGGACTACTTTCTAGTCGCCATGATGGGATTGAAGTGTTGATTTATTCTTGATGTTTTCATGTTGTGACATGTTTTGGACTTGACCATTTTTGGAGTCTTCGATCAGTATTACTTTAAGAATACTTTTTGGTTGCTTGTTAAGAACCAATGACTATTGTCATTATCAGTGATACCCTCAGTTGCCAATAGAGAACTATTGTGGTCATGATTATTTATGGATGCTTTTCTTTTTCTCATGGAGATTTGATGTTCTTATTGTGGATTATCTTTTGGTATTGTTCTAGCCACTTGTATTGGACTGTGGTGATTTTGTGATTTATGATTCAATGAGCTTAGGGTAGGTTATCTACTTGTAGTGTTAGGAAGTGGCTTGCAATGGGGGTCGGGGCCATAAGTGGCTGCTAGGGTAACTCATTGTAAGTTGTTTTAATAAGTGAAAATATTTACACTAAATGGGGATTAAATAAACCTAATAAGATAATTGTATGTTCTCACCCATGCCTCAAGTGCTAGTATAGACTAGGATGGGAGTAGAGAGAATGCTTGGTTGCGACCTTGCATTCCGTAGTATGCCTTGTCTATACAAGAGGATACTAGTGGCTGCATAGGGATCACTAGGGGGATGGGGTTGATTGAGAGACTGCTAGGGTAACTCTAGTGTGATCTATGCGATGACACTTTCCCGCTTGCATAGTAAGTTTCCTACATGTCTTTGTGTGCCTCTGGGATTAGATGTCAGTTTGTGATTAGAACCTTTGAGTTAGTAAACTTTTAAGATTCCTGGACTTAGAGAGTATTTGTGCTATGTGATTTGATAACCTATTTGGGACTTGAGATTATCTCCTCAGTGTGGTGGGAGTGGACCATTTAGGTTCCACAAAGTCGAGTGGTAGAATTTTTCACTCTTACCATTTGAGATCCATCTAAGGCACTGTGGCTGATGCATTCTTTGATTATGATGGTGGATATGTATCCTTATATTGATGATTAGCATATGATAGATGATGTTGTTTACTTATCTTATGCTTTAATTTGTAGTATGTTAGAATGATTTCTGCATATGATGTAGCATGTTTTAGGAGTGACATTCCTACTATGTTAATACCAATGATCTCTTTGATGATTTGGGATGTTATGCATGGAGGGATGGCTAGGGCCCACAATGGTCTAATGATGCTATTTACGGTTGGGAGGAACCATTCATTTAGATAATTATGTGTAGTGTTTATGAATTATGGCTATCTTTTACATTGGATGTTTATATCTTCTATGATGATGTATCATGTATCGAATTTCGTTTCATTTACCTTATTGCACTCGTGTCATGGATTTGATTAGGATGATGTATCTTTATTTTTACACATGTATATTCTTTTAAGCCTTTCATACCCTATGGCATGTACAGTGGATGATTGAGCTTTCTGAAATGTAGTTTATTAAGGGACATTTGGAACAAAGTATATTGGTTAAAGAACATTGGACTTATCATTATTATTTTATGTGGATGTAGTATTAGATGGAATCATTAATAGTTAATTAGATACGATTCAACATTAAGGGATCCATGAAGAATGTAACCTGTTATGTATGTCATGTTTACTTTCACTTGAATTGTTGCTATTGCTTCTGCTATCATGTGTATGATGTAGATGGATTTACTTTCATGTTTTTTTTACCAAACTTTAGGTTAATTCTTTGGATCCCTTGGCAAGGTGTTATAGTATGTGACTAATGCAAAGATAGCCAAAGAATTTGATGAGTAGAGGGAGAATAATATGCCCCTTGAAGTATCTTTGCAAGAGGTGAAGACAAAATTAGAGGAAGTGTAATATCCCACCAGGAAACCCAAAAGAAATTACTCTAAAGTTTCACTATTTTTTTCAAAAAAAAAATTTAAAGATAATGACATCAACAGATAACCTAGCAAAATTAATAAAAACAAGACATAAAATAGAGTGGAAGCATTAACTCACATACATACAACCATTATAAATAGATTACATCTCTTAAGGTTCCATGATGTTAAATCACATTTAAGTTTAATTAATACTAAATCGAATACACAACATAACCACATCAAAGAATAATCACAAGTACAAATCCATTTAAACAATATAAAATTATATAAGATGCCACCTAGAAATAATAATAAATGCTTAATCCTCTATTGTACAAGTCACAGGGTATGATAAGCTCAAATAATATACAACATATATAAAATACATCATCTCATATGATCTATGATAAATCAAGTATAGTATAACAAGATATAACCATCCAACAAAAATACAAGATCAGAAAGAAAGGATCAAATACATAGATACATCCAGCAATGACATCCAACAATTAGATCTCAATGGTATAAGAAAATGTACTACCACCCAACCTTGTGGAACCTAAATGGCCCACTCCCACTATGTTGAGGAGATAAACTCAAGTCCCATATGGATATCAAAACACAAGTCAAAACCAACATCTAGGTCAAGGAAACACCTGAAAGAAAACTATCTCAAAGGGTACCAAGACACAAGTATCAACTAATCGCAAAGGCAAAAAAGACACATAGGAAATCTACTTTGTAAGTGGGAAAGTGTCATTGCAAGAGCCAACTCTAAGGTTACCCTAGTAGCCTCACTAGATTTTGACCCCCTAGTATCTCTATGTGGCATCAATATCCTTTTGTAGTTACAAGGCATACTAACAAGTCAACTCTAAGGTTACCCTCAAAGTCTCTCAAAATTCTAGCCCCCTAGTGACTTTATGTGGTACCAATATCTTATTAATTCATTTTATAGCAATTTAACAAAATTTTATCACTATTAAAACAACCTAAAATGGGTTACCCAGGAAACCACTTAAGGCTTCAGCCTCCATCGCAAGTCACTTCCCAACATGACATAAAAATAACCTATTTTAAGCTCAACAAAAGCAGAAGGTCTCATATGATCATAAACCATACATTAGTTCTTAAACAAGAAACTAGAAAGTACTAAAGTATCACTAATCAAAATCATAGATTTCACCAATACAATCATCCTGACATGACTGATCATAAATCAAGTACACATGTACTAAACCATGACATCACATGACATCACCAAAAAAAAATCACAATAATCACCTTAGTCTTTAACAAGCAACTGGAAAGAAATCCAAAGATAATTGACCGAAGACTCAAAGGTTATAATAGAAAATCCATATCATTCACTTTAGTTCTACACAAGAAAATTTGGAAAGCAATAACAACCAATAGATCAAACTCATCAAGGAAGACATGTGACTACATGACAATGGTTGGGTATAAAAGATTGGATACATAACCTCATCATAGAACAATGGTGTAGGAGAACCCTTCTAAGGGCTCCCACCAATACTTTTTTGTTGTGTTGAAATTATTATATGAATTATGTAATTAGAATAAGCTAAAGATCTCATTTGGTGTTTCTAAGTCCTAGAAGTTTTAGTCTAGTTGGTTATTCTTGGTAAGTGGCACAATACCTCCATGAGTGCATAGGAAGCTCATTGGTCTATTAGAAGACTAGGAATAGTTTTTTGGTTTTATTTTAAGCACATTGGTGCTTTAGGATGACCTACAAGGTCATTTGGAAGGTGAACACAAATTGCTCAAATTGCAAAAAGTTGCTAGAAAGTTGCTAGATACTTTTTAAAAGTTACTTAGTAACTTTTCTTGTTTTTGTTTTTCCAACTTTACTAAGAGGATAAAAAGCCCTAACCAAACACAAATTCTAATGGGAAGGCTATAAAGGTGATGAGAAACCCAAAATCAAGGGTTAGTGAATATTATTGTATGGCCAAAGTATCGAACAGTAAACTGTGCATTGAAAAAATAGTGACATTTACTAGTTTTTGTGAATTTTTGAATGAAATAGAGAAGTGGTTGTGATATTTGTGGTTTGGAACAATGTCTATAGTGTTTCTCCTTTCATTTTCATGCATTAGATTAGGTTTCTTTACGTTTTCCAAGTGTTTTATTTAATTCTTTCTATATAGGCTGAATTTTGCAAGTGTTGGCATAGTATGTAAATATGGGGCTATATCTTTGGTTTCCATCATGGGAAATCCATGGAACCTTGGAATCTTGAAGTTTAGACCCCATTTTTTTTGTACAAAAGTGTAGGGCCCTTCGATGCACGTGCAGCAATTTTTTGAGCTTGCCCTAGGTGAATATAGCAATATCCAACTACGAGTGGACAATAGTAAATTGGCTCTAGAATGTAGAGGAGTGAGTTTAAGCTAAGCCCTTTTGAGGGATCCAAGAGGAGTATTAGAAGGTGATATATGGTGAATGATAAGTATGCATATGCTCTAGAAGGTGTTGAAAAAGTGAGGACAATAGGCAGCCCATTAAAACTCTCAAAAACCCTTGTTTTTGGCATAATTATTGTATGACTTTTTGGTGGCTCAAGACCCCAAAAATCCTTTAGAGTTGGTCATTGTGAGAAATTTTTCTTATTAATATATTTTATGAAAACTTAAGGAAAGGTTAGAAAAAGTCCTAGAAATCTGAAAGGAGGCCTAATTGGGGCTCCTCTAGTAGCCCTGTTTATGAAGAAACTCCTAAATTGGGTAACAACCCAACTTAGCTATCACTTTGATCATGTGGAATAGGTTATAAAACCTCTATAAAACTCATAACAATCCTTGATATAAATTTCAAAGGTGTGAAACCCTAAACGACCCTTATTAAGCCTTTAGGGAGTTTGTTGCTTGGGAATAACCTTGGAATGTTGAGAAGTTCAAAGTCTTGATTTGGTGGGTAGGTTTGGGTAGTTCAAAGGATCCTTGAGTGAATAAGGAATCCTAGAGACCATTAGAGGTGTTAGAAGAACATTTAGATCCTAATTGTGGTTCAGTAGCATGGACTAGTTAGTCTATCCCAAGCCTCCCTATTAGATTGGTATCAGAGCCTGCAAAGGTGTGGAACAAAGCAAGTGCAAAGCAAGGTGAATCTAGTGATTCTAACACAATGGTAACCAATGTTGAATTGGCTAAGAAGGTAGAAGAGAAATAAGAAGACAATAGGTCTTTGAGAGAAAGATTGGCACAACTAAAACAATTGTTAAGTGAGGTATAAGACACTACAGATAAAATCAAGGACAAGATGGAGCAAAAAGAAGAGAATGAGACGAAAGAAAAAAAAATTGAGTTGGAAGAAGAAATTCCAACACCAAACCCTATTTTACTAGAAGAGCCTTTTTTTAAGGCAATCAAAGCAATAAATAGTAAAGCCTTGGAAGGTATTTCTCTATTCAGTGGAAAGATGGATCCTGATCTCATCATGTAATGGATTGAAGGAATGGAGAACCATTTTGAATGTGATGGTGTCTCTGATGCTTAGAAAGTTAAAGTAGAAAGGTCAAGGTCAAGGTTGAGAGGCACTGCTCTCACCTAGTGGAAATTTGTACAAATTAAGAGGGAAAAAGAAGGAAAAGGTTCTATTACTTCCTAGAAACAAATGGTGGCTAAAATCAAACAAGCCTACATTCTTGAAGACTATGAAATATAGCTTCATATGAGGGGACAAAATTTGAGGCAAAAAGACATGGATGTGCATTCTTATACTAAAGAATTCCAAAAGCTATGCTTGAGGTCTAAAGTGGTGGAAGATGAAAGTATCAGGTTGGCAAGATATTTGAATGGACTCAAGTGGTCTATTAAAGAAGAAATGAGCCTTGTCACTCCTAAAATAGTTCATCAATGCTACCAAATGGCCCTAAAGGTGGAAGAGAAAGGAAAAATAAAGTAGGACTATATTTCTAAGAATAGAGGAAGAGGTAGGGATTCTAGAGGTGGTTCTAGTAGAGGTGGTGAATCAAAAAACCAAGGGGAAAGTAGACACTTAGAACAAAATTCTAAAACTAGCACAAGGGGATCTTTTGGTAGTGGAAGAGGATCTTAAAGTAACAGAGGAAGAGGAATAGGAAGAAGAAGCTCCTACTTTTCCACCATGAAATGTTATTAATGTGGACAACTTGGACACCCAACCTATAGGTGTTTTGATAAACCATTAACCTCAAATAGTGAGAAGAGGGTAGCTTATGCCTAGGAAGATAGTAGCAGCTCATGCACTAATGAAGTCAACAAAGTAGAATCAAAAATGGGTGAGAACTTGATGATTAGAAGTGCACTCATAAGGTAGCCCAATCTAAGTGAACCTAAGTAGAGGAGGGCTCTCTTTAGAGTTAGGTGCAAGATTCAAGGAAAAGTTTGCAAGGTTATAGTGGATTATGGATCTAAAGATAATATTATATCAGAGGAGGTGGCAAAGAAGTTGAAACTTACAAAGGTTCCCCATGAAAATCCCTATAAGGTAACTTGGTTGAATCAAGAGCAAAGTGTACTTGTTAATGAGCAGACATGGATTGAGTTTTCTATTGGAACCTATAAAGACAAAGTGCTTTGTGATGTTTTACCCATGGATGCATGCCATCATGTATTGGGAATACCTTGGTAATTTGATAGGAACGTGATGTATGATGGAGAAGAAAATGTCATTTCTTTCAAGAAAGATGGAAGGACTTTCAAAATTCTATCCTTAATAGAGAATGAAGGGGAAGCTTCCAAGACACCTAGTGTGTTACTTAGTAGTGGCAAAGAGTTCTTGCAAGCCTTATAGGATGAGGAGATCATAGGATGTGCCATTATGGTCAAGCCAAAGGAGGAAGATACAAAATTGCAGCCCATACCTCTTTAAGTGAAGCAAATTCTTGATGATTTCGAGGATATTATTTTAGATGGTACACCAGCACTACTACCACCCAAGAGAAAAATCAGCCATCAAATTGATTTTGTACCTGGTTTTTCTTTACCTCACAAAGCAGCCTATAAGCTTACTCTAGATCAAAATAAGGAAGTGGCAAGATAAGTGCAAGAATTGTTGGATCAAGGGCTGATTAAGAAGAGAATTAGTCCATGTGTTGTCCTAGTGGTCTTAGTAGAAAAGAAAGGAGGAAAATGGAGGCTTTGTATAGATTCAAAGGTTATTAACTAGATCACTATCAGGTATAGATTCCCTATTCCAAGAATAGAAGACTTGATGGATTGTTTAGGAGGTGCTATGTACTTTACTAAGTTGGATTTAAAGAGTGGTTATCACCAAATTAGAATCAAGGAGGGTGATGAATAGAAGACCACTTTTAAAACTACAGATGGCTTGTATGAATGGCTTGTAATGCCATTTGGGCTCACAAATGCCCCAAGAACTTTCATAAGATTAATGAATGAGGTCTTGAAGGACTTCATAGGTTGATTTTTGGTAGTGTATCTAGATGATATACTCATCTATATTTTTAAAAAAAAAGAGCACCTAGAACATGTAAGGTTGGTCTTGAAGAGATGCTAGGAAGACCAACTAGCCATTAATCTAGAAAAGTGTGTATCTATGTAGAAAGAATTGGTTTATTTGGGATTTTTAGTGTCCAAGGGTAATCTAAAAATGGACCCAAGAAAACTGGAGGCAATACTAGATTGGCCTATTCCTAAAATAGAAACTAAAGTGAGGAGTTTTTATGGCTTGGCATAGTTTGATAGAAAATTTGTGAGGAACTTCAGTGGGATTTGTGCACCGATACTAGACACCATCAAAGGTGGGCTAAAAACAAAGTTCAAATGAACTAAGGTAGCAAAAAAAGCATTTCAAACATTGAAACAAGAGGCAGCTACAAAACCCATTTTAATCTTACCTACTTTTGATAAATTATTCACTCTTGAATGTGATGCAAGTAATGTAGAAGTAGGGGGTGTCTTGAGTCAAGAAGGAAGACCTATGGAATTCTTCAGTGAGAAACTCAATGAGGCCAAGAAGAAATATCCAGCTTTATGACTTGGAGTTGTATGCATTTATACAATCTCTCAAGAAGTGGTGACAGTACCTCCTAACCAAAGAATTTGTTGTCTTTATAGATAATTAGCCTTTGAGTCATATAGACTCTCAAGAAAAGCTTAGTAATAGGCATTTGAAGTGGATGGGGTATCTATAATATTTCACATTCACAATCAAGCATAAGTGGTACCTCAACAAGGTAGCAAACGCCTTGAGTAGGAAGCTTTCGACTATCCAAAGAAGTGCAGCTACAAAGCATTGGAATAGAAGGTTTTAAAGACTTGTATGAAGAGGATGAAGATTTTTCCCAAGCCTAAAAGGTATACCTAGAGTTTTAGAATCATTTTCATAGTGATTTTGCAGATTATACCCTTTAAAATGGATTGTTATTTAAAGGTAATCAGCTATGCATGCCTAAGGGATCCATGAGGGAAAATCTAATTCAAGAGAAGCATAATGGTGGCTTTAGTGGACATTTTGGCATAAACAAGACTTTGGAGTTAGTACAGAGATACTACTTTTGGCCTAAATTAGCAAGGGATATATAAAGATATGTTGAGAAATGTGGAATATGTCAAAGAGCTAAAGGAGGTTCAAGTAATGTAGGACTCTATCAACCCTTGCCAATTCCAAACAGAAATTGGGAATGTGTAAGTATGGACTTTGTGGTTGGACTCCCTAAAACCAAATCAGGTATGGACAACATTTATGTTGTAGTAGACAGATTCTCTAAAATGATTCATTTCATTCCATGTAAAACTACGCATGATGCAAGTCATATAGCACATCTCTTCTTCAAGGAGATAGTTTGGATTCATGGACTCCCTTTGAGTATTGTGTCTAATAGGGACAGAAAGTTCATGGGTCTTTTTTTGCAAACCTTATGGAAGAGGCTGGGAACTAATCTCTCTTTCAATTCAACATACCATCCTCAAACTGATGGTCAAACTAAGGTCATCAATAGGGTGCTTGGGAATTTGTTAAGGTGTTTAATAAAGGAGTATGGGTAGACTTGGGATCTTGTTATCTTTAAAGCTAAATATGCTTATAATGATAGTGTTAACAAGACCATAGTAAGGATTCCTTTTGAGATAGTATATGGTAGACACCCTAGAGGAGTAAGTGAGTTAAGAGACTTAGATCCTATGGAGTTAACGAGTGGACAAGCTGAAGATTTTACCCAAACTATCAAAGAGGTTCAAGAACAAGTGAAGAAAACTATGTTGGAATCTACCCAAAGAATCAAGGCCAAAATGGATGAGAGGAGGAAAGAAGTACAATTTTAGATTGGGGACTATGTTATGGTTCACCTTAATAAAGAAAGAATGTAGGAAGGTATGCCTACTAAGCTCCAAATGTGAAGAGTTGGCTCATGCAAGGTTCTAGCTAAATATGGAGAGAATGCTTACAAAGTGGAATTTCCATCAGACCTTGCCATCTAACCAATATATAATGTTACAGACTTGATCAAATTTAAGGGAGAAATTAGTTAGCAAAGTGCAACTCCACCAAGGGTCCTATAAGACCCTGACACTAACGCAATGCCCAAGAAGAAGCCAGCTAAAGTAGAGAAAGGATTAGAATCTAGTGTGAAGAAAGCTACAAGGCATCAAGTTTATATGGACCATCTAATTAAATGGAAGGATCAACCTAAATTTGAAGCCACCTGGGTTGAAGAAGGATAGTTCAATAAGTTTGGTATTGATCCAACTCTTCTTTACCCCAAAGTGCCTTAGTTTGTGCTAAGGGGGGGAGTATGGTGTAGAAGTACCCCTTCTAAGGGCTCCCACCAACACTTTTTTTTGTGTTGAACTTCTCATATGAAGTATCTAATTAGAATAAGAGCTAAAGATCTCATTTGGTGTGTCTAGGTCCTAGAAGTTCTAGTTCAGTTGATTATTCCTAGTAAGTGGCATAATACCTCCATGAGTGCATAGGAAGTTCATTGGTCTATTAGAAGACTAGGAATAGATATTTGGTTTTATTTTAAGCACATTTTTGCTTTAGGAGGACCTACAAGGTCATTTTCAAGGTGTGAGAAAAAATTGCTCAATTTGCAAAAAGTTGCTAGAAAGTTGCTAGCAACTTTTTAAAAGTTATTTAGCAACCTTTTAAAAGTTATTTAGCAGCTTATATTGTTTATGTTTCTCCAACTTTAATAAGAAGCTAAAAAGCCCTAACCAAACACAAATACCAATAGGAAGGCTATAAAGGTGATGAGAAACTTGAAACCAAGGGTTAGCGAATATTATTGTATGGCCAAAGTACAGAATAGCAAACTGTGCATTGAAAAAATAGTGACATTTATTGGTTTTTGTGAATTTTTGAAGGAAATAGAGAAGTGTTTGTGATATTTTTGGTTTGGAACAGTGTCTATAGTGTTTTTTCTTTCATTTCATGCATTATATTAGGTTTCTTCAAGGTTTGCAAATGTTTATTTAATTCTTTCTATATAGGTTGACTTCTACCAGTTTTGGCATAGTATGTAAATACGAGGTTGTATCCTTGGTTTCCACCATGGGAAAGTGATGGAACCTAGGAATATTGAATTTTAGACTCCATTTTTCTTTTAAAAAAGTGTATGGACCTTGAATGCACGTGTAGAAATTTTTTTGAGCTTGCCCTAGGCGAATACAACAATATCTATGTAAGAGTGGACAGTAGTAAATTGGCTCTAGAATACAGAAGAGTGGGTTTTAAGCTAAGCACTTTGGAGGGATCCATGAGGATTATTAGAAGGTGATATGTGGTGAAGGAGAATTTTTCATAAGCTTTGGAAGGTGTTGAAAAAGTGAGAACAACAGGCAGTCCATTAAAACCCTCAAAAAACCATGTTTTCTGCATAATTGTTGTACGGCTTTTTAGTGGCTCAAGACCCCAAAAAATCCTTTATGGTTGGTCATTGTGAGAAATTTTTATTATTACCAAATTTTATAAAACTTTAAGGAAAGGTTGGAGAAAGTCCTAGAAATTTGAAAGGAGGCCTAATTGGGGCTCCTCTAGTAGCTCTATTTGTGAAGAAACTCCTAAATCGGGTAACAACCCAACTTGGATATCTCTTTGATCATGTGGAATAGGTTATAAAATGTCTATAAAAATCCTCAAAATCCTTGTTAAAAATTGCAAAGGTTTGAAACCATAAATAACCCTTATTAAGCCTTTAGGAAGTTGGTTGCTTGGGAATAACCTTGGAATGCTGAGAAGTTTGAAGTCTTGATTTGGTGGGTAGGTTTGGGTAGGTTAGAGGATCCTTGAGTGAATAAGGAATCCTAGAGACCATCAGAGGTGTGAGAAGAACACTTAGATCCTAACTATGGGTCAGGAACATGGATTAGTTAGTCTAACCCAAGCCTCCCCATCAAACAATCTCCCCAAGCCTCCGATAAACATCTTGATTGGTTAAATACTAAGTCAACCAAACCCAACCTCAAAAAACTACACATCGCATACAGTGCATACAAAATTAATTTTCATAACATATTAGGTTTTGAAAACATGAGATTTCAATTTTTACTATAGGTTTCCAAGTTCTCGTTTTTGTTTTCAAAACACAAAGATTCAATAATAACTAGGGTTTCAATTTTCTTGTCCAAGTATTATTATTTATAGAGTTTTCAATTTCAATCAGGGTTCACATTTTTATTTTATCAAAGTATTAGAATTACTAAGGTTTCTAAATCATAAAATTTCCCTAGTGTTGATTTGCTAATCTTTTTCGAGTTCATAACAATAATAGATTTTAAAATCTTATTAATAGTTAATTAACTATGACATTGAACTGTCAACCAAAAACTCAATTAACCAATTTTTCCTCATTCACAATTCGTAATATACTATACAATTATATTTTAATAACCAAATAATTAAAGACTTCAATTAAATATTATTAAAATTAAATCAATAATCATTAAATTATTAAAGATAATAATATTTGTTTATTAATAAAATAATTATTAATTCTAATAATAAAGTAATAATTAATAATAATAATATTTAAATAACATTTAACATTTTTTTAAAAGACCATGTAATAAAATATTTAACAAAATTTAAAAAATCATTAAATTACTAAATTAATAAATTTAATTTATAAAAAAAAGTTATATAACAAAATATTTATTAAATAGCATTTATGGCCTGCCGACCTTAATGAAAAAAGTTGTCACGATAGTGTCACTGTTGCAACAGTAGTAGTGTACTATCATAAAGGTAGTACCTACTACTATGACAACAGTCCTAGCTGTCATATAGCCCCTTTATGAGATCCGAGGGCGGGTGCAAGTTTGGTGGCCTCGCCCACCATTTACTATTTTTTTTTAAATAGATCAAACAAACAAATTCATAGTTTACCGCTGTTAAATTTCATTTTCATGTTTACCAATTATATGATATGTGATAAAAATTATCATAGTAAAATATTTGTTGTAGTAATTTTTATTAACATATTTTTTTAAAATAAAATTTTCATAATAGATGTGATAAAGAAAACATGATTGACCAATTGAATATTGCATTTTAAATTTTGATTTCTTTTCCAAACCCTCCCTAAATAATAATCAACCAAGAACATGAATCTTTAAAATTTACAAGACAAGGGTTTCCATTTCTTCCATTTATTTAAAGATGCTTTTGAAATGAAGAACAATAGAATCATAACAAGGATTTTTAGATTCTCAAATCATATATAGAGTTTCTCATGCAAAGAACAATAAAATCACATACAAGGGTTTCAACCCAGAGGAATTTTGAAAATAGAAACACAACAAACATGATAAAAGACAGATCTTTTCAATGCACGAACTACTATGCAAAAACTCATGATATCCTACCTAGACTTGACGCTAAATTACCAATGCACCAAACATGCAAAAATTGTCCTTCTCTTTCAAAAACCCTCTTCTTGGAAATTAGCTCCTCCAAACCTATTTTTGAAGAAACAAACTCTAATTTCCTGATAAAGGGTTTTTCCTCAAATCAGGGCTTCGATCGTGTAATCAAGTGAAAAGCCCTTTTCCTTTATTAATTTATTATATTTTAATTTCATGCACAAGCTTTATGCAATTGAATTAAAATAAACTTCTTTTTTTTTAGTGAAAGTGGACGAGCCACGTAATATATATTTAATACTCTCTTAAAATAAACTTTATGAAATTAATACTCTCTCTTATTAAATAATGAGACACATTTTAAATTAAATATTTATTAATTTAGCTAATAATATTATTTAGAGTTTATTATTTAAATAAAACTCCTAAATAAATTATTTTTAAATTAAATAAATATAAAATGCTAAATTTAGAACTTTAATAAAATATTTTGAATTTAATTCTTTTATTTAATTAATTTCTCTATTAATTAAATATAATTAAATATTGAATTTTCTTTATAAAATTTCTATTAAATTAAATCATTAAGTACTCTTTTAATTTGATTTAATTAAAATAGAAAATCATCACAAACTCGCAAGACTAAATATGAAAACTCAACTAAAAGTCAAAGAATATAATCAAACTCCAAGGTCAAAATCATAAATTGACATCACTTGATGAATTCAAATGGGTAAACAACTCAAATACTTGTCCTACTTTCTAAGACAATTGGCTTAGGTTAGGATTTGAACACAAGAATTATCTCCCCACCTATACCATTGAGATATTATGATAGGTTACGCTCATCTTGGCAATTCAGGGAAGTCGATACCCAATACTTGCAATTTGCATAAAATTGACCCATGTACATACACATATATTCTAAAATAAATAGGAAATAGAGGGGAGTGGTACATCATGTAGTTCCTAAGTAGTGGGTGACTATGTCTCCCTCCCTCAACCACATCAAGAATGTCAATCATAAAGTAAAATAGACCAATACGCCATACACATATGGGGTAAGTAACCATAGAACTACATATAAATTATTCACCTAACTAAAATCATGCAATGATTGAAAGTCACTAAATGAACATACATGTATCATCATTGAAATAATCTTGAATAAATGAAATAACTTAGTAACTCATCACATATATAAACTAAGTATAAAATATATTTAATATAATCTAGTGACCAAGTACCAATAAACATAAAACAAGCCTAAAAGAATCTAGCAATACAATCAAAAAATTTAACTAGGGGTAGGCATTACATCCACTCCCCTTAGACTTAGGCTTACTCCTAGAAGCTTACAAGAAAGATGAAACTAATCTAGGGGTAAGCATTAGAGGAAGTTGTTGATGCAGCTAAAAGGAAGGAAGAAGAAGACAATGAGAAGGGTAAGGAGGTAGCAAAAGATGATGTTGTGCTTGAGCTTGACCCTATCTTGAATGAAGAGCCCTTCTTGAAGCCTATCAAAGACCTAGGAGGAAAAGATTTGGAAGGTGTGCAACTATTCAGTGGAAAAATGGATATTGATGTAGTGATGGATAGATTGGATCACATGGAGAACCCTTCTGAGTGTGAAGGGGTATGAGAGGCATAGAAGGTCAAAGTGGCTACGTCAAGACTCAAAGGCTTAGGTTTGACATGGTGGAAGTATGTACAAGATGAGAGGATTAGCATGGGCAAGAATCCCATAGGCAACTAGAATGTCATGGTTACTAAGTTAAAGTAGAACTTCCTACTAGAAGAATTTGAGATCCAACACAATAAAAGAAGACAAGGACTGAAGAAAAAAGACCTAGATGTGACCTCTTATATAAAGGAGTTTCAGAAATTGTGTCTTAGATATAAAAAGAAAGAAGAGGAGCCAATAAAGGTGGCTAGATACTTAAGAGGCCTAAAATTGAACATCCAAGAGGAACTTAGTTTGTGGGCACCTATCACTGTCTAAAGGTGTCATCAACTAGCCCTAAAGGTAGAAGAAAAGAATAAGAAGAGAGGGGATTCCAACTTTAAAGATAGAAGCAAGGGGAGAAATTAGAGAGGAAAAAGAGGAGGCTGCCAAGGTAGAGGTAATGAGCAAAAAAATCAAGCTAGGAATAAGCACTAGGCAAACCAATGAAGGAACTCCTAGAGGAGGTTATAGCAAAGGAAGAGGTAACCAAGGAGGCTAAAATAGAGGTAGAGGATCAAGAGGGAGTAACTCATACTTTTCTAGAATGAAGTGTTATAACTATGGTTAATTAGGCCACCCTGCATACAAATGCCCTGATAACCCTCTTCTTGTAACCCTAACAAGAGGATAACATATGTTCAAGAGGACAACTACAACAAAGATTCTAAAGTGGACCATATAGAGTTAGAAAAAGGAGAAAATCTTATTTTTAGAAGGGTGTTGATTAAACAAACTACTCCCAATGAGCCTAAGCATAGAAGAGCTCTATTTAGGTTTAGATGTAAGATCTTAGGGAAGGTATGTAAAGTGGTAGTAGATTATGGCTCTACTAACAATATAATATCAAAGGAAGCAGTTGAAAATCTTAAACTACCTAAGGTACCATATGTGAATCTTTACAAGGTGACTTTGTTCAACCAAGGATAGAGTATATTGTTCAATAAGTAGACTTGCATGGACTTCTCCATTGTAGGTTTAAAGGATAGATTTTTGTGTGACATCCTACCCATGGATGTCTGCCATCTGCTATTGGGAAGACCCTGGAATTTGATACGGAAGTAGTGTATGATGGGAGGAAGAATTCCATCTCATTTAATAAGGGAGGCAAGACATTCAAAATCCAATCTTTTTTGGATAGAGAAGAGCCATAGACCAAGGTACCTAGTGTCTTGTTGTTTAGTGGTAAGGAATTTGTCAAGGACCTCAAGGATGAGGAGGGCCAAAGTTATATATTAGTATTGAAGTCTAAAGGAGAGGAGAATATAGTTAAACAACCATTACCAAAGAAAGTACAAGAGTTGAAGTAAGTGATGGATCTCCTGCTACACTACCACCTAGAAGGGTTATAAATCACCAAATTGATTTTTTCCCTAATGCATCCCTACCTTACAAGGTAGAATGCAAGCTCACTCTAGACAAAAACTTGGAAGTGGCAAGGAAGGTGCAAGAATTGATGGACCAAGGTCTGATTCAAAAGAGCATAAGCCCATCTATAGTCCCTATGGTATTAGCATCCAATAAAGGATGGAAATGGAGCTTTTGTACGAAATAAAGAGTCATATATAGGATCATAATCTAGTATAGGTTTCCCATACCTAGGATTGAGGATCTTAGGGATTGCCTTGGAGGAGAAATGTATTCCACTAAACTAAATTTGAAGAGTGGATACCACCAAATTAGGATTAAGGAGGGAGATGAATGGAAAACAAAATTAAAGACCATAGATGGGCTCTATGAATGGCTAGTGATGCCATTTGGTCTCTCAAATGATCCTAGCACATTCATCAGGCTCATGAATGAAGTGCTTAAAGACTTCATAGGTAGATTTGTAGTTTTATATCTAGACGATATACTCATCTTCAACAAGACTAAGGAGTAGCACATCAAGCACATGGAGGTAGTATTGCAGTGTTGGCAAGAAGAGAAGCTTGCCATTAATCTTGATAAGTGTGACTTCTTCAAGAAAGAGCTTTTCTGCCTAGGCATTGTAGTGTCTAAGGGAAGCATGAAGATGGACCAAGAGAAGGTTGTTGCAATCCTCAACTGGCCACCACCTACTACTTCCACTGAGGTAATAAGTTTTCATCATCTTTCTCAATTCTACAGAAATTTCATTAGAAACTTTAGTGGCATATGTACACCTTTGTTAGAGACCATAAAGGGTGGAGTCAAGTCCAAGTTCAGGTGGACCTTAGAAGCTAAAAAGTCATTTGAAATGCTCAAGAAGTAGGTAGCTACCCAACCTATTTTGCAACTACCTATTTTTGAGAAACTCTTCACCCTAGAATGTGGTGCAAGTGGCCTAGTAGTAGGGGGAGTATTGAGTCAAGAAGGTAGGCTAGTAGCCTTCTTTACTGAAAACCTTAATGAGGCCAAAAAGAAGTATTCTTCCTATGACCTCCAACTTTGTGCCTTAGTTTAATCCCTTAGAAAGTGGAGGTATTATCTATTTCCCAAATAATTTTTTTTATTTACTGATAATCAAGCCCTAAGATACATCAACACTCAAGAAAATTTGAGCAATAGGCACTTGAAGTGGATGCAGTACTTGCAAGAATTCACTTCCACAATCAAGCACAAGAAAGGATTAATGAATAAAGTGGAAAATACATTGAGTAGGAGGGTGTTGACAATTCAAGAAGTTCAACTCCATAGCATTAGAATAGAGAGCTTGAAGAGTCTCTATAAGGAGGATGAAGACTTTGGAGAGACCTAAAAGGTATGTTCACATTTTGAGAACCACTTTCATGAAAAAATTTCTAAGTTTACCTTACAAAAATGGGTTTCTCTTTAAGGGTAATCAGTTGTGTGTGCCAAGGGGATCAATAAGAGAGAACCTAATATAAGTGAAACACAATGGAAATCTAAGTAGACACTTTGGTGTTAGTAAAACCTTGGAATTGGTCCAAAGATTCTATTATTGGCCTAAACTAGTCAAAGATGTGACTAAGTATGTAGAATAGTGCATGGTATGCATGAAAGCTAAAGGAGGGATAAAAAATGTAGGTCTTTATCAACTATTACCAGTCCCTAATAGGCCATGGGAGTGTGTGAGCATAGATTTCATAGTAGGACTAACCAAGATAAAACAAAGCTATGATAGTATCTACGTGGTTGTTGACAAGTTCAGTAATATGGGGCACTTCATCCCATGTAAAACAACCAATGATACAAGCCATATTGCCCATTTTTCTTCAAAGAGGTTTTGAGGATTCATAGCCTTCCATTGAGCATAGTTTTAGCTAGAGATGTGAAATTCATGAGTCACTTTTGGAAGACTTTATGGGATAGACTTGGCACAAATTTTTCATTTGAATGAGCATACCATCCTTAAAATGATGGTCAGAATAAGGTGGCCAATAGGGTGCTAGGTAATCTTTTAAGATGCCTAACTAAGGAGTATGGACAAACTTGGGATGTCATCATTCCCCAAGCAATGTATGCCTAAAATTATAGTAGGAATAGAATCATAGGTAGAATCCCCTTTAAAAATTTCTATGCCATGCATCCTAGAGGCATGTTTGAGTTGAGGGATCTTGGAGGAATGGAGCATAGAAGTGGACATGTTGAGGACTTTTCCCAAACTATGAAAGAGATACAAGAACAAGTCAAAAAGACTATTCAATACAATACCCAAAAGCTAAAAGCCAAGGTAGATGAAAGGAGAAAGGCCATCTAGTTCTCCATTTGAAATTATGTCATGGTGCACTTAAATAAGTCAAGATTGCAAAAGAGTGTATGCACCAATTTGTAGATGAAGAGAGTAGGACCTTGCAAGATCATCAAAAAATATGGAGCAAATGCATACAAGGTGGATTTACCATAAGATTTGGGCATATCTCTAGTTTTTAATGTGCAATATTTGGTTCCATTTAAAGTTGCATTTCCTATTGATGCTACCAGTAGTCAAGGACTTCAGGATGACTTGGAACCTGTAGTGGTCCCCTCCACCACCAAGTTAGAAGCTGAAAAGGTGTTAAAATCAAGAGTGAAGAAAGTCACCAGGAATAAGGTGTACATGGAGCATCTTATCAAGTGGAAGGAAAAACCAAACTTAGAAGTCACATGGATAACAAAGGAAGCTTTCAACAAGTTGGGCATCAACAAAGACCTACTATCCACAGGAGTAAAATAGATTTTCCCTATGGGGGAGTATGGTGCAAGGGCACCTAGGTGGGATAAAGGAGGACCTAGGGTTACCTTTTGCATTTTTGCTTGTAGTAGTGCTAGCCACACCACTAGGTGAATAATAGGGCTAGTCTAGTCCTAAGGTGAGTTTGTGTAGGCTAGGTTGTTCATAGTTGCTCAAAATTCTCAATTTTTCTATATAGAGAATTTTTGGGTTTTAGAGGATGGAATAGTCAAAAAAGTGTTTTGAGGACCTTATTACATTCTTTTCAACCATTTAAGGCCTTTGACATGGTTTAACATCATTAAGAGCAAGTTTGAGAGTCAATTGCTCAAGATTGCAAAAATTGCTCAAAATTGTCAATGTTGTCATTGACAACTTTTCTTCCAACTGAGAAAATTTTTGGTTGGAGAATTCTAACTATCTAAAATATTTAGGAGCAATCATTTAAAACCTATATAAGGCCATTCTCAACTTGTTCAAGGCATTGGATAAGTTAGTGTTTACATTGTACAGACTTAGCAACAAGTTTCCTTTACTAGTTTCAAGGTTTTGTGTTAATTTAGCATATAAATGGATTAGATTTGGTACATTTTGTTTTGGAGGTGTTAGAGTGGATAGATTTAAAATTATATGCAAGTTTAGTTTTTCATTTTGTAAATTTTAGAGTGCTAGAGTAAATATATTGTTTCCTACCAATCTGCTATTCTGAATCAGACTATTTGAACAAATGGATTCATAAGGTCATTTCCCACCATAGGTTTTGTTTTTCCTTTTGGGATTTGAAACATGACTTCATGTAAATTGTGTACAATGGAAATGGGGCCCTAGAAAGCTGAGGAGGAATATTTGAGGTGATTCCCTAGACAAGTCCTGGTAACTTGGTTAGGGATCACAATGGAAAACAAGTGGAGTGGGATTAGTTGAACATGTTAGATACTTCAACCTAAGTTTTGACTATGTTAGGAGGTGTTGATAAGTAACTCCAATCCAAATGGGAAGCCTTTTTGGAAGTCTTAAGGTTTTCAAAACTATCTTTCCATCATGTTGTTAAAAAAACCCTTAAATTAAGGCTATTTTTGTGTCAACATTGTACAGACAATTTGAAGTCCTTAGACCATCAAAATATTTAAGGACTCTGAAAAGAGTATCTAGGATGGCTATTTTTGGGACCCCTTATTAAGGTTTTTTTCAAGATAGTTTTTTTTTTCTACATTTGGAGGGCTAATCCTTGTAGCCCTATTTCAAGCATTTAAATGCATTTTGGCTTCAAAGTTGGAAATTGATTAGGGTTTCTTGGTTGATTTTGTGTGAGAAAACTATGGGGAGTCTAAATGCATTCCTAGATTACTATCCACCCATTTGGAGAGTCTAATGATCATTTGGGATTATTTGTGTTGAGGGAGAGTTACTAAAGAAGAAAGCTACAAAAGCTAAAAGGCAATCTGACAGTGAGGATGAAGATGGTTCTGATGAAGATCTTGGAGTCATTGAAGCATTACTTGCAAGAAGATTTCCCAAGGGCAAAGGGAAGTACAAAGGAAAATTTCCTTTGATCTTCCTTTCTCGTGAAGAGGTTGGTCACATACCTATAACGTGTCCAAATAGATAAAACCAAGAAGAAAGGAATAAAGACAAGTGCAAGGGCAAGAAGGACTTCAAAAGCTACAAGGACTACAAAGGAAAAGGTAAGAAATTGTATTACATTGCTAAAGTAATTATATAACCCCCGTTGTGATATAAATTTTGAAACTAGTGAAGAAAAAGATGAAATGGGATACATTATTGTTAATGATGAGTTAGATAGTGGTTGTTCTCACCATATGACTGGTGAAAATTTTAAATTTGAGAACTTGGTACACTATGATGGTGGAAGTATTAGATTTGTCAATGATGAACCATGTTATGTGGAAGGTAAAGGTTGTACTACAATAACCAATGATCTCAGATGTGATAATGCTTATTGGGTTGAAGGACTGAAGCATAATCTACTTAGTGTGGCTCAATTAAATAACATTGGATTCAAGGTAGAATTCATGAATGGAAACGCAATTCTACTAGATGGAAAAGGTAATCTAGTTGGGACTAGAAAGAAAACAAAAGGTAAACCTATTCTACCTAGATCTTAATGAAAGTTTATTTTTCATTGCTCAAGTAGAAGAAAGTTGGTTATGATATAAGAGGTTAGGTCATGTGAATTTTGACAACTTGATAAATATAAGCAAGAACAAAATGGTTAGAGGCATTTAATCTTGAACAAACCTGACATGGGCATGTGCAAGAATTGTCAAATTAGCAAGATGGGCAAGACAAGTTTTAAAAGGAAAAACTATCATTCTAAAGAAGTGCTAGAGCTAGTCCATATAGAACTTTGTGAACCTATTAGCATTGAAATATACATAGGAGATAAGTACTTTATTTTATTTATTGATGATTATTCTAAAATGATGATTGTTATATATTTAAAGGACAAATCAGAAGCTTTTCAAAAGTTTCAAATGGTATTTGGCTAGAGTTGAGAAGGAAACAAGAAAGAAGCTAAAAAATTTAAGATCAAATAGAGGAGGTGAATTCATTTCTAATGAATTCAATGAATTCTACAATGAGAGAGGAATCAAAAGGCAAGTGTTTGCACGTAGTAGACCTCAAAAGAATGACATTACTTAAAGAAGGAATAGATCAATCATGGATTGTGCAAGGACCCTTATGATAGAAAAGAATGTTGCCATCAAATATTGTAAATAAGTAATCATCATTGTAGTTCATACCTTGAACCAATTTCAATTGATGAAGGATTCAAATCAAGCACCTTTTGAGTTATGGAATGGATATAAACCCAATGTAAGTTACTTAAAAGTATTTGGCAATAAATGTTATATTCTGAAGGAGTCTAGAAAATGAAATTTTGATGTCAAAAGTGATGAAGGAATATTTTTGGGATATTCTAATATGAGAAAAGCTTATAAATGTTTGAATCGATCTACTCATAAAGTCATAGAAAGTGCACATGAGAAGATTGATGAGTTTGCACAAAGAATTGAAGAACAAACTAGTAAGGAACCTGAAGACTATAGAAACTTTGTTTACTATGAGACTGATATTGTTCCTAATATTCAAGCAAGCGGGAATTATTGATATAATATTCTTTTGAAGAGAAGAATTTGTAATAGAACAATAATTATTTTTTCAATGATGTCAAACCTTCTACCTACTGGTGAGACAATTGATTTTTGGTTTAAAAGCTATGATTTAGTTGATTTGAAAAAAGGACCTAACAATAACACCAAGAGAAAGGTTGAGTTATTTAGTATGTAAAAGAAGCACCAAGACCAAGTAAGACATTAATAATATAGTGCATTTTTTATCTACTTAAAGTCTACGATGAAAGATCACTCAAGTTAAGACTTGAAGAAGATCAAGTAAGAAAAGTGTCTACCAAATCTTACCAAGCAATCAGTGCAAGTCGAGCAAAAATCACTATTTTCTGAGTGAACTAGTGTAAGCTAAGTGATATAATAATAAAGATGTTGAGTGACAACATATTGATGTTGAGTGTAAGAAAATGTGTTAAATCAAAGATTTGATGAATCTGAGCTGACTATTTTTTTCTTTAATTGTGTGAAGCATGTTGAAGATAACTATGATGAGATGGTGACACATAATTTAAGGTAAATCATTTTGAGGAAAATTCAATGAAGATTATAGAAGAAGTTTCTAGATGAACCAAATAGAAAAGTGGGTAGATTTAATGTCCTACCTAATCCTACCTAACCCTAAAATGAACAATTGTGGTTAAGTGATAAAAGATCTAAATTCTCTATTTATAGAGATAGCTGTTCAAAAACAAAGGTTGTCATGTGCAAGAACCTAAGGAAGATAAAAAGTCTATGGTATTGCTTCATTCAGTGACTAAACAGAGGTGGCTGCAATTGGCATGCAAAGAAAGAAGGCTTAAGACTATTAATGCTTGAAGGTGAACAAGCTATCAAACCTCAAGTGTGTAAATTACAAGTAGAATGGAGGACTAAAATAGAGATTTGTAATTTTCAAGTGAGTTGTAATTTGATATCATATCAAGTCTTACTATTACTTTCTAATCATTGTATCAATCTAGGGTAAATTCTTTGGATTAAGGTTAAACTATAGTCATTTTTTAAAACTTTTACTGAGTGACATTCTAATGGAATGGTCTAAAGTCCTCTAACAAGGCTTGCTCCTAATAGGGTGATTGAAATCCTTTAATCAGGTCACATTCAATAGTGTATATTGTAACCTTTAATAGGGTTGGCCTTTCATAGGACATCACTTTAGAACAGTCAGAATTAGGAGCATGTTACTAGTAGTTTTTCCCAAATTTGGTTTCTATATAGAATCTTTGTGTCAAAATTGTGCAAATTTTCTTATGTTCTTTCATGTTTACATTTCTGCAAAGTTGTTTTGACCTAGGACAATAACCTACAAAGTTTAAGTATTGTATGGTCTAATGGATGCATGCATGATAAGGTTTTATAGATATGGGTCTAATAAACATTGAAAAGTTTTATTTATACATCTAGACCTTAGATAACTAATTCACCCCCACCACCACCCCAAACCCCCTCTCAATTATTCTGAAGAATTCCAATAGGAATTAGTAGCCTTCACCACCTGAGTCCCCAAAATCTCTAGTTCAACCTAAGTCATTAGAAGGACCTGAGTCATCAAAAGGGCCTGAGTTTCAACAAATGGAAATCAAGTCACATTCTGATAGACCTAAGTCACAAATAGTGGGACCCAAGCATAAATCAGAAGATCATGATGAACCTAGTGATTTTAGAAAGAAGGAACCTAGACTTGCTAGATATATTATAAGGCATCATGCATGTGAGAAAATCATTGGAGATTAATCAATTGGTATAATGACAAGGAACAAATTGAAAGGTACATGTTTTCTTACTAAATTTGAACCTAGATCTGTAAAAGATGCAATAGAGAATGAAAATTGGTTTGAAGCTATGAATGAAGAAATGAATTATATTAAAAGGAATAAGACTTGGACTCTTGTTCCTTGACCCAAGGGGAAGAATGTAATTGGCACAAAATGAGAATTCAGAAGTAATTTGAATGAGAATGGAGAAGTATCAAGAAACAAGGTAAGGCTAGTTTGGAGGGTTATGCTCAAGAGGAAGGTATTGACTATGGTGAAACTTTTTCTCCTATTGCTAGACTTAAAGGTGTTAGAACACTCCTTGCATATGTAGAACACAAAGGATTCACAGTGTATCAAATGGATGTAAAATCTACATTTCTAAATGGAATCTTAGAACTAGAAGTCTACATAGAGCAACTTGAAGGTTTCATTGATCCTAGAAAAAGGGACATGGTTTGTAGACTACATGAAGCTTTATATTATCTCAAACAAGCCCCTAGATAATGGTATGAGAGATAACACAGGTATCTAATAAATATTGGTGCTCAAAGAACTAATGATAACAACCTATACATCAAAGAAGGACTAGATAAGAATATTGTGTTGGTAAAAATCTTTATGGATGATACATTGTTTACCAAAAATGATGATTTATGAAAATTTATTTCTAAGGAAATGAGTAAGGAATTTGAGATGTCAATTTTTGGAGAGATCAAATTCTTTGTTGGCTTGCAGATTCAACAGAAGAAGGATGGTATCAATATTATCAATCAAAATACATCAAAGAGATACTGAAAGTTTATAACAGAAGATTCTACACTAGTTGGAACATCTATGTCTACTGGACATAAGCTTTCCAAAGATAATGATTCAAAAGAAATTGATCTTACTACATACAAATAAATGATTGGAAAACTTCATCATATGGTGCATACAAGACCTGATATAGCATTAGTAGTTGGAATGGCAGCAAGATTCTCTACTAATCCAAAAGAAAATCATATGGTGGAAATCAAAAAAATCATGAGGTATCTGTTGTCACAAAAAGTTTCACCCTTGCCTAAATTTTGTACCTAAAGTCAACCTTGTGAAATATGGAAACAACCTCCAAGTTGTGGGACTTGAATAATGAGGTTGAGTCTTTGGAGAAGGTCAGTTTCCTTTGCTATCAAGGTGCACCTAAACTACTCTTGAAGAGAAAAAAATGGGAAAGAATACATGAAACATCTACTTAATCTATTCTAAGGAGATGATGTACCAAAATAGAGTGTTCAAACCAATCTCTACCCATACATGCATAGTTAAAATATCATGATATCAAAAATATATAGATTCAAACTTATTCTAATCCAATAACCACATGTAGATTAGATAACCAAATGAGTGAAACAAGGAAGAAGAGTTTCACTATATATCATTCGTAGGCCAAGAGATATATAGTCATGCAAATTATAGATATCCACAATACATTGATGAGAAGAAAATTATTCTTACACGATACATCAATGGTTGAAAGGGATAAGGTAGAATATCATGAATTTTAGAGGTGAAGAGAATTTACAATAAGCATTTTAGAGCGATGCCAAAGAAATAGAGAAGAGTTGACCATTACAAATATTTTTAAATGTATCTTCATAGCTTAGAAATGGCCCCTAGATTGCTTCACAATTTAACCAATACATTCAAGATTGTCAGAGGATGATTAGATATGATCTAGATAATAGATTTGATCTGATACATCTTTGGAGGCATGAAAATCATCGAACCCTAACCTAGAAGAAAACTTGAAGTTATAGAAATGGCATCATTAATGCTCTCATCAAGTAGATGGATAATCAAGAAGTGATCGAATATCCTTTGCATCATTTCTAGCCCCTACATTCATTTAGAGTGGTTGAGATCGATCATGGAGATCAGATCAAGTAGGAAAACCAACTTCTTCTATTCCTAGCTTGACAAAACATCAAAATCAGTAGTCAATCAAAGCAAGCAACTAGACAAAGACATGTGGACCAATGATTTTATTTCCTTTTTCCACCCTATGAGGTCTTTGTGATTTTGACCACCTCATCACCTTAACCACACCACCTTTTAAAACTTAACTGCAACTACCTTGTGAACCTATGGACTTAACCACAATGTTAACTATAACTGTTACCTTCAAACTAGGTCTACTACAACAAACTTCCTACTCTCTCTTTATTGCATGAAATAAAATCCATAAATCTTTGCAAAGAAACAAAGAGACAACCATGGATGATACTCAATTTAATGGTGAGTAAAATACACTGAAGAAATTGGCCCACCCTCATAAGGCATAAATAAAATCCTACTAGTTGTAACCTATCTGACAACTTGACCAGTCACAAAGAGAGAGAACACCACTTAGTACACATGGCCTATTGTCTCTTTCTCATAAAGAATAAAGTTCATGATTTTTAGAAAGTGAGATTGCAACGGTCATACATCTGGGAAGATCGAATGATGGACAAAAAAGAATGCACTAGTGACTGTGTTGAACAAAGAGAAAGGGGACCCATAAAGCCACATGGTGAGTTGTCACTTTGTCACTATGAAAAAAGTGGTCTCCAATTTTTGACAATGAAAAAGCAATGATCATCAATACTTTTGCATCTAATGGTGAACAAGATCTAGGCCCACAAAAATATTAAATGTTCATTTTTTTTTTGTAAAAGGTATAACCCAAGGTTTTAAGGATTTATTTTCATGTCCTAATATTTAAATTATTCAAATATATAAATATTATATGTGGTCAAATTCAAATCTTTTAGCTTTGGTGGAAGGGAAAAATTAGCTAACAATTCTAGTTACTCAAGGGGAATGCAAGCCTACTATGCATATGACTAGTGAACTCCAGCATCCATTGGGCTATGGAGTCACAAAAAATATAAAATCTGCCCTATGAGAAACTAGAACATTAAAGAAATATAGCCTCTGTAATTGCAAAAACCCATGAAACTACTTCTACACTCTATAAAACCTCTTCAAAATTGGTCATTTGAGAGGAACAATAGCATGTGCACCTTACACTTCTTGGAAAATTGAAAATAAATAAAAGAAAACTACTCTAATTATATACATGAAACACTTCATCTATATTAGAAACAAGATTTTAAGATATATTCCATTGACTGGAATAGGCAAGATTTCACCATTAGGCTTTCTCAACTGGGAAGCATTGGCCTACTTGCAATTGATTATCACATAGGGACCACTCCATAATACATCAAACTTTAAATGTCTCCCTAGCTTTGCTCTTTCTACATCCCATTTCAACACAAGATCACCCTTCTTGAAATTGCTGACCTTAGCCTTCTTGTGAAAGGTTTTCTTTATTTGTTGTTGATGTGTTTCAAAGGTTTACATGGCTTGGTGTCTTTTCTCCTCCAACTCCATCAACTCTACTAATCTCACTGTCATAGCATCATTTTTAACTAATTCTAGTTGATGGGCCAATTCAAGGGCATGAAATTATAATGAAAGAGGAAGCCTAGCTTCTCTTCTATATACCAACATTAAGAGAGAATTTCCTATCACTCTCTTAGGTTTTATCCTATCATCCTAAATGGTTGTTCTCAACTTCTACACATTTGATTATCCTCTATGGTCCTTTTCATTATTCTAATCAATTTTTTTTTGGACAACTTAGCCTATCTATTACCTTGAGGATAGTAATTGGAAGATGTGCTTGGGTATATGCCATGATCAACTACCCATGCACATATCTAAGCCCCTAAAAATGATTTTTCATTATCTAAAGTGATGGTGGAAGGAGTACCAAACCTTCTGATGACTCCATTTAGGAATTCAACAACTAAATTCTCAGTAGCATCCCTTAATGCAATTGCCTTTGTCCACTTGGTAAAGTAATCTATAGCAGTTAGAATCCATTTATGGCTAGAACTAGAAGAGGGATTAATAGGACCTATGAAATCTAACCCCCATGGAGAAAAAGGCTGATCCACTTGAATAGGATGAATAGAAAGGGTTGTAAGTATTTCTTACCCAAAAAGAAAGCACATTTTTCATACTTCCTAACATGCATCTAGAAATCATGGAACAAGGATGACCAGTAATAACCTACCCTTATTATCTTCATAGTAGTGGTTATTGCTAAAAAGTGGCCACCATCATGACAATAATGAAGCTCCTTAATCATTCTCTCAGCTTGATCTATGTCAATACATCTTAGCAAAGCTCCATTGAAGTCCTTCCTAAAAAGAATACCATCAACTATGGCATAAGGAATTGACTGCAATCTAAACTATCTTCTTTTAGCTCTATCCAATCCTTGAGGATATCCATTTCCTAATAAGAAGGTCATCATGTCATTTATCCAACTCCTTGGGTTCTTATCTCTTACCTCTTGTTGTTCTATCAATACCAAGGAAACTTCTCCATTTGATTCTTGAGATGAGACCATCTTCTTGCACAATCCTTTCCCTCTTACCAACTTAGTGATTTGGATGTCCACATCATAGTCCATCACTTTAGCGATGCAACCTGCTCTTTTCTCATTAATATCCTTGCTCAAAAGGAAGTCCTTAACACTTGCATGAGGGACCAATAAATGGATTTGGTTGTGGGATAGAAGATATTTGAATTTCTTAAAAGATATTATGACTACAAAAGCCTACTTCTCCACATAACTATATTTATTCGCATATCCTTTAAGCCCTTCACTAAAGAAGGCAATATAAGTTATTCTTCATTCTTTTCATTTGACTAAGTCAAAATAGTAGAAATACTTGACTCACCTCCTAAGGTGTAAAGGATAAAATCTCTCTCAAAGTTTGGATTGATGAGAGTAGGAGTTGAGGCTATGGCTGCTTTGATTTCCTCAAAACTACTTTCCCTTCCTTGGTCCATGAAAAGACCTTATTATTCTTGAGCATAGTTGTAAGAGGTTTCACCATGGTAGCTAAATTGGCAATAAATCTCCTCACTATTGAGATAATTAGTGTTGCACACATTGCATAATATTGTTATATTATTTTATTTTATTTTATTATGTAATGTTGCACCTAGATAGACATGCAACATGTAAAGATTCCTATGGGATATACTTGATGAGTTGCATTCTAACATTATGATAATATTTCATGTAATTATTTAATATTGGGAAAATAAATTAAATTTCCAATATTAAATGTGGGGTCAGTGGGTTAGGTAGCACCTAGTTTTAGCACATTGTTTATGTAATACCACTTGGTGGTTGTGGGACATGCTACTATATAAGCAGCCACAAGGGTAGTTGTAGAGACAAGGAGAGAAGATCTATAGAAGGGGAAAAGGAAAGAGTCGAGCGAGAAAAGGCTTGTCAGGTTAGCCAATAGAGCATTTGTGAAAGTTGGAAACCTGGCATAGGATGTGTGGATTTATGCTTGTTTACATGGATTACTTGGTTATGGCTATGGCTTTGAAGGCTTCCATGCTTGTATTGCAATGGTATTTTTGCTAAATAATACATGGTGATGGATTCTTTTGGAGGTTGGATTTTTCCCTCAATAAAGGATTCCCAAGGTATTTCTTGTGTCACATTTTTGTGGGTATGTTGTCTATTCTCTTGCATGTAGATTTTAGTTGCATATTTATTTTAGATCTATTATGGATTATGTGGAAACAGTTATATTCTTTATTTCAATGTTTCTTACAAGTAGTATCAGAGCTATGGTTTTATTATTATACCCCTGAATTGAATCCATGGGAACGCATGAGAAGATAAAAGAAAGGGCAAGATATATGAGTTTTTTATTGGAAATCTGAGGGTTTTAATTTTGTTGTTATGATGGGATATTGGTAGATTTTAGGCATGTAAAATTGTTGGACAAAAGAATTTTTTGGATGTTTCATTTAAATGAGGGTTTTAGGGGGAGCTTATAGAGATGACCTCCTATGTAAAAACAAACCTCACCATTGGATCAAGGTTAATGTTTCCATAAATTTTGATATATAATATGCCCTAGTTTGGCCATATTTAGAGGAAATGAAAGAGTTTTTAGTTTTAGCCAATGATGGCCATCAAATTTAATCTAATCAGAATTTTCGTCACAAAAAAAGAAAAGAATTGTAGTGAAAATGGAAAAAAGACTATCTTGGTAAAATGATCATAACTTTCTCTTAGGATATTAGATTTTAAACTTCTAAGAGGCATTGGAAAGCTAATTCATAGCACTACAAGTTGTGTAGGTTTGGTTCTATGATTTTGGAATTTTGTCTAGTTTTAAAAGTCAAAAAGTCAGATGTTGTTTATTTTGAGCACAAATTAGGGCGTAACTTGGTCATACAGAGTTATATTTTAGACTTCAAGTAGTCAACAAAAAGCTCTTGGAGAGCTTTACATATTGGTTCAGATTTGTGTAAGTTTGGCATGGTTTATTTAATAATATATTATTCTAAATAGTTTATGATATAGATTGACTATGGTAGCATTGTGAGTTTATGATATTGTATGTTTGGAGATTTTAGATTTGATGTCATTGTATACTAAGTTCATATTTTAGATTGGTCTCATGATGATATGGTTATCAATGTTTGTTTTGGATATGTCTGATGATTTTTTGGGTCTATAAGTTGTGCAATGTTGTAAGTGATCTATACTTACAAGTTGCATTTATGGCTTAGATATCAGTTTTCTTTGCCTATTGATCTTTCTTTATTGATGCATATTCATATTGGTGGCTTGGATTTGGGTTGTCTAAGTCCTAAGTCACATGATTTGCTATTTTTCTTTATGTAGAAGGGATGAGATGTTGTTACTAGGTACAGTCATGGTGGAGGATTGTGGTTGACTATTTTATGCTAACAAATTGGACATATTGAGATTTAGATGCTTAGTTCATGGATGTGATCATGGTGTCATGTATCTTAGCATTACATGATTGGATATAGAAGTACATCCTTGGTGTTAGTTGGCCTAGAATTCTGATTTGGTTAAGGTGGTATATCTTCTTGGTTGAGGATCATGGTTATTTAGTTTCTTTGAGGAGCTCATGATGTACACTTTGAGTTCTTTGATAATTTGATGCCTTCTTTGATTCTCATGGTTAGAGGATGGTTTTTCATCATGATGTCATGGATAGCTTGGATACTTAGTGGGAGCCTATGATAGTGATGAGGTGATAGTGCAGGATTAGTTCCTAGATTGGTTTATATCCTCTTGGGTTTGGAGATCTTGGTTCCACTTGGTACTGACACTTTGGTTGTGTGAATGTAGGCCTAGAGGATCTTCATGTAGGAGATGGATGTTATGATTCCATGGATGACTCAGTACCATGGTTGAGTAGGAGTTTTTGGCATTGATATAATGATTGATTATTTGTAGATGTTGGAGATTTATCTTAGATCCTATTGCTACATAACCATCTTTGACATTTGCATGGTGCACTTGTTGTCTTCATGGTGTGTGAAGATGATTAGATCTTGAGGAATCTTGGGATTCTTAGTTATCTTCATGGTGTGTGGAGTTGGTTCTTCATGGTATGTGGAGATGGTTTTTCTTTATGGTGTGTGGAGATGGTTGCATCTTGAGGACTTATAGGGTTCTTGGAAAAGGTATGGTTTATACTTTCATTTGATATGTGTGAGGATGGTTTCATTTTATGTCATGGTATACTCTTGATATGTGTTTAGAGTTTTGACATGTTATAGTATGTCCATATGGAGCATGTTATCTCTTTGGTTGAGATGGTTTACATCATTTTGTCATGTTTATGTTCCTAAGGCCATGGTTGAAACTTTGACAATGATCTTGGTTTAGTTTCTTCGTATTGAGTACATTGATCATAAGCTAGATACTTAATGATATTACTATGGTGCATTTGGAGTTGGCATGGATTGATTGGTTATAGGTGCTCATGGATACTTAGTGATGGTGGTAATGTTGATTTCTCTTAGATTAGAGAATATTTTTTGGGACAATTGATGGTTTCAATAGGAAGTCTGAGGGGCAGTCACCTAATATGCACTCGAGAGTAGATTGTTCTTAGATGAGTCTTGGTTGGAGACTTGGATATCTTGATAAGCATTCTCATTCCCCACTCTTGGTCTACTTAGTGGTTTTCTACTTGAGAGGTATAGCCCATTGTTTCTCTCTAGTGTATTATGTGTATGCTTGTCATTCATGGATATGGATATTGAGCTATGGTACATGAGTTAGTTCTAAAGGGTTCATTTGAGAGATGGTTTAGCATTGGTTATCTCTATTAACATATATTGTTATGTTGGCTGATTTTGAGAGATTCTTTTATATTGGGAATATTCCTTTGATTAGGAATGGTTATTCCTTGATTTAGGAATGGTTTATGAGTTTGATCTTCTCGTGAGAGGCTTAAATCCATGATTCGTTATATGGTATGGTTTGGTTTTTGTTGTGGCTTCTTGTTAAGGTTTTATGGAGGAGATCATACAACATAGCTTACATCTAGAGGTGTGTGTAGAAGGACATGATATAGTTTATGGTTTGTATGATTTTTCTTTGGTCTTGGTTATCTCCTTGGATCTTTGGTTTTACTTACATTGGATTTGAGATTGGTTGGAGATTGTGATCACTAGTTTGTGCTCATGCATTTCATGTGAGAGATGACATCGTTATTCCTTATCTTTTTCCTTTGTTGGTTTTGGAGAACTTAGGAGAGTGTTGGAGACATGTTATGAGAATTATTCTTGTAGGTTATTGTGTTGTGGATGTCCTTGAGAGTACATGGATTCACTTTTTTGAGATTTTGTAAGTGAATTGGTTATAGATTTGATATTATCTTTTATAGTGGGAGCTTCTTGGTATATATGTAGCAAGTATTGCTCTTGAGGCTTGTGATTTTAGGTTACATATTGGATATATTGATGATGTGAGATTCACTTGGTATACCTTTGGAGTTATACATAGCTAGATGGGTTGGCACTTGTTGTGGGTGTTATTTCAGCTATGGAAATTTTGACAACTATAGATGTATGTGATTACCTTTGAATTAGGTTTTTTGTGCTTGGAATTTTAGTTGGTACATGATCTAATAATTTTTTAATGTGACAGGTTGGGTGGCTTTCTCTTTGGATGGCTTATATGTATGTTTGGTAGCAATGGCATAATAAGAGGTGAGATCATTCATGTTTGAGATATTGGATACTCTTTTTTTTTGTGAGTACCAAGATGGAGCATTTGGTGCACTTTGATCCATGATGATGTACTGGGAGGGATTATTCTTATGTTTATTTATGTGGCTACAGATTGACCCTATGCAATGTATACAACAAGTGGAAAATTGTTGAGATAATGGGTATTGCACACATTCCATAATATTGTTATATTGTATTATTTTATTTTATTTTATTATTTAATGTTGCACCTAGATGGATGTGCAACATTTAAAGATTCCCATGGGATATACTTAATGAGTTGTATTGTAACATTGTGACAAGGAACAAGAAGCTAGAGGAAGCAATGACCAGGTGGGTAGCCAGGAGAAAGACAGAGGTCAGGTCTCCAGAGACCATCAGGATGACAGACTCACCCAACTTGAGCAGAAGGTCCAAAGGCTAGATTCTATCCACCAGATAATCACCAAACAGATAGTGAACACCCTTCACACCTTGAATGAGAATATTGTCAATCTGGGGGACTATTTGACTACAACTAGCCTTGATAAGGATTCGGAGCAAAACACAAAGCAAGGATTCAACTAACATGAATTTTAGAAAGAGGCCAGTGACCAGGTGAATTAGGGGAACCAGATGAACACTCCTACTAGGATTCAGGAGGGTGTGGCTAGTCAGAAGGACAATGATGCTGCAGAAACCCTGCAGGCCATGGACACGGATGGCCACTAGCCTATTTTCCTGGCTTTTCTTTTTTGTCTCTGGCCTTTGTTCTTTGGCTTCAGGCCTTCTTTTGTCTCCAGCCTTTTGTGGTAGTTTTTTGTTTGTTTAGTCTGTTTCATCTCGCTCTTTTTGTTGTAAAACTTTGGGTTTTAGGATCCTTGTAAAACCTATTTTACCTAATCAAAAACATTGTGATAATATTTCATGTAATTATTTAATATTGTGGAAAAGAATTAAATTTATAATATTGAATGTGGGGTCAATGGGTTAGGTAGCACTTAGTTTTAGTACATTGTTTATGTAATACCACTTGGTGGTTTTGTGGGACTTGTTACTATATAAGCAGCCACAAAGGTAGTTGTAGAGATAAGGAGAGAAGATAGAATGGAAAAATACAAGAGTCAAGTAGGACAATGCTTGACAGGTTATCCAAGGGAGCATTTGCAAAGGTTGGAAGCATGGCATGGGATATGTGGATTTATACTTGTTCACATGGATTACTTGGTTGTGGCTATGGATTTGAAGGCTTCCATGGTTGTATTGCAATGGTATTTTTGTTGAATAATACATGGTGATGGATGATTTTGGAGGTTGGTTTTTTCCCTCAATGAGGGTTTCCCAGGGTATATCTTATGTCACATTTTTACGGGTATGTTGTCTATTCTCTTGCATGTGGATTTTAGTTGCATTTTTATTTTATATCTATTATGGGTTATGTGGAAATGGTTATATTCTTTATTGTAAGTTTCCTTACACCCAAAATTTATCCTTCCAAGAAACTTTGTAGCCCTTTCTTGTGGTTAGGAAGAGAGAGAGAAAATATTGCTTTTGTTCTTTTTGGATCAATAGTCAAACCCTTCTTAGATACAATGTGTCCCAATAGCTTCCCTTGGTTAGTGGAAAATACACACTTAGTTGGGTTCAAAGATACTCCATACTCTCTACACCCTAAAAATACTTGTTTGAGATGGCCAAAATGATCTATCACATTCCTTGAATATACTATAATGTCATCAAGATAGACCAATACAATTTTTTCTATCATATTCCTAAGGGCCATCTCCATTTCTTTTTGGAAAGTAGCACCTACATTTGTTAGCCCAAATGGAATCTTACTATAAGCATAGGTGCCCCACTTTGTGGTAAATGCAATCTTGTATCTATCATCTTCCTTGACTAACACTTGATTGCAGCCTAGAAATTCATCTAGGAATGAGAACCTTTCTGAATCACTGACCCTGGATAGGATTTTCTCCATGGAAAGAAGGGGATGATGATCCTTAAGAGAGTCCTGGTTAAGATCCCTAAAATCCACACCTAATTTGATTTCTCCACTCTTCTTCCTAACAAGGACAAGGTTTTCTACCCAAGAGGAATGCTTAATAGGGAAAATGATGTTGGCCTCTATTAGCTTGGATAAATCCTTTCTCATTAATGGTTCAATCCTAGGATTCACTGGCCTATTCTTTTGTCTTACTAGTTTGGCATCTTCCTTTAAGTCTATGGTATGCTAGAATAAGCTTGGGTCAAAATCTTTTAGGTTATCATATTCCATGCAAACACATTACTAAATTCTTAACATAGATGAATGAAACTTTCTTGTTCTACTTGAGTACATACCTTTCCCATGTTTAGAGTTCATCCATCATCAAAAAATACTAGAATATGATCATCCTTACTTGCAATAAGGTTCATGCCTCTATCTTTTGCTCAATCATCGGGAGTGAAATCACTTTCTAAGTTAATCAGACCCTTAGGCAACTATTGGAACTGACAATAATGATCTGATCCCCATACTAATCTTGTAATCTTGACTAATTTCTCTTTGAGAACTTTGCTTCATTTTGCAAGAAACTCACAATTTGTGCATCATATTTAAATCTTTGTTAATTGATATTATTATCAAGGATAATAGGACTAACCACCACTCTAATCTATTGCTTCTTCTTATCTTCAAGGTCTTTGACATATCAAAAGATGCACCACTTGTTACAAGTCTATCAACATGTCTATTTTCTTTCCTAGGGATTCTTTGAATATTAAATGCATTGAAACCTTCAAGACAATCCTATATTCTACGTTTATAAGACTTGAGCGAGCCATTCTTGGTGATATTTTGGTTTCTCACTTGATAGAAAATCAACTTACTATCTCCATATACACTTAAGGATTGAATTCCTCATTTTTGAGCAAGTAGGAGGGCTTGAATCAATGACTCACACTCTACTATGTTATTAGTATAACTAAATTGAAGCTTGAATGAGAAGTAGTACTTTTCTAGTGTACGAGAAACCAACATCACACCAACCCTGACCCACTTTTATTTCTTTATCCATCAAATTACATGCTTAATATCCCACTTGTATCCTCTTTGTTCTTCATAATGTTAAGGACCAGGGCATCCTTTTCTGATATATAATAAGTACCAAGGCCTATCTCTAGGTTTTTTGATATAGGATCGAATCGATATGCATCAGCCCACTCATCCAAGAGGAAATCAAGTGTCCTTGTCCAAAAAGTGGTAGGCCCTTGCACTATATATCATTTTCATCTATCTCTAGGATAGTGTAATTCATGTTGAAGAGATTAGGAGTGTAAGGCTCAATATTATTGAGGGATAAGGGATCTTCTCTAATTAAAGCTTTAGTTCCATACCTTGTTCTAAAAAAGATATATGACCAATACGAGGATATGTAGCCACCTATTTAGGGCAGTCAAATCTCTTGAAAGAGAAATGGAAAAGTATGGCTTAACTTCAACAATTGATATATCTTGAACTATAATACAACCAGGGCATGCATGTAGGGCCATTTCAACATTCCTAATGATTCCTACAATATTGATAGTACTACCATCCAACTACAATACATCCCTAACAATGGACTCATATTTCATTTCTAAGCCATCAGCAACACACTTAGACATTACTGAACTACTAGCTCCTGAATCAATCATGCAACAGTGAACTAGCTTATCCCCTATAATTAGAGAAACATAAAATGGAGGGGGTCTAACCTTTTTACTTGTTTCTACCTCCTTTGATGGTTGTATAAGACTTGTGCCACTCTCCATGCTAGATGGCAGATCCTTCAGTTCAATGCTCTCAAATTCCTACTGCAATAGCTTATTTTGTATAGGTATAGTAGCAATAGCATCCCACATGGAAATGTTCACACTGAATGATGCATTAGGTGCTTTAGTAAAAACCCTTGGAGTTGCATATGTAAGAGGTTGAGATGGAATAACTTGGGGGCCATTCACATCTCTTCTACTATTATTTTTCCTTTGCTACTAAGAAACATTTAATTGATCATTTATATTTTGTACATGAGGTATTGCATTTAATGTTGAGGCCTAATTAGGAGGAGGAGGAGTAGCAACTTCAACAACTCTTCTCTTGCTCCTAGTGTTTTGAACAATGGGATCTTGATTCACATGAGAATGTTCTTCTACTTGATAATTCATGAAAGAACATTCACTTTGTCATTTTAAATGAGAAGCATTAGAAGGTTGATTAGCATTGTGCTTATGATCTACTACTTGTTCTCTAGTAGTTAATGCCCAATAAGACTCTACCCTCTAACACATACAATATCCATAGGAGTATTTACAAGAAGGGTAGAAGTATTGATCTTGGGCAAGCTTATTGTGAGGGACTAAAGACCTATTTAAGTTGGTATTCATAGTATGGGTGTTGTCAATAGGTATATTCTGATTGTAGGGGACATGACTCTCATTTGTAGGTCTATTGTGTATGGGATCTTGATACTGAAGTTGGGGAGGCTTATTATATTGAGCTTTTTGCCTCTTCATATTCACCAAATCATTACTCAATTTTTGCATTACTACATTATTGTCCTCCATCTTCTTTTCTTGATCTTGCAACCTCTTATCCATATTCTACATCATGGCCTTAATCTTATCAACTTCATTATAAGATGTGGAGGCTATTGGGAACATAGCAAAGGAGAAACTTGCAAAGGAAGTAGGCATAGGGGTTACAATAGGCTGATGATTGGGCATATCATGAAAGAAAGATATTGGAGGCCTTGGAGCTAACTTTCCTCATTGTATCAAGATATTTTCTACTCTTATGGCAATCTCATAAGCATTTGGTAAAGTGTCCCCTCCTATAAATTGTAGAGTGGTAGCAATATCATTGTTAAAGGCTCTGAGGTAATACAAGAATGCATTACCAAGGAAAGTATTTACTATAGTAGGTATTCAATCCCATGTTTTTTGGAATCTATAGTTGAAATTAGTAACACATTCATGGAGTGCCCTCTTTATAGTAGTCAAATACTCTAAAAATGAAAGATAGTCACTTTTATCCTCAAAATGTTTGTGTAGGGCTACTCCTAACCCATCCCAATCTATTATACCATTGTAATGGTTTTCCTTTCAAGGATGAAGCTAAAAAAGCCCAATAGTAACATGATCCTCTATAATACCATGTATATTACAGACATTTGAAATCTCTTCAATATGTTCCATAGGGGAGATGGAAGTTGGTGAGTGAAATTAGGTATACTTTTGAGAGCTAGTACTAAAATGTCATGTATTTGAGCCAAAAAAAGAGGACTCCCACTATTAAAGGCAAAAAATGCATGTGCTCTAGGTTGAGCCATATGGAATAATGACCTATTTATATGAAAACATGACAACTTAGGTTTTGATCTATCAACAAGAGGAGTGGAAAGAGATCTTGTAGGTGTATGTTCTACTGTTGTACTCCTAACTAGTGATAGAGATGGTCTATTTTTCTTTTTTCTAGGGTTTGAAAATGAAAGCTTAGTGTATTGAAAATTACCTCTGGAAGATGCCCTTGTATGAGCTTTGGGAATGAATCACAACAACTTGGTCTAGAAACCAAATATAATGTAGGATAGAGTTCTCAAGTACTTGAAAATGAACTTCTTGAAGGCCTAAAAATATTGAGATTAGTACTATCTTCTCAACATGTGTTGGAAGTTTTCTTCATTAACATCAGTGAACTTATAAAGCTTCAAGAGTTTGTCCCACTAGGCATGCCAAAAATTACTGTCACAAAATTTTGCACCCTTTCCTAAAGTTTTTACCTAAAGGCAACCTTGTAAAACATTGAAACAACCTCCAAGTTGTGGGACTTGAACAATGAAGTTGAGTCTCTAGAGAAGGTTAGCTTCCTTTTCTATCAAGGTACACCTAAACTACACTTGGAGAGAAAAAAGTGGAAAGCATACATGAAACATCTATTTAATCTATCCTAAGGAGGTGATGCACCAAAACAAAGTGTTCAAACCAATCTCTACCCATACATGCATAGTTAAACTATCATGATATCAAAAATATATAGATTTAGACTTGTTCTAATCCAATAACTACATCTGGATCACATAACCAAATGAGTGACACAAGCAAGAAGAGTTTCACTATATAGCATTCATAGGCCAAGGGAGATATAGGCATATAAATTATAGATATCCATAATACATTGATGAGAGGCAAATTATTCTTACACAGTACATTAATAATTGAAAGGGATAAGGTAGAATATCATGAATTTCAAAGGCAAAGGAAATTTACAATAAGCATGCTAGAGTGATGCCAAAGAAACAGAGAAGAGTCAACCTTTATAAAGGTTTTTAAATTTATCTTTATAGCTTAGGCATAGCCCCTAGATTGCTTCATAATTTAACTAGTGCATTCAAGACAGTTAGAGGAAAATTAGATACAATCTAAACAATAGATTTGATCTAGTACATCTTTGGAGGCATGAACATCATTGAACCCTTACCTAGAAGAAATCCTAAAGTGATTGAAATGATGTCATTAATGCTCTAGTCAGGTAGATGGATAATTAGGTGATGATCAAATCTCCTTTGCATCATTTCTAGCCCCTACATTCATTTGAAGTGGTTGAGATCAATCATGGAGTTCATATCACATAGGAAAACCAACTTCTTCTATTCTTGGCTCAAAAAAACATCAAAATTAGTTGTCAACTGAAGCAAGCGACTAGAAAGAGATATGTGGACCAATGGTTTTATTTATTTTTTCCGTCTTATAAGGTGTTTGTGAGTTTGATCACCCCATCACCTTAACCATGCCACCTTTTAAAACTTAACTATGACTACCTTGCAAAATCACAGTATTTACTACAATGTTAAGTATGACTATTACCTTCAAACTGGGCTTGCCAAGACATGTTTCCACCTCTCTCTTTGTCACATGAAATAAAATCATCACAAGCAACAAAGTGACAATTATAGATGATCCTTGATCTAATGGTGAGTAAAATACACTGAAGAAACTAGCCCACCCTTGTAAGGCACAAATGAAATCCTACCAACTATAACCCATCTAACAACTTGACTAGTTACAAAGAGAGAGAGGCCCACCTGGTACACATGGTGTGCTATCACTTTCTTGCAAAGAATAAAGTTCATGCTTTTTGGCAAGTGAGATTGCAATAGTCATAGATTTGGGAAGATCAAATGATGGACAAAAAAGAACCCACTGGTGACTATGTTGAACAAAGAGAAAGGGGGCCCATGACGCCACATGGAAAGTTGTCACTTTTTAATTATGACAAAAGGGGTCTATAGTTTCTAACAGCAATGACATGATGATCATCAATCCTTTTGCATCTGATGATGAATAATATATGGGCCTGTGGAAATATTAAACATGCACTACATTAAAAAAAAGGTACAACCCAAGGTTTTACAGATTTATTTTGCATGTCCTAATATTTGAATTATTCAAATATTTGAATGTTATGTGTTTAAATTTAAATCTTTCAACTTTGGTAGTAGGGAAAAAATAGCTAATAGTATCTAAAGGGTACTAAAGACTATGGTTTGTGGTATAAGAAAGGAGGAAAATTTGAGTTTAAACCATTCACTGATGTTGATTGGGTAGGAACCATTCACTAGTGGTGGAGCATACTTTCTCAAAAAGAGGCTAGTATCTTAGACAAGCAAGAAGTAAAATTGTATCTATCATTCAACAATAGAAGCAGAGTATGTTGTTGCAATAGTTAATTGTTCAAATTTTGTTTGGTTAAAATAATTGTTGATAGGTATGAAGGAAGAGACCAAGGATCCAATTGTTCTTTTCTGTGATAATACCGATGCAATTAACATTTCAAAGAATCCAATGATGCATATCAAAACCAATCACATTATACTTAAGTATCATTTCTTAAGATAATTTGTACAAGATAATGAACTAAGATTCGAATATGTGAATACAAAAGAAAAGATTGTCGACATATTCACCAAGCCATTACCTAAGGATGCATTTTTTAATATTAAAGATAAGCTAGGAGTCATTCCTCTATCTAAAGCTCACTAATCATATTTTAGTAATGCATCAACCAAGCATGTTGAAGATTAGTCAAGTTGATGTAGTATTATAAAGGGTACATTGCATATGAATCAGTACATTGAGTACATAAAAGTTCATTAAATGCTATCTTTGACATAGGATGTCAAAGAGGGAGATTTTTGTCATACATCAAAGAAATTTTATGTCTAATAGAAAGATTTTTCATGTCCTATATCAGAGATATTTTTAATGAGATGTCAAACAGGAAGAAGAGATGTCAAAGAGGGAGAATGAACTTGAGTTGATATCAAAGAGGGAGACTTTTCTATTGTAGTCATTGTAATCAAATTAATCAGAAAATCATTCTAGAGGGAGAGATTGATGTCAGAGGGAGTTCACACTAATAGAGGGAGTTCTTATGGATGATAATTAGAATGAAACTAAAGATATTATCCTTACTTTTATTTTTCTCTAAACTTTCATTGTATTATGACATGTTGTGTTGCCATCAATGTCAAAGTGGGAGATTGTTGAAATTAATTTATCAGTTGTATATTGTCTTTGATTTTACACAAAATTTCATATCTTTACCAATCAATGCTTGTTGAGCTTTATTGGGTGATGAAGATAGTTTCCAATGTCTACCAAGCATTTCAAAGTAAGCCAAGTTTAGAAGATAGTGTCTACCGAGTTCACTCGGGCACCAATGAAAAGTTGCAGAAGTTCAATGTTAACTGAGCTCCCTCGATTAACAAAGGAAAGTTGGTGTGGAACTAGTGTTCACCGAGCTCACTCAATTACCAAAGGAAGTTAATAGAGGTGCAGTTTTAACCAAGTTCACTTGGTTAACACAGGAAAATAATTTTAGAGTTAGTGTCTACTGAGCTAGGTCGACTAATGAAGGATTTTCTTCTTTAGTTTAATGAATTTATTTGTGAAGTCTAGCCAACTTTAGGGATGAATATTGAATATTTTCAAGTGTATTCAAGCTAACTTGACTATGTAAAAGATATAAGTATAGGGTAAAGTTGTGGGATTAAAGATGAGAAGCATGGGATTGAAAAGATAAATCAAGGAAGTGAATTGGAAGGATAGTAGAGTATCCTAAGCTGATTGAGCTACAAAGTTTAACTGATCAAGGATGATCAAGTATTCAAGAAAGAATGGAGGTCTAAAATTAGAAATATAGTTACATCAGCAATTAGGTCATATCATTGTTACTCTCTAACAATTGTAGTAGTGTATCAAATCTCTTATCAGAGTTAGCTTAATAGCTATTTGCTAAATCCTCTAACAAGGTGGCATTTCTAGATTGAAGTGTCTAAAGACCTCTAACAAGGAAATTCCTAATAGGGTGATTAAATCTTATACAGGGTCACACCTAATAGTGTATTTTGTAACTTTTAATAGGGTTGGCTCCTAATAGGGCTCACTTCAAGAAAGTGAAAAAAGTAACTAGTTACAATTAGTGGTTTTTCCAAAATAGGGTTTCCATGTTAAATCCTCGTGTCACTTGTATTAATGCTATTTCTTTTACATCTATATAACTAAGCTAATTAAGGTTAATCACACTTAACATCTAAAGATTTTCATTTTTAGTATTTACCAAGTGACAATTGATATTACAGTACTTGGTGAGTGTTAGTAAATTGGTAGTGTTAATCAAGTGCCTGTGTGTTAACTGGGTTACAATAGTAATGCAGTTTCAGAAGAAGCTATATTTTGATTTGTATTGACATCTAAGGGATATGGGATTTATTTTTGTGGTAACTGATTCACCCCTCCCCTCTTAGTTACTCCTCTTATATTTCCAATAGTTGTGTTGTAAGTTCCTTATTTGTAGTTCCTTATTAGGTGAATTTCTTTGCCTTTCCATTCTTAGTTTTCCTCTTTTTCCTCTCCTTGTGGTGTTACCTTACCTCTACTTACTTTTATTTACTCTTATTTAGTTTTTTCTCATTGATTTTTAGTTTTATTTCTTATTAATTGCCTCCCATTTTCAAGTGAGTTCTTCTTGGTCTTTCTCTTATCTATTTGGTTTGTATTTTTTGTTTTTATTTTTCATTTTTTGGTCTTCCTTTCATTTTATATTTCCACTTTAATTTTATTTGAAGCTTTATTTCTTTCTTTAGTTGGTAATTGTACTTGATTTTGGTCTTTCTTGACTTTAAAGTGTTTTTCTTTTTTTTTCTTTTTTTTCTTCTTTTATGTTCTCTTGAATTGCGCGTGGCTTTTCCTTACCCCTCCCTCTCCTCTTATTACTTAGCCTGGTCTACAACATATCATTTTTCTACTTTCTTAGCTCTCTCTTTAACATCCTAATGATGGATCATAGAGTATGATCTAAAATGTTGATGCTAAAAAATCTTACACAATCTTACCCAGAAGCTCAAATATAGAGTATGTTGTAAGTTTTCTCATAGGCTTACTCGGAGCATTTATGTGGAGAACTTCTATCTTTTATCTTCATATTCTTATATTATCATTCTAGTTTGGTATATTTGCATTAGCTTAGTTTCTTTCTTGCAATAGCATATCTCACTTAACTTAATTAGCATGGTTGTAATACTCTCATATTCTTAGCTTAGTTTCATATTTGCATCTCATGCTAGCATAGTTCCATTTGCATTGCATATTTGAGAGTTCTTTGGGACTAGCACTCTAGCTCTTATCTAATAATCTCCCATTTCATGGTTTACTAGAAAGGTTTGCATTCCTAAGGCTCGGCTAAAAGCTATTTCCATGCTTGCGCACATATCTTTGCACTCCATGACTAGGGAACTCTAAGCCATAATCCAAGCTTTTCAACCCATGGAATACCTTGGTTAGAATGGTTTAGAGGAATGCACTTTCTTAGTGTACACTATGGTATCAAGATATTTCTCATATAGTTTCTTGTACCTCATGATTGCTGCTTATTCTACCCTCAAGTTGTTAGGCTTACAACTATAAGGGTCTAAGATCTAATACAAATTGTTGGTCCCAATGAGTACTAAGAGGACGGTTGAATTGATGCTAGCTCTAAAATTAGTTATTCTTCTAACTACTCCAAGTATAATTACCAATAGTCACTTAAGTACTAGCATAGTTATGAATGTGGTAAAATAGAAACAAGTAAACTCACACAAAAAAGTATTCATCAAATGAATGCATATTTTTATGTTGAAACCCTTAATGAGATGATGAAAACCATGGTGGGGCTAATATAACCATTAGTCTTTTACTATAGATAAAAAAATTTCCCAATTAAGAGCTAGAACATATTCCTTTTGAGAACACATTCAGTTAGGAATGTCAGTAACCTGTTAGGATTATAATTGGGGAATTAAAGCTACCTAGTTACAAGATTTAGCACTCTTGAGAGGCACCTTGTTAGAGGATTTAACATATGCTTCCTACTAAAGCATGCTTAGTTAAGAGCTTTAAAAATTATTACAATTATTAGAGAGCAATAAAATGTGATCTAATGTGTAGAGCACTTCTTACTTGATAGATCTCTAGTGAATGCCTTTTGAGATTATGTGATCTCCTCTTGCTTCTTGGGCACGCTCTATAATATCCTCTTTATCACTCTATCTTCTTCTCTTTAGTTACCCCTATCTACAGTGCTCAACTTATGCTCATCCTTAATTCTACTATTCCTTTGAACTGATTTAGTGCATCATTTTCACTTCTCACTATTGCTTCACATGGTTCATGTTTGCATACACTAGCTCTCCCTTTTTTCATTAACCTCTCTTTTTTTTTGAATGTGTGAAGTCTCCCTTTTTATCTCTGGGTGTCAAAACCCTGGAATATTATCTCTTTCAAACCAATCAATTCAAAATTTGAATTCAAATTGTTGAGTGATTCATGAACAACCCATAACACCTATAATATAGGGTCTAGACTAGTAGCACTACTAGTATATTTTGTATTTTGCCTCTATTTATTTTGTCCTTTCTACATTTTGTCATTCTTGTTATAATACAAACTAAATTTGAGTTTTCTCCATGCTTTCTTTTCTATACTATAGTGATGACTCTTCATGCCAACTATGATAGTTTGGGCCCTATCATATCCTCCTATGCAAATGAGTCTAAGGTATTGCTTCATTCACTAGCTGAATAGAAGAGACTACTAGAAGGCTTAGCAAATCAAGAAGGCTTAAGAGTATGAATGCTTGAAGGGTGAACAAGCTATTAGAGCTGAAGTGTGTGAAAGCCAAGCTTAATGGAGGACTGAAATAAAGATCTCTAATCTGTAAGTGAGTTGTAATTTGTTATCAGATCAAGCCTTACTATTACTTTCTAATCATTGTATTAGTCTAGGGTAAATCCTTTGGATTAAGCTTGACCTAATAGTCATTTGTAAATCCTTTAACTAGGTGACATTCCAAGTGAATGATCTAAAGTCCTCTAACAAGGCTCACTCGTAATAGAGTGATTGAAATCCTCTAACTAGGTCACATTTAACATTGTGTATTGTAACCTTTAACAGGGTTGGCCTTTCACAGGGAATCACTTAAAAAGAGTGAGAATTAGTAGCATGTTACTGGTGGTTTTTTTCAAATTGGGTTTCCATGTAAAATCCATGTGTCAAATGTGTTATTGAATCCGTTATGTTTCATTTTTACATTTCTACAAAGTTGTTTTGACCTAGGACAATAATTTGCAAATTTTAAGTATTGTATGATCTAATGGATGTATGCATAATAAGGTTCTATGGATATGGGTTCACTAAGTTATGAAATTTTTTGTTTGTACATCTGGACTTTTGATAACTAATTCAACCCCCCCCCCCCCCCCCCACAAGTATTCTAAAGAATTCCAACAATTAGTATCAGATTCATATACTTAAAAGGACTAATTTGAAGGTACTAGAAGCAAAAGATCAAGATGACAAAAAGAGAGGTACCTAAGATTAACAAGGACAACTTCCTCACATGGAAAAGTCTGATGAAGTTATACCTAAGAGGTCCTAGAGACCATGCACAATATACCATCATCATTGAGCATGTTGATCCTACTAGAGCCCTAACTATTGAAGATCTAAAAAAGAAGAAAGAGCATAACAAGAAATGTTGAAGATTTTCTATACCCTAAGTTATTCTAAGTTAGATGACATCAAGGGTTGTGGTAGTGCAAAGAAGATGTGGGATGCTCTTCACACCATTTATGGAGGAGACACAAATTTTTTAAGAGCCAAAACTAAAAATCTTAGAGGTAAGTCAATGATAGGAGGATGCAAGAAGGTGAGAATGTTGCTCAATATTGCTCTAGAATAAAAGATGTTCTTAATGCTATAAGAGGAGCTACTAGTAAGATAGATGATAATGATGTATTGAGAAAAGTTTTGAGAACACTATTGTCCATCTATACTATTAGAGTTTCTACAATACAAGAACTGAGATGTATACCAAGTTCTAATCTGACTCTTGAAGCTCTGGTAGGTAGGCTCACTACTTTTGAGCTATCTAATTTTGACAACATCAAATCTAACAATTTTGAATCTTCTTTCAAAGCTAACTTGTTATTGAAGGAACCTAATGAGAAGAAGAAGAAAAAAGTAAAATACATCTCTAGTGATAGTGATATAGATGAGGAGGATGTAGAACAACTTGAAGCACTATTGGCAAGGAGATTTCATAGAGGTAACAACAAATTCAAAGGTAAGTTACCTATCATGTATTTTAATAGCAATGAGGTTGGTCATGTTATTGCTAGATGTCTAGAAAAGAAGAATAATATAAATTGAGACAAATACAAAACTAGAAGAGATAAGGAAAACCAAGATTACAAAGACAAAGGCAAGGAGTTTTGCTACATTGTTGAAGAGGAAACCAAAGATGGATCTGATGATCATGATAATGAAATGATGTATGTTGCAATGAAGGATGATTCTAATGAGGATGAGGCAACTACACTAGTGTCTTGTGTGAACAAGAATGATAGATGGATCATTGGCAGTGGATGTTCACATCACATGACTTGAGATAATTTTAAAAAAAAAAGTTTGTTGCCTTGAATTAATATGGTGGAAATAGTGTAAGGTTCGGTAATGATGCACCTTGTCTGATAAAAGGAAAAGGACCTATCAAACTTACAAATAATATTTTATTTGACAATGCTTATTATGTTGAAGGACTTAACTATAATTTGTTGAGTGTGCCATAACTGAATAGTTTAGGTTGCAAGATTAAGTTTGAGAAGAAGATAGCTAAGATATATGATATTGATGGAAAAATTATTGGAAAAGGTGGTCAAACTAGAGGTCATTTATTTTAGCTTGATATGGATGATATTACTTGTCTAGTTGTAGAATTTTATGATGTGTGGTTATGTCACAAGAGTTTATATCATGCTAATTTTGATAACTTGGTTAGTATTAGTAACATGAGAAGAGTCGAAGGTTTTCCTAAGTTGAAGAAACCTAACAATATAATTTGCAAACAATTTTAGTTAGGCAAAATGACAAAGTCTAGTTTTAAGAGTAAGACTCACACCTCTAAAGGAATTTTGAAGATTGTTCATATTGACTTGTGTGGAATAATTGATGTGCAAAGCTAAAAAGGTGATAAGTACATTATGTTATTTTTTTATGATTATTCTAGGATGATGACAGTTATATTTCTAAAATGGAAATCTAATGCTTTCCAAATGTTTAAGTTGTACTTAGCAAGAGTTGAAAAGGAAATAGGTAAAAGCCTAAAATGCTTAAGATTTGACAAAGGAGGAGAATTTACAAAAAATGAGTTTGAGATGTTTTGTAATGACAAAGGAATCAAAAGAAAAACATCTGCACCTAGGACCCCTCCACAAAATGGAATTGATGAAAGGAGGAACATATCTATAATGAAATATGTTAGCACACTCATGATAGAGAAAAATGTTACTTTGAAATACTGGAGAGAGGTTGTAAGTATAGTTATCTATACCTTGAACCATGTGCAAGTTGATAAAGGTAATCATTCAACACCTTTAGAACTATGGTATGGATACTCACCTAATGTAAAATATTTTAAGGTATTTGGAAGGAAGTGTTATATTCTCAAATATTTCAAGAATGGTAAATTAGATGCAAAAAGTGAAGAACTCATATTCCTTGGCTATTCCACAAGAAGTAAACGACAAAAGTTATTAAATACTAACACTAACAAAGTTGTGGAAACTAAAAATGTGAAATTTGATGAATATACCAAGGTCGACAAGTCAATTGGAAGATCCTAGAACGTATTATGGGTTTCAAATAGTGCAATATTGTGTTAAATTTGTAATGTCTTTAATGGAGCCATTTTATGTTCGCAATGTCAAATAGTTGATTGTAATGGACTTATGATGTCCAATGATCAAATATTATTTGAAGAAATATAGAATGGGCATAAAATGGGTCTAGGTCATTAAGGAACAATTAGAAGGGAGTTATATATTCAAATAAAGCCTTTTTGTTATTCAAAATTCAAACATTTAAAAAAGTAACAGCTAGTTTAGGAAATGGAGGGAAACTTTAGTCTATCTTGTTTAAGTTTTAACCTAACATCTCAATGATGATAGTTGGTTGGAATGGTTAATCTTAGAAGTTATATGTATTCAGATGAAGTCCCTATATGGGGGACAACAAAGAACTGGTGTACAATCAATGAGCTTTTGAATAATAAAGGTTTTCCTACCTTTTGCAACCATATTGATTTCTAGAATCTAAACTTGATTGTCACATGTAGGGACAAATTTTTACTATTCAATCATCTTTCTATTTGATGAATTTCCATTGATATTGAATTTGTTGTTGCACTAGTGTAGACCAGTAACTTTTCATTAACAATTTATGTCATTGCAGTAGATATTTAGGATTGATAAAGGTCATTCCATGAATATTAAGGCCTAATATTCATGGAATGGCATTGGTTAGTTTGTATTATATGTTTCCAACCAAACACATGCAAAAATACATGGGATAAGGTGATTATAGTCTGAACAAAGAGAAGGAAATAGTAAAAATGATGGGTTGTGTATAGCAGTAAGAAACCCATCTAAAAAAGGAGTAGTTTTATGATTGGGATTTCCTTAGGAGGATGGAGTGAAGTTGATTCAATCATCAATTTGTATTGGGAGTGTGTAGAACTAGGAGATTAAGGAAGCCCTAGGTAATCAGGGTTTCAAGACACAACTTGGGGTTTTTGACATTGTAGAATATTGGGGTCTAATTCCTTTTGGAACTAAGCATTTGATGACATAAGAAGACATTTCCCAGGAGTTGGGGTTGATAGGAGATCATCGGGGGTACTTCCTTTGTTAAATTGGCTAGTTTTGTGCATTAAAATAGGGCATCTATTATAGATACTGGGGTTGGTCCAAAGAAGTCATATAAGAGCTTTTGATATGTTGAAGAAAACTATAAAGGGTGTCTAGAAATATTATTGTCTTATTCAGTGCCTTCGGAAAAGAAAAAGTAATTCCCATTTTAAGTATGCAGTATGACTAGTAGGTAGAATATTGGGCTTTTGGGTTCAATTTGAAGATTTTGTGAAGTGGGGGTATGGAATTGTAATAGAGTCTTAGTTGTGAGTCTATGTAATCAAATCTAGCATTGTGTGATATTGTGAAAGCCTTGACAATTTAGCATTTGAGGTTTTTGATGGGCTAGAGTACCTAAACCTCTAAAATTACAAACTCTTATTGTGTTTTTTGAATACCACCACCCTAACCTATTGCATCAAGTGGAATCAGACTGAGGGAAATGTCTTCTTGAAGTTGAAGTGGTCTTGTGAAGTTATAGTAGACTCTTGTACTAATTTGATCAAGCAACCATGTCTGAGGGAGAAGAAGAGATTCCTACAAGGTTGACAAATATGGAGTTGGCAAAGATAGTGAAAGAACAAGTGGCAAATAACAAAAATTTAAGGGCATCATTAGACCAAAGGGACAAAGAGAATGCTGAAAAAGATAGATTGATAAAGTCCATGATGGAGAGGCTATCAACACTAGAGAAGAAGGATAAGAGCATCAAATTGGATGAAGAAATCAGAGATGAAGAAGAGGAAGAAGAACCCAAAGAAGAAGAAGTGGACCCTGAGGAAGTAAAGATGGCTAAGTTTGCAAAAGCCATAAGGAATGGAGATGTAAGGGTAAGGATAGACTTACCTATGTATGGAGAGAAGATGGATGATGAAGAACTAATAGATTGGTTTGATGCAATTAAAAATTGCTTTGAGTGTGAAGGGATAGTAGAGAAGGACAAAGTAAAGATAGCAAAGTTCAGGTTGAAGGGACATGCTTTGTTGTAGTGGGATTGTATCCAGGCAGATAGATGGAAGAATGGAAGACCTAAGATCACATCTTGGTATGCTATGGTGGACAAAATGAAGGAAAATTTTTTGCCAAAGGATTATAGAGTATAGTTGTACAAGAAGATGAGGGATTTTAGGAAAAAGGAGTTAGATGTATAGAAGTACACTGAGGAATTCCACAAGCTTGATATTAGAGTGAATCATGAGGAAGAGATGGAAGAAAAGATTTCAAGGTATATGGGGGGTTGAGGTTTAATATCCAGGATAAACTTAGTCTTTCTACCCCAAGGTCGATTGATGAATGTTATCAGTTAGCCTTGAAGGCTGAAGAGAAGATAAAAAGGACACAAGAGAAACAAAGCAACAATAGAGATGGATCTTCCATGAGACGAAGGGGGGAAGAAGTACTACTGATTCCTAGAATCAGAATGACAAAGACAAAGACAAATAATTTTCATAATCAAGAGGAGGTTATAGAGGTGGAAGAAGTGGAGGAAGGGGAGTATTCATAGGAAGATTCTTCAACTACAATGAAGTAGGCCATCAGTCCTTTAGGTGTCCTAAATGGAAGGAAGACAAAAGGAGAGATAGAAGAGTGAACTTGGTTGATGAAGAAACAAGAAAATATGAGTAGAGAGAATCCATTGAAATTCATCTAGAAGAAGGAGAGTTCTTGCTAATGGGAAGAAGAAATCAAGTACCAAAAGATTGAGGTGTATTCAAATCAAATTGTCTCATTCAAGGCAAGGTATGCAAGTTTATAGTTGATTTTTTATACTTGATTTAGGGGTAAGTAATAATGAGTTATCTTATGTGGTTGTTAAGAAATGGAATTTGAAAACTTTGGCACATGTTGCTCCTTATTATGCTACTTGGGTCTATAAGAGTCAAAATTTGTGGGTTGATGATCAAGTGATGGTTGAATTTTTAGTTGGGAGATATAGGGACAAGGTATTGTGTGATTTCATGCACATGACTTTGGGCATCTAATTTTAGAAAGATCTTGGAAAATTTTGAGAAGAGTTATGCATGATGGCTATGAAAATATATATTTAGTTCAACAAGGAAAGGTGAGGTATAAGTTGCACCCATTGGTGAGGAGTCATAAGCAATCTACACTGATGTGTTTTGGCAGGGGTGTTTTAGTGTAGGTCAAAATACTCTATAGTATGATACTAGTTGGGGTTTGAAACAATGCCAAATGAAGAAATAGGATAGTCCAAGGGAGGTAGGGCTATTTGAACAATATTTTTTATTGATGGGGACAGTCAAGTGTCCTATTTAAAGACATGCAAATGAAGTGGAAGTGCTAGCAAAGAAAGATCCAATGGACTTTGTGTAGGGGTCTAGAGTGCAGCAAGAGGACAATCTAATCCAAACATGTTTATACCTAAACCTTGGTATGTGAATACAAGAACCTAGATGAAGGAGCAGGTCACTATGGGGGAGTATTTCATCCCTCAAAAACAAATGAGAGCAAGGAGCAATAGGTTACAACAATGGGATAAATCTTGGGGCAAGAGTTCTTTTCATCATGGGGAGTATGATGCAGGAGCACCACACTCAACCAATCAAGAAATATAGACTAGGAAGACCATGAAGACATCTAATAGAGATAAAGAGAATGGAATGCATCGCTAAGGTTGACAACTCAATTGGAAGATCCTAGCACCTATTATGGGTTTCAAACAGTGCAATATTGTGTTAAATTTGTAATGTCTTCAATGCATCCATTTTATGTTCACAATGTCAAATAGTTGATTGTAATGGACTAATGATGTCCAATGATCAAATAATGTTTAAAGAAGTATAAAATGGGCATAAAATAGGTCTAGGTCATTAAGGAACAATAAGAAGGGAGTTATATATTCAAATAAAGACTTTTTGTTATTCAAAAATTCAAATGTTTAAAAAAGTAATGACTAGTTTAGGAATGGAGGGAAAATTTAGTTTCTCTTGTTTAAGTTTTAACCTTCCATCTCAATGATGATAGTTGGTTGGAGTGATTATTCTTGGAAGTTATATATATTCAAATGAAGTCCTTGTATGTGGAACAACAAAGAATTGTTGTATAGTCGATGAGCTTTTGAACAATAGAGGTTTTCCTACTTTCTACAACCATATTCATTTATAGAATCTAAACTTGATTGGCACATGTAGGGACAAATTTTTACTAATAAAACATCTTGCTATTTCATGAATTCCCATTGATATTGAATTTTTTGTTGCGCTAGTGTAGACCAATAACTTTTTATTAATAGTTTATGTCATTGTAGTAGGTATTTAGGATTGATGAAGGCCATTCCATGAATATAAAGGCATAATATTCATGGAATGGCATTGGTTAATTTGTATTATATGTTTCCAACTAAACACATGCAGAACTACATAGGATAAGGTGATTACAGTCTAAACAGAGAGAAGGAAATGGTGAAAATGATGGGTTGGGTATAGCAGTAAGCAACCCATCTAAACAAGGAGTAGTTTTATGATTGGGATCACCTTAGGAGGATGGAGTGAAGGTGATTCAATCATCAATTTGGATCGAGAGTGTGTAGAACCAAGAGATTAAGGAAGCCCTAGGTAATTAGGGTTTTAAGACACAATTTGGGGTTTTTGACATTGTAGAATATTGGGGTCTAATTCCTTTTGGAATTAAGCATTTAAGTACATAAGAAGGCACTGTCCAGGAGTTGGGGTTGATAGGAGGTCATCGGGGGGTACTTCCTTTTTTAAATTGGCAAGTTTTGTGCATTAAAATAGGGCATCTATTATAGATAGTGGGTTTGTTCCAAAGAAGTCATATAAGAGCTTTTGATATGTTAAGAACTCCATAAAGGGTGTCTAGAAATATCAGTGTTATTTAGTGCCTTCAAAAATGAAAGAGTTATACCCATTTCAAGTATGCAATAGGGCTAGCAGGTAGAATATTGGGCTTTTGGGTTCAGTTCAAGGAGATTTTGTGAAGTGGGGGTATGGAATTGTAATAGATTCTTAGTTGTGAGTCTATGAAACCAAATCCACCATTGTGTGATATTGTGAAAGCCTTAACAATTCCACATTAGAGTTTATTGATAGGCTAGAGTACCTAAACCTCTAAAATTAAAAACTCTTATTGTGTTTTTTGAATACCACCAACCTACCCTACTACATCAAGGAACTAAAGGAATTCATATCTTTTTTTATACTTTTATGAAGGTATTCCTATTGATGAAGATGTTGTAAATCAAGTTGCCATCAACAGCAAGTTTTAGTGACTATTCATTCACATACAATGAATGTTGAGTTGCATTTAAGAACTAAACTATAGTCAGGTGTCAAGTTATAGACTGAAGTTAAGGCACATTCTAATTCTGAGATTAGTGTACATGAAAGAGATGTTGAATTACCTAATAGAGAAGTACATAGTGATTTAGAAGTTAATAGACTTATTGAGGAAAATAGAGCAGAACCTAGATTGTCAAAATATGTCAAAAGACATCACCCTACTACACAATTTATTGGAGATCAAGATGTAAGACCAATGACAAGAAACAAGCTAAGAAATTATACATGTTTACTTAGCATGCATGAACCTAAAATAGTGAAATATGCCTTAGAATATGTTCAATAGAGTAAAGCCATGAAAGAAGAGATTGAATAGATTATGAAGAACAAGACATGGACTCTAGTTCCTAGACCAGAAGATAAAAATGTGATTGGCACCAAGTGGGTGTATAGAAACAAGTTAGATGAAAATGGTGAAGTCGTAAGGAATAGGGCAAGATTATTTTGTAAATGGTATGCACAAGAAGAAGGGATTAACTATGAAGAAACATTCGCCCCTGTTACAAGATTGGAAGGAGTGAGAACTTTGCTTGCTTACTCTACATCAAATGGTTTGAAAGTTTATCATATAGATGTTAAATTTTCATTTCTGAATGGCATATTGCAAGAAGAGGTCTATATAGAAGAGTGGAAAGGATTTTTGAATGCTAACAAAAAAAACATGGTATCTAAACTACACAAAACTTAATATGGTTTAAGGAAAGCACCAAGAACATGGTATGAAAGGCTATTTAATTATCTTGTCAAGATTGGATTTAAGAGGACTAATGATAACAAAAATAGAAAAAGGTATTTTACTATCTAAAATTTTTTTTGATGATATCATATTTGGAGGTCAAGATACTTTATGTAAATCCTTTGCAAAAAAAATGAAGAAAGAATTTGAGATGTTTATGTTTGGAGACATCAAGTTCTTTGTGGGTTTTCAAGTACATCAAATGAAATATGGTATATACATCACTCAGTCTAAGTATGTAATGGAGATACAAAAAATAAATTGGATTGGAAGATTCCAAGCCAGTAAGCACACCTATGGTGATAGGACACAAATTGTCAAAGAATGATAATTTGGCTAAGGTGAATCAAACATTGTATAGATCTATGATTGAAAAATTATAATATATAGTGCATAGAAAAATTGATATTACATTATCTATTGGGATAGTTACAAGATTCTCTACTAATCCTAGAGAGAATCATTTGATGGTTGTTAAGCGAATAATGAGATATCTAAAAGAAACATGAGAATATGGTCTATAGTAGAACTTTGAGTTGAGAGCCTACATTGATGTTGATTGGGATGGAAATATTGATGACAGAAAGAGCACTAGTAGAGGAGAATTTTAAGGTCAGTCACATAGACTAGAAAGAAACAAAATTTGCATATCTTAACCTATTGCTGAAGTTGAATATGTTGTTGCTACAATAAATTGTACAAACATTGCGTGGATCAAACAGCTACTCAAAGGTATGAAGGAGGAAATCACTAAACCTATGATACTTTATTGTGATAATACAAGTGTTATAAATATATCAAAGAACCTTGTGATGCATACAAAGACTAAGAAAATTGCCATCAAGTATCATTACTTGAGAGAGTTAGTTCAAGACAAAGATGTGAAGATGGAATATATGAATACAAAAGAGCAAATAGTTGATATCTTCACAAAAGCATTACCTAAGGATGCTCATGAGTATCTAAGAGGTAAATTAGGGGTGATACCCCTATCCAAGGATATTTAAGAAGAATGAGTAGTGCCCTACATCAACTAAGATGATTGACATATATTGCACATTCATGTATTAGATCTTACTTTAGGAGTTGCATAAAGTAATCAAAGAGTTTGAGGTATAGATCAGTCACAAGCTAGGTGATAGAGGGAGAAACTAAAAAATGTTCATATCTGCATATTAAGATGGTAAGTCTTTAGTATTTTTGTCAAAGAGGGAGAAATACAAAACACAATGAGAACAAGGGATAAACATGGAATATCTACTCAAAGGGAGATAGTGTACCTGATGATTAGTACAGAGGGAGAAATGACTAAATGACATGCATCTACCTAGTAAGAGGGAGATAGTGTTGAGGGAGATTTAAGAATTTAAAAGAATAAAGATACTTCAATATTAGAAAGAGGGAATGATCAAGAAGGAGTCATAAGGATGAGTTGATTGTCTATTGATTAGAATAGAGTTTTATAACCTATACAGAAAATGAAAGTTGTTAATAGAGGGAGAGATTTTAATACAAGGAACTATTTTCATTTTGGTATTGTTGTTGATACTAGTTTTCCATCAATTCCAAAGAGGGATATTATTGAAAACATATTGATACAAGTATGAGAATGTGTTTCAATCATTATTTTGTCACTGATGTCAAACATACTACTTGTTGGTAAGACAATTGCTTAGTTGATTTGAGTACTATCATTTGTTTGATTGATGAAGAGATTTTGATCAAATGAGATAACAAAAGCACCTAGAGGAAAGGTTGTGTTATGGAAAGAAACAAGATTACAAAGATCATTTAAGGAAGTGATGTTATAGTGTATTAATTATCTACTTAAGGTTGCAAAGGTTGGATTCACTAACCAAGTCTAGAAAAACAAGTAAGAAGAATTGAGTTTGCCAAGCTTGATTGAGTGGATAGTAGGTTTCAAGAAAATTTAGTGTAAGCCGAATAGAAAATTAGTTAGATTCAAGTAAAGTGAAAGTTTAATGAATTCCAAGTGACACAGTGTAAGCTAGGTAAATTTTAGTTGATGCCGAGTACTAGTAAAATGTAGTGTTTGCCAAGTAATCTAGTTGAAGATGAGTGGAAGAATAGTTTGGAAGCCAAGTGACAACATATTGATGTCGAGTTCCAATATTCATGTTAAATTGTAGATCTGACAAATCTAAGCCAACTATTTTATTTTCTTGAATTTTTTCAAGCATTTGGAAGATAACTATGATGAGTTGGTGGCATAGAATTTATGGTAAAACATTTGAGGTGAATTCAAAGAGGATTGAAGAAGAAGTTTCTAGAAGGGACTCAAATGAAAAGATGGGTAGATTCATTGAATTCTACCTAATCCTAGACAACCCTAAAATGGACAATGGAGGTTGAATAAAAAAATATCTTAATTTTCTATTTATAGAGATGGTTGGTCAAAAGCAAGATTGGTAATGTAAAAAGAACCTAAGTTAGACAAGAGGTCTAAGATATTGCTTCATTTAGTGACCAAACAAAAGAGAATGTTATAGGCAAGCAAAGAAAGAAGGCTTAAGAATATGAATGCTTAAAGGGTGAACAAGTTATCAAAGCTAAAGTGTGTGAAAACCAAGTAGAATGAAGGATTGAAATAGAGATCTATAATCTACAAGTGAGTTGTAATTTGTTTCAAATCAAGCCTTACTATTATTTTCTAATCATTATACCAGTCTAGGGTAAATCCTTTGGATTAAGCTTGACCTAATATTCATTTAAAAATCCTTTAACCAAGTGAAATTCTAATTGAATGATCTAAAGTCCTCTAACAAGGCTCACTCCTAATAGGGTGATTGAAATCTTCTAACTAGGTCACATTTAACAGTGTGTATTGTAACCTTTAACAAGGTTGGCCTTTCATAGGGCATCACTTCAGAAGAGTGAGAATGAGTAGAATGTTATTGGTTGTTTTTCCCAAATTGGTTTTCTACATAAAATTCTAGTGTCAAATGTGTTATTAAATCTATTATGTTTTATGCTTACATTTCTACATAGTTTTTTTGAACTAGGACAATAATCTATAAGTTTAAGTGATTGTATGATCTATTGGATGCATGCATGAATATGTTTTATGTATATGGGCTCACTAAGATATCAAAGTTATATTTGTACATCTAGATCTTGGATAATTGATTCACCACCACCCCCCCCCCCCCCCCCAGTTATTCTAAAGAATTCCAACACTTACTCTATGATTATCTTCAAGGGGAGAAGAGGTACATATGTAAATGTTCTTTTCTTTTCCTTCTAAACATGTATCTCTTTATATTTCCCCCAGTGAGTGATTAGAGAAGCTTCTCTTTATGTGTGTGTGTGTGTGTGTGTGTGTGTGTGTGTGTGTGTGTGTGTCTATGTATGTATGTATTTATATATAGAGAAGCTTCTCCTTATGTATATGTATGTGTATATCTATACATACACACACATATGTGTGTGTCCATGTGTGTATGTATGTATATATAGAGAGAGAGATCTTTTTACAGGTGCTTGTTACATCTTACCACAACATCAAAATTGATCCAACTACATATATATTCCATAATCCAAATAATAAAATGATAAAACTCACTCAACTCATGCTAAGTGACTTAACTCAAAATTCAACACACAAATATTGCAGACTAGGAAAAATGAGCAGAGTTCGCAAGAAATTTTACAAAAATATATCATAGAAGATAATTTTAGAAGAAACAAACCATAATCCAGTTAAATGGGTCTAGTTGCTAATTAGTTGGGTTGAATAAAAATTCCTATAGAATTATCATCATATTAGGTACAATAAAAATGGACAATCAGTTTTTCCTAGCTAGCATGATCAAATATAGTACTCCAAGGTGATAAAATTGCATTTATAGATGCATCACTTGCATGCCAAACATGAAGTGCATTCCCCAACTTATAACGAATGGTTGGATATAAAGGATCCATTCATTGGCATAATAATGGAAGCCAAGGATGTAACCATGCATGTATTGGCATAGTCTCCCTATGAGGATCTCAAGTATCTACTACTGATGTTAATGTGGGCATCACTATATGATCCAAAATATTATGATGTACTAAAGTCGATAGTAACTTCTCCCATGTCTCTAGAAAATATAGTTTAGGTTCAAGGTCCCTTGAATTTTTCATAGTTATTCTCAGTATTGGAAGAATAACTTCAATGAAGAGTTGAGTGTAAGGAGTTGAAGAAGCAAGTTCTTCTATGTATATTCCATAATCACGAGGCGTGTTCCCTTCTAGAAGCCTCTACCACAATGACATTACCTCTAAACCATGTAAAGAATGTTGAAGTGGTTTCCAACCTTGAAACACTCTTATAAGTAATGACAAAGCAAATACAAATGCAATACATGACAAATTGCACAACTTGTAGTCCTCCTAATAGTTGGACTATAAATTCTCATAGACACTTGCAAGTGATTCCAATGTCATAGTAACTACTGCAACACTTTCCTGGATTCTATTTAGTGCTCCCATAATATCTTCTATTTTTTCTAGTTGTTGTTTCTAACATACAGTCTCTTTCTAAAGCCACGCCTCCTTCTGGTAAATTTCCATAGACTCTCTCTCTCTCTCTCTCTCTCTCTCTCTCTCTCTCTCTCTCTCTCTCTCTCTCTCTCTCTCTCTCTCTCTCTCTCTCTCTCTCTCTATCTATCTATCTCTCATGACTTAAATTTTGATCAAAATTCTAAATATATTCCTCTACCATATCTAAAATCAACTTCCCATTATGTTATAACTCTGGCATAGGTATTTGATAATTGATAGCTTTCGTTTCAGCATTCAAGTTTCAAGATTGGTCAACACCCTCACTTGTGGATCTCTCATGTCAAGCACTTTCTGTATTGTTTCAACACCATATTCTTACTCCTAAGATAACAATTATTTAGGTTAATTTTCTTGTAAAATGTTAATTTTGTTGAACAATTGTAAACTCTTAGAAAGTGCATTGTTGTTTTCTATTAGCAATGATGGGCTTCACTTGAAAAAAATCAAAATGAAGAGGCATAAATGAAATACAAGTTATGACATTTCCTTTATTGCACCCATATATTCTCTTTATGTTGCTAAGCTAGACAATAATGTCTATTGTTTCTCATTAGCAACTAAGATAGTTAGTTCTCTACCACTATCAAAACTTATCAATGGGAGAAAAATAGTCCAAATAAGTAATCAATATAAAATGGGATTTCTATTGATGTGGTAGATGGAGATATAAATATATGTATGAATGTATGTAGGTATATATGTGTGTATGTATGTATGTAAATATGTATATGTATGTGTATGTGCATGTGTATGTGTGTATGTGTGTATGTATATATGTATGTATATATGTATGTATACATATGTATATGTATGTATATATGTATGTATACATATGTATATGTATGTATACATATGTATATGTATGTATACATATGTGTATGTATGTATGTATATACACCTATGTATGTATGTGTATATATATATACAAAGAAATCTTGGCACAACAGAAAAATTGATCCAATTGCATACATATTATAGAATCCAAATAATAAAACAATAAAAATCACTTAACTAGTTCTAAGTGACTTACCTCAAGATCTTGCACAAAAATAATGCAGACCAAGAAAATGGGTAGAGTTTGCAAGAAATTTTACAAAAACATATCATAGAAGATATTTAAACAAGTCATAACCCAATTAAATTGGTCTAGCTACTGATTAGCTAGTTTGATTACAAATTCTTGTAGAACTATCATCCAATTAGGTACAATAAAACAAAAAATTAGTTGTTCCCAGCTAGCAAGATCAAATACAATTTTTCAAGGTGATAAAATTGCATATGTAGATGCATCACTTGCATGCCAAACATGAAGTGCACTCCCCAACTTATAAAAAATGGTTGGATATAAAGGATCCATACATTGGCCCAACAATGGAAGCCAAGGATGTAACCATGCATGTATTGGCATAGTCTACCTGCAAGGATCCAAAGTATATACTATTGTTGTTAATTTGGGCATCACTATATGATCTAGAATGTTATGAAGTATTGAAGATAGTGGTAGCTTCTCCCATGTCTCTATAAAATGACTAGTATAGGTTCAAGGTCCCTTGGCTGTCAAGAATTTGTAGTAGCTATTCTCACTACTAGAAGAATAACTTCAGTGAGGAGTTCAGTGTAAGGAGTTGAAGAAGAAAGTTCTAATTCTGTGTACATGTCATAATCACGAGGCTCATTCCCTTGCAAAATCCTAGACCATAATGGCATTACCTCTAAACCTTACAAAGGATGTTGAAGTGGTTCCCAACCTAAGAACACTCTTATAAGAAATGGCAATGCAAATGTAGATGCAATACATATATTACTATTATTTATGTATATGTATGTATGTATGTATGTATGTATGTATGTATGTAGGTATGTATTTATGTATGTATGTATCTATGTATATGTGTGTGTATATATGTGTATATATGCATAGAAACATGTGTGTGTTTCTATGTATGTGTGTGTGTGTGTGTGTGTGTACAAAGAGATCTTGGCACAATAGAAAAATCAATCTAGCTACATACATATTCCAAAATCTAAATAATAAAACAATAAAACTCACTCAACATGTAGCATGGCCACAAATGTGATAGAAACACCTATTGGTAAGTAGATTCCTCTTTTTCTCTCTTATTTTTCATGTGTTTATTTCACTTGAACTATTATTTCTTCGGGATCATTTTGTAATATTGGATTCATTTTATGTAGGAGGCAATGAGGACATTCCTAGATGTACTTGTGTTAGACGTAGAAGAACACTAAATAATTGTGATGAATTTCTTGTAAGAAATGAAGATGGACTTCCCCAGAGAGTAGCCCAACTTCAATTACTTTAAAGATTGGTCCTTTCTTAAATATTTTAGTTGTTTACAAGGAATTTAGATGTCGACAAGTGGGGGGGTGAGGCCAAATGAGCTACGTGGCTAGCCTTAATTAGTAGAGAATAATAAACTATTCTTGAAGCCAAGTGAAGCTCAATATTAACTTATGATTGCATCACAAATAACTATGTGAATCTCTTGGATTGATGAAATATAGAGGCCATAATTCAATATGCAATCTCAATTCATATGCATACGATATCAAGTGGAGCTGAAAAATGTAACAAGTTTGCATTTTTATTAGAGGTCTTTAATTAGGAATTTTAAGTTATAGATCATCATAAAAATTGTAACTTTGACTCTTATAGGCAATGGTAATTTCCTCAACATGCAATAAAATTAAGACATTCTATGTGTTGGCTTGCTCAGGACATTCTCTCAGCCACAACACCTAGAGTTCTAATGTTCATGATGGTCTACAATTTTAAAAATTTAATAGACCTAGAAAATAAATGTAATTGTGGTGCATTTTTTCAGCTCTTTCTATTGTCCATGCATATAGAATGTAGTTGCATGTGCACTCTTGATTTAGAGTGATGAAATCTTATTTTGGATGCGATAGAAAAATGACATGCACCAGAAGATGGGAAAATGATGTCACTTTTGTAGGTTTGGTACCTTTTTTTGCTACATTTTTTCACATGTATCCACATGAATGTGAATATTTTGTTACACATATCATTTAGGAATATTATTTTCTTCATATTTCAGGTTGAAATAGGTGATCATATCCTCAAGCCATATAGCATGAAATAGATGAACACTATTTTCTTTTTTAATTTTAATAAGAATTAAATAAATTTAATCATGTAAGCAATGAAGATGGACTTCCCCTTAGAGTAGCCAAACTTTTGAGTACTTTAAAGATTTATCATTTCTTAAAGATTTTAGATGTTAATGGGGTGGGCCAAATAAACTTCCACCCTCACATGGTTGGCCTTGATTTGTAGAGAATATTAAACTATTCTCAAAACCAAGTGAAGCTCAACATTAACCTATGATTGCATGAAAAATAATTGTGTGAATCTCTTGGTTTCAAGCAATATAGAAGGAGGCCATAGTTCAATATGCAATCTCAATTCATATGCCACAGATTTTGGTCAATATGAAATTTTTGCAATTTTAAATACTATAGACATAGTAGTTAAGAATGAGCTTTGGAAATTGAAAGGAACATTAATGTATGTCTTCTACACTTAACCAAGAGGATAAATCTATACCTAGAAAAAGCATACTAAGTAACCTTTCAACAATTTCATCATCCCAAGATCACCAATTAGACTCCTGTGTGAGTATCTTTGTTTTTATTTAAAGATTTGATAGTGTTATGGGTTCCTATTTTGAAATTGATACATGTGATCAAGCATTGTTTTAACTCTTTTTTGGTTGATGTTGCACTTGCAGCTGAACTTAACAGCTAGAGAGAAATTTGAAATATAATATGAAGTATATGGTTGGTTCTATGTGAGTAAACATATTATATAAAAAATAATGCATTGCATCTGCAAACCAACCTATTTTACTAGCTAACCTTTTATATATCTAAATTATTGCAAGAAAAAAAAACCTAGAAGAGATGGTAAAATGGTTGGATTGGTCCCTATTCTTTATGTGAGCGCTTCCAAGAGCAATTTTTATGTAGCAAAGAAATAGATATGTAGTCCTTATGTCCTAATCTTATCTAAATTTAGTCATGATCTAGCCTTGTTTTGTGTGCATTATCGCCTGAGTTTTGGTAGTTTTGTTTAAAAGTAGATGTGCATTTAAAAAATAATGGCTTTATGTAGATCCATTGGTTATTAATTCTATTATCTATTATCCTCAAGTCATCCATATTCATGTTGTTTTCTACAAGCTGATATGCTTTCATGCAAGTGTGAAGTAATAGTTGCTTCAAGTAAGGCATTCTCCCACTTTATATGTGTTCATTTTTTTGGTCTAATTGAAGGATACTGAGTTGATTATGGATATAATCCTATATTCAATATTTTTTCCATCTCAATCTTTGCAAAAAAAAGTCATAAGTAGTCACATAATGTGGTAGTTTGTTACATGATCACTCTTATGTATTTTCATTGTATTGTAACACTAGTTTCATACACCTTTTTACTCAATGGTGTTCTTGGAACTATCTATTATCATAAAATTCAAACATCATAGTATTAATTTGTTATTTTGATTGTATGGATCTCTAGACATATTAAAAAATTATTTACATGGGGACTAGTTTTATCCATTTGTTGTGAGAAGCCTGAAATCATTAACCAAATAAACTATCTTTAAAGGTGCTCTACTATAGAAAGATCAACTTAGTGTGAGGTTGGTAAAAGGCTTCTTGCTAATGCCTCCATTGGAAAGATATTAAGTGAGGCTAACAATTTTCTAATATGCATAGGGAGTTGTTTTTGTGCTAGGTTGTAAGTATTAAGGGAGCTGATTCTATTAGTTGAAATAATGAAATTGAATATTGCAATTGTTCCTATATTAGATCGTATCAAAGATTTCTTTTTCAACAATTTATTGAATAACAATGAAAGTGTCACTAAAGTTTTTTTTTCTTCCAATCTAACATTATATTATTTGATAATATATAATCCTCCATGATCCAAGTGGATGTAGGAAAGTCAGAAAAAAATCACAGTCTCAAAACCTCTCAAATTCACAACCACTACAAAGAGCTTGAAAATTTGAACCCAATGCAACTTGAATGGGTGAGAAAGGAGCTCACACATATAAATTATGCTTAGTCAAAGTTCTAGTCAACGAGTGAATTAGAGGGCCAAAAAGGTGGTAAATGGATTTTCTTAAATCCAAGTAAAAAATACGCCAAGTTGAATTTCTTGTCATGTTGATTCCAGAACTATTTTAAGTTTCAAAAATGGAGTCTATACGTGAAAATTACAGCCAATCAAAGTTCCTAGGAAAAAAGTGTTGACCTATCAAAATGATGACATCACCATGATGTTAGCAACCTAGTAAGCAACTTGATCTAATCTTGTAGAGACACATGGCAATCCAAAGTTGACACATGGCAAGTTGATGATGATGTAGCATGTAAGTAGCATTGAATTCACACCAATTAGCTAGTGACATGTGTCACTAGTTGGGTGAATAACCTTGTGCCATATGGCACGTACTCTCTTCAATGATAGTTTTGGTTTGGAAAAATGTAGCTATAAGGTTCAAGCTTGGAACCTAATGATTCCAAATCTCTATCCACAACATTACACCATAGACATGCATGTTGAAGTGGATAGAAATATGTTTTTATTTGTACCTTTCTTGACTTGTACATAGTTCAAGGTCTAGACAATTGTACTTACAGCTTCTCTCTAGTATTTCAAAGCATTATTTTTCTCCAAAATGAGTGTCCTAGCACAATCCATTACATATATGTTCCTCCTTTCAGCAATTCCATTTTGCAGAGGGATTCTAGGAGTAGATGTCTATCTTTTGATTCCTCTGTCATTACAAAACATCTTAAACTCATTTGATGTAAATTCTCCTCCTCTGTTAGATCTCAAACATTTCAAAATTTTAGCTATTTCCTTCTCAACTCTTTCTAAGTACCACTTAAACATTTGGAAAGCATCAGATTTCTATTTCAAAAACATAACTATCATTATTCTAGAATAATCATCAACAAGTAGCACAATGTACTTATCTCCTTTGTAGCTTTACACTTCAATTGGTCCACACAAGTTAGTATGAACAATCTCTAATATTCTTTTAGAGGTATGATTCTTATTCTTAAAACTTGACTTTGACACTTAGCCTAACTGACATTATTTGGAAATTATATTGTCGGGCTTCTTCAACTTAGGAAAACCTCTTACTCTTTTCATGTTACTGATAATAACCAAGTTATCAAAATTAACATGACATAACCTCTTGTGCCATAGCCACACATCATCAGATTCTACAATTAAATAAGTAGCATCCTCTATGTCAAGGTATAATATATTACCTCTAGTTTGATCACCTTTTCCAATTAGTTTTCCATTAGTATTATATATCTTAACAATATTGTTTTAAAACTCGACCTTATATCCAAAATTATTTAGTTGAGACACACTCATCAAATTGTAGTTAAGTCCTTCAACATAGTAAGCATTGTCACATATAAAAAAATTGTGTGAGCTTAATGAAACCTTTTTCCTTTTATCAAAAATGGTGCATCATTACCAAACCTTACACTATTTCCATCATAATAATTCAAAGTAATGAACTTACTTTTATCTTTAGTCATGTGATGTGAACACCCAATGTCAATGATCCAATCATCATTCTTATTTACACAAGACACTAGTGCAATTGCCTCATCTTAATCAGATTCATCCTTCATTGCAACATACACTACTTTATGATGCAAGGGACCCCCCTTAATACCATAAACTCATAACAAAAATAAAGAAACAACAAAAAATGTGAGAAACAAAATATGGACTTCTTATTATCATTGGAAATGCAGAATTACAAAATTCACATTTACAATATGCTAACCCAAATGAGTGCCTTCATTACAGTAATCTGCAAGACAATGCTGCAAACGATCACCCAAATCTCTCTTATACAATGTTTGGGCCTTTTTTAAATGGGTAGTTTTATGCTGCCCAAGAAGGTTCTAGATGCTAAAACTTAATACCTAGGGCCGACAGACCCTAAAAATATACATAGAGTCAGCCAAATACATCTTTGACAAATTATTTTAGAAATTTTGGTAGCCCAACTTCTGAAGACCATAACTCACAAATCATTGCTCTAATGGGCTATTATAACCACTTTTTAGAAATGCCAACTCATGCTCTACAGGCTCAAAATGGCACTAGTGCCCTTATGTCGAGCTTTCAGACCTCATCCGGGCACTCTAAGGGCTCCAATGGTGAGCCTAAAGATTTTTATGCAAATTTTTCCACTAAAAATCTGCACTAACTTCTCTAATACTTAAGCTAGAGCAATGAGATTTTTATCGTAGGCTTATATCTCTAAAATGAACCTTCCTATAGAAAATGAGAAAATTTTGAGAACATTCTGAGCTCTTATGACAAACTTACTAAAAATAGAAAGATCCCGTAAATAGTAACCACCCTATCTACTAGTCCTTATTAAAATAGAAAAGGCTGAAAATAAAATATTTTTGAGTGATGCAAGATTGCCCTTACACCTAGGATGCTCCTACATCAGACACCCAAGGTAATTTGAGAAGTGATTCTATCATGTCTTAGGTGTTTAGAGGAAAACCAAGATAGTTGACCTCCTCCTTTCTTAGCCATGATGAATCCTCAACTAGTCTCCCTTTCCATTTGACTAGATATTCCTCATAAGTTTTATTTTTGGTACTTTTTCCAATATGACTGTCTAGTATCTCCTCAATCTCCTTGGTAGCTGAACTAACTGTTGGAATGCTCCACTGTGCTTCTACAACTTCATCTCCATCACCTACTTCATAATACTTTGTCAAATCTAAAATATTAAATACTAGTGAAATATTCAGTTGAGCAAACAACTCCACCTCATACACATTTCCAAAATCATGCTTGTTCACTATCTTGCATGGTCCAAACTTCTTCATCTTCAGCTTATTATATGTACCTACTAGAAAATACTCCTTTCTCAAATGAATCATGACTTCATCTCCAATCTAAAATTCCTTATATCTCCTTTTCACATTGCCTTAGTATTATATTGTGTATTCATCTTTATGATGTGCTTCCTCACCTCCTCATGGATGTTTTTCAAATGTTCAGCAAAATCTTCTGCTTTAGCACTACTTATCTCTCCCTTACCCAATTTCCTCAATTCAAAAACAATTCTTGGACTACTCCCATATACAATCTAGAATGGTGATTTACTAGTACTCCTATTGATAGAATTATTATATGCAAATTTTACCTATGGTAAAATCATATCCCATCCTTTTGGTTTATCTCCAATAAAATATCTCAACAAGTTTCCCAAACTGTGATTCACAACTTCTGTCTATCCATCAATCTATGGATGATGTGATGAACTAAACTTAAAATCTGTCTTCTTCCATAATATATGCTATAAATACCCAACAAATTTGGTATCTTGATTTGAAACTATACTCTTTGGTTGACCATATAATCTCACTACTTCTCTAAAACAACTCTACTACATGAACAACATCACTAGTCTTCTTGCAAGGAATAAAATGTGCCATCTTTGAAAACTTGTCAACCACCACAAAAATAGAATCATGCCCACATTGTATCCTCGATAATCCAAGAACAAAATCCATGCTGACATCCTCCCATAGCTTCTCTGGTATAGCTAATGGCTAATACAACCATGTATTCTACTTCACTCCTTTCACCATCTGACATACTTGACAACCTTGTACAACTTCATCACATCTTGTTGTAACTATGGCTAGTAATAATTTTTAGTAACCAAAGTTATAGTTTTATCTCTGCCAAAATTTTCATCCAATCCTCCACTATGCTTCTCCTTGATGAGGTTCTCTCTCATTGAACTTCTTCGAATGCACAATTGGTTTCCTTTGAATAACATATTATATTGGATCATAAAATCTAACCACTTTGTCCTATCAAGTGTAACAAGTTTTGTACAAGGCTTCCACACTTCAACAAAATCAAGATCATCTAGATTCAATGTACTAAGTTCCTTGAACCCAACCACCTCTATCTACATTTCTATCAACAAAATTTGTCTTCTACTAAGAGCATCTGCAACTTTGTTAGACTTCCCACTTCTGTGTTTCAAAAAAAATGTATAACTCTACAAAAACTCAACCCACTTTAAATGACTTTGGTTCAATTTTCCTTAACTATTCAAATATTGCAAAGCTTGATGATCAATATACAAAAAAAACTCCTTGGGAAGAAGATAGTGTCTCCACTTCTTCAATGCTTGAACTATAGCATAAAATTCTTGATCATAAATAGAATATTTTATTTTTGCATCATTCAACTTCTCACTAAAATAAGCAACTGGTCTACCTTCCTACCTCAAAATAGCTCCTATTGCAATACCACTAGCATCATAGTCTACTTGAAACACCTTGTTAAAATCAAGAAGTGCTAAAATAGGCTGCTCAGTAACTTTCTATTTCAACAGATTGAAACTCTTATTTGCTCCTACAATCCACTTAAACTCTTTCCTATCTCCTCTCATTGTTTTAATCAAGGGTTCACAAATACTGCTAAAACTTCTTATGAACTTTCTGTAAAATATAGCCAGTCCATGAAAAGATCTTACCTCTATTGCACTCCTTAGTGTAGGCCATTCAAGGATAGCCTTCACTTTCTCTGGGTCCATTTTCAAACCTTCTCTTGAGACTACAAATCCCAAGTAAAGGAACTCCTCCTTTACAAAATTACACTTCTTCAGGTTTATCAACAACTTTTCTTCCCTCAACTTTTCAAACACCTTGCAAATATGGATCAAATGCTCCTCCAATGTCCTACTAAAGATCAATATATCATCTAGATAAACAATGAAAAACTTACCTAGAAACTCCTTTAGTACCTTAGTCATGAGCCTCATGAAATTGCTTGGTGCATTGGTTAGTCCAAAAGGCATGACTAACCACTCATACAATCCTTCCCTTGTCTTGAAAGTAGTCTTCCACTCATCACCTTCACACTCTTCAGATCTATCTTTGTCAAATATTGAGCTCCAATCAAATAGTTCATAATATCATCCATCCTTGACAAAGAAAATCTATACTTGATGGTGATCTTGTTGATAGCACAAGAATTTATGCACATCCTCCATTCTTCATTCTTCTTTGGTGCTAACACTGCTGGTACAGCACATGGACTCAGACTCTCTCAAATCAACCTCTTCTACAACAAATCATGTACTTGCCTATTCAACTCTTCACTTTCTATTGGTTTCATTTCATGCACTGCCTTGTTTGACAAACTAGCTCTTGGAACTAAATCCATCTGGTGACTAATCTTCCTCGTTGTGGGCAATCCATCAGGTGCATTATTTGATAAAATATCAAAAAAATCTTCCAACATATTTACAACTTCTATAGGTACCTCCTCTACTTCTTCTTTACTATCTTTAGGAATTATAGCAAAACACATATGCCCATGTTTCATACCTTTAAGAAACTCTTCTATCAACAAAATATGTTATGGCAGCACTACATACATTTTTTTCTTTATCCTTCAACAACTTCAACTTGTGTTTCACTCCATCCTTAGAGCGTAGGTATTTATCGCCCATCATGTATAGCATGCCTGTCAAACTACCATGGCCTACCCAACAACATATGACATATGTCCATAGGTATGATATCACATAGTATGTCATCCTAGTAGCTCTCAATCTTGAACTTCATTGAGCATTACTCATTGACCATAACCTTGTGGTCATCTTGCACCCAAGAAATATGGTATGGATGCGGGTGTTTCTATCTCTTTAGCTTCAACTTGGTGAACATCATTTCTGACACTAGATTGTCAGCACTTCCACCATCAATGATCACATCAAAACACTTATCTTCACATCTACACCTTGTTTGAAACAAAATCCTTTGGTCAGGTTCATTCTCACCACTCAACAAGACTCTTCTATTAACTAGGACTTCTCCTCTTTCAACATCTTCAAAATGTGAGGATCTGGCATCTTCATCAACATATACAACTCTTTCCTAACCTTCTATTCTTTGATCTATTCTTCCTTGGTGTTGGGTACATTCAAATGCTCTATGGCCTTCTTCTCTATAATAAAAACATTTTCCACGGAAGCCTCCTCTTCCAGATCCTTGTCCTCTACCTCTTTGTTGGTGTAAATAAGTATTTACTATTTACACTTTACTTAATTTTACTTAGGTTAATGCATTATTTTATTATATTACATTATTTTATTATTTATTTAGGAGAGACACTTAGGAGTTTGTGTACTCTTATGAGTTGTCATGTTGAGAACACAAAAGTATGCAACTCTAATTTAGTACATGGTTTCTACAACACTAGAATTTGCATCATTCACTGAGTTGTCATGTAGACAACACAGCTATTCACACTCCCATTTTAGCACATGTTTCTTTTCTCTTGTTGCCAACAAGCCCCTAAGCCCAGGTGGTTTTCTATCTTTTTTCTTGCAAATTTTCTAGAATGTAATCCACTAGGATGTCACCAAAGTAGTTTAGGAGTTCTTTGGTGCCAAGAGTTTGTTCAAGGAGGTTGATGCCACTTTCTTGATGCTTATTCTAAAAGTGGCTAAGGTAGATTCAATGGACCAATTTAGACCTATCAACTTGTGCAACTCTTTTTACAAGATTATTTCCAAAGTGTTGGCTTCAAGGATTATCAAGGTCCTCCCTTCCATTATAGCACCTCAATAATTTGGCTTTGTCCTGGGGTGATGAATCCTAGACTCAATTATGACTATCCATGAAATTATTCACTCTTTGGAAGAAGGTAAGAGAGAAGGTTTCCTCCTCAAGCTTAACTTATCAAAGGCTTATAATCATGTGGACTGGTCCTTTCTTTTCAAATTTCTTAGAGATTTTGGGTTTAATTCTAGGGTCATAAAACTTATTAACTAGTTCGTGATTGCTACTCTCTCTAGTTGTTCTAGTCAATGGTCCCCCCTCTACTTTCTTCAAACTCTCTAGAGGGCTTAGGCAAGCAGATCCGATCTCACCTATTCTTTTCATCATTTTGGTTGAGTGTCTTGGAAGGATGATTTCTGCCAACATAAATTCTAGTGCTTTGTCAAGAATCAAACCTTCTTCTGGTCCCCTAGTTTTCTCTCACCAACAATTTTTTGATGACACTATTATGGGAGGGAAAGCCACAATTGGTGAAGATAGGGTGGTGAAAAAGATCTTGAGCTCCTACTCTAGTGGCTCAGGGTAGCTTATCATTTGGAATAAGAGCTCTATTTTCTTCATTAACACTTTGCTTGAGAGATAGAGGAAGATTTCTAATATTCTAGGCTATGAACTAGGAATCCTCCCTTCAATTTATTTGGGTCTCCCCATGGGTCTTAAACCTCTAGATTCTTTCTAGAATAGCCTGGTTGACAAGTTTAATAAAAAATTGGCTAGCTAGAAAGGAGTTACTCTTAGCCAAGTTGGTAACATTCTCTTGGTCAAATATGCTCTTTAGAATCTCCCTACTTATTCTATGAGTCTCTATGGGATTCCCAACAAGTATGTTGATCTTTTGGAGAAGATCTAGTAAAAATTTCTTTCATCAGGGTTAGAAGACAACAAGAGATTTCCCCTAGTGGTGTGGGATAATGTGTACCTCCCAAAGTAGAATGGGGGGTTGGGTATAAGGAAATTGAAACCTTTTAATAAAGCTCTCTAGGATAAATAGATTTGGAGAATATTTTCCAACAAGGGGAATTGGAGAGACATCATGGAAGACAAATACCTTCAAAGACCTTCAATTAGACATTTTTTCTTTGGAGGGTCAATTCCCAATGGATCAAATATATGGAACATCATCTTAAAACCCAGAGAGATAGCTAATAGTAGGGTGAAATGGAGTGTTGGTAATGGGAAGGACACCTTTTTTTGGTAGGATAACCAGCTGATCCTGGGGCCTCTTCTCAACATTCTGAATTATGAAAGATAGGCTTGTATCTACATCTAGAGGTTTGGTAGATTTTTTAGTAATTACAAACAAGGCTAGGGCTAGAGGGATCTTTCTTCAATATCTAGGGACCTAAAACCTTTGATGACTATTATCCACTAGATGGCTTTAAATGATGATGATGACCAACTTATTTGGTAAAACACCTCAGATGGTATCTATTCGGTGGCTTCGAGGTACCAAGTTATTATGAGGTAGGTTTTGAGACCAGAATGGGCTAAGGCTTGGTTCTCTGGTCTTATCCCAAAAATCAATATTTTCTTCTGGCTTTTACTATAGAATAGATTATTGACTATAAACAATCTTAGTAAAAGGGGTCTTCCTATTCCTAATAGATGTTTCCTTTGCAAAAATATGTTGAGTCTATGGAACACATGTTTATACATTGTTCCTTCTCTAGAGAGATGTGGACTATTTTTAGTCAAGCTTTTGGGTTGAGTTGGTATGTTCCTATCATGACTATTAAATTTTTGAGGTTGTGGGATGACTCATGGAAGGGATTAAGGCTTTAATTCATTAGTAAATTGGCTCTACCTCATTTTGGATGGGGTATTTGGAAGAAACACAATAATTATATCTTCAGAGATGCTAGCCTCCCTGCTAATATTGTGGTTGGTAAAATTCAAAATGCCCTTTTGGAAAATTATATGTTTATGAAAGGATCTAACCCATTCATAGGTAAAAATGGTAATAGTAATGATACTTAGAAAAGAAGAAAGGAATGCCACTAGTCTTTAAACCTGGAGGGATGGCATAAATCAAACTTTGATGGTGCAGCCAAAGGTAACCCGAGAGCAGCAGGAAGTGGAGGGGTGATCAGAAATAGTCATGGGTTTGGAGTAGCAATGGTTGCTTACCAACTAGGACACCAAACTAATATTATGTAGAGGCTTGTGCTGCCCTCCAAACAATTAAGCTGGCTAAAGAGGTTGGGGTGAAAAGCCTATGGCTTGAGGAGGATTCAAATAATATTATCAAATGAAATGTAGTTTCTGACTAGATGGAAAATGAGGTGGCAAGTAGGGACACGTCACATAGATGGCTATGTGGTGAGGGGATTTTGGTGGACACTAAAAGGTTAATAGAGATTGAGAGAATCTAGGGGAGGACGTGAAACATAGAGTGTAATTATGGAAGTTAATGTTGTCAATCAAACTTTAAAAGTTATAAAAGCTTGGTATGGACTAAATTAGAGGTATCATAATTGGGGGGCTTTGTAGCATGTTTTCTGGGAAAACAATAATAGTTATTATAATTTCTTTACTGAGGATAGAGGCAAGTACAATTTATGTGAGAAAAACTAGTTTTTAGCTTATCACATTAGGAGAACACAAAGAAATTGTTCTTTTTTTTGCAACATAATGGTGAGGGAAAGGCATCGTAAAGAGCCAAAGGAAGAATTGGAGAAGTGGAAGAGGAGATCGAAGGTGTGGGAGAAATTGAGAGAAGGCAGCATCTCGACCTTCATTAGAAAAATTCATGATTGGGATCCTAAGATAACTTACCTTATGGTTATGTCATGGAAAGATGGGAAGGTGAAGATAGATGGTATAGATTTCTAGGCAAATGAAAGGGTCATAACAGAGGTCATTGATTCTCCTAACCAAGGCATAAAATTCTATAGGAATAAGGAAATAGCCTTGAATGTTGTGAAATACTTTTCTAAGGACACTAAGGAGATGAAGGATTTAGTGAAGACTAGTTCCAATTATGAACTTACATCTATAAAGAATTTTTGGAGGTTTTTTAAAGGAAAATCATCTCCTACATAACGTTGGACACTAGGTTTGACAGGATCCATACCCACCATTTCATTATCCTAAACCACTTTAGGTATGAAACAAAAAATTTCATCTCCTTTTACCTTTTCTGCTCTACAAATAAGAGTATCATGGGTTTTAAGAAGAAAGTGTATGCTAACCCTGTCTTCCATGAGAGTTTGTTTTTACTTATATATGAGCATTTTAAAACTCAAACCCAAGGAAGGGATATTGCCCATAAGGCATAATCCTCAAAGAAAATGAAGAGCTCTTACCTCCCTTTGGATGTGGAGGATAGTGCAGATCTATATTTGGAAGATGAAGAGGAGGTGGCTAAAACTATGAAGGACATGGGCAGGAAGAAGAAAAAGAAATCTAGTAAAAGAAAAAAGAGAAGGATTAAGCAAGAGGTTAACTTTGAGGAGGATTATAATGATGAGGAAGAGGGGATGGAAATGGAAGAGGAGGGCAATGCAAAAGAGGTGGGCATTAGTAAGGCTCAGGAAAGAAAGAAGGATGACTTCCAAGCCAAAAGGAGGAGGGGTGGAGAGAAGGCACATGGCAAGGGTAAGGAAATCACTCTCTAAGCTAAGGAAGAGAGTAAAGAGGAAGATAGATCAAAAAAAACCATTGTTACTTTGGGCACTAAGGGAAGGGAAAATGCATGGAGGAATTTTCATTCTAGCACTGCAAAAATCAGTCTAGCAAGAGAGCATATCGACTTGGAGGTTATGGAGGGAAGTGATGGCACAAATTAGTTGGACGAACTCATTGACCTAACTTTGGTGATTTTAAGCGATAACATGAGGAAAATGGGGATAAACCTTCTAAAAAATATCCACAATAGTATGATGGATAATTTTTGATCCATTAAATAAATTTTCCATGAAATTGAAGAGATTAAGTTCAGGATGTAGGGGCAGGAAAGAACAAAAGGGGGGACAAGGATGTCAGAATTAGCAAGCTAGATGCAAGGGTCATTGAGATCAAAAAAATAATGGAAAGGATGAAGATCTCTAGTCCTCATATCTTAGCTAACCAAAGCCTCAACATAATCAAAGGTCTAAATAACAATATCATTCAATTGTAGATGATGGAGGAAAGCAAAAAGTGGAAGGACGAAAAGGACAAAGAGGAAAGCTAGGGCACTGATGAAGATGACTTCTTGCAGGTTGAAAGCCTAATAAAAAGGAGATCAAAAAAGAGGAAGAGGGAAGAGGAGGCTTCTCTAGATGATAGTCATTTGAAGAATGATGAGGTAGAGACCATGGGAGAGCTAGAGCTCAAGAATGTAGAGCTAGTCAAAGAAATGGTACCCTAATTGGTGCTCCTAGTTTTTTACCTGTACCTTGGCTTTTGGTTGTTTTTAAATTTTTTTTAGTTCTAGAGGTTGGGTATGGCTAGATTTGGACTTTTAGTAGTATTTGGTTGTTAACTAGTGGATTTCAGGAACCCCTATTAAAAACCTGCTTTACTTAATAAAAAATAATGAACAACTACAAGCATATATATTTAATCATCATAACATATAAGATAGGTCCTAATCCACCACATAAGTAAAGATTGTAATAAATCATCACATGTCATCAAATGTTATGAGTCACTATCTAACCAGTTCAAAGTATATCAAAGCATCGAATCACAAGGTATCAAAATGTGAATATATCAACTATGTTATGATGCGTTGGGGTAAGGGGCCTCACATCCTCCCCCCTAGGCATGAACTTCCTTCTGGAGCTCATAAAAAAGGTATGGGTACTATGATCTCATTAACCATTGCTACAAGCTCTAGTTCATGATTAGGATAGTTAAACTCATGAGTCTTTATGCCAATCCCATCCAAAGAAGCATCAGTGCAAATCATAGAATCTATTGAAGGATCTAGCACTACTAAAATCAATACATTAGTGAGTTCTCTCTTGAGCTCCTAAAAAGCTATCTCACACTTCTCCATCTACTCAAACCTCTTTCCCTTTCTAGAGAACCCTACTACAAATCACTTGTACTATATAGTTAAGTCCACAAAACTCTTGACCTTTGTGATACTGGTGGGTGCTAGCCAATCCATAATGACTCTAATATTTGAGGGGTCAAGTGAGATCCCATCACAATATATAACATGACCCAATTAATATACCTCATGTCTAAAGAAAGAACACTTTGACAAGTTTCCATATAACTGATTCTCACTCAATTGCTACAAACCTATCTCAAGTGCTCCTAATGCTCCTTCTCACCATGAAAATATATCAAAATATCATCAAGGAACACTACCACAAACTTATCCAAAAATTGTATGAAATAATCCATTCATAAGGATCATGAATACAACTAGAACATTCATGAGGCCAAATGGTACCACTGTGAACTCATAGTGACCATACCTCATATAAAATGTAGTCTTATGGATAACACTCCCTACACTCCACAATTGGAGAATACTTGAGCACCCTAAAGCTAATCAAATAAGCTATCAGTCCTAGGAAGTGGGTATCAATTCTTAATAGTCACTTTATTTACCTATTGATAATCAATGCATAATCTAAGGGAGTTTTCCTTCTCCTTTATGAAGATCATTGGTGCTCCCAATGGTGACACACTAGGAAAAATGTGCCCTTTTTCCAAGAGCTCCTCCAAGTGAATATTGAGTTCACTAAGCTCGTGTGTAGTCCTCTTGTAGGGTCCACTCAATATAGGGTCAACTCCTCTCACAATGTTTATGTGAAAATCATCTACCCTAGGTGGTAGTATACTAGGAAGCTCCAAGGGAAAAACATCTACAAATTCCTACAATATAGGAAAATCATCAAGAGAAGGCTCCCTCTCTGCATCCTCCTCTCTATCACTAATTGTGATGACAAAAAATTGACATCCATTTTGCATGCACTGCTTAAGCTTCTTAGTGGAAATCATACAAAGAGATATAGGTCTCTTCACCCATGATATCAACATAGAGTACCATGCTCATCTACACATTCAACCCTCTTCTATAAAAAATCCATCTTGGCATTGTGGGCACATAGCCAATCCATGACAAGAACTACATCATAAGAACCTAGAGGGGTAATGTGTAGGTTCGACATCATGATTATGTCCTCAATTTGAATCTAACAACTATGGACCAAGGAATTAACTAACACCCTAGTTTCTAAGGCCAACTCAACCTCCCACTTAACATCCTATTTAGTTGCACCTAACCTACAATGATCCACTATAATGTAGATATTAAGGAATCTATAGCTCCTAAATCAAATAAAATAGTAATACTACTTCCTTGTATCATACTTGTGGCCTCGATAACTATGGCTGGATGCTTTCTTTAGTGTTTATCAACCATTACAAATATTCTGTGGGACCTACCCATATCTCCCACTATGGGTTCTAAGGTGGCTCCATGTTGACTACCTATTGTCAGACCCTATGGGCACTCTCTCACTATATGAACCATACCACCACAAGTACAACACAACTTGTAAGTTTGAATTTTAACCCCTTATGTTCTAGACTACCATAGACCTCCAGTCCTACTAGATCCACTATATCCATCCATAGAGGATTATTGAGTCTTATTTGGCTATGCATATGGGATATGTTTCCTCTAATCATGCCCAACACCTAAGACTATCATTGCTTGAGCTTAGAACCTTGATAATCCTATGATGACCTTTGTTTAGTGTTCTATTAAGATCTTTGTTATGATTGTAGGGCCTAAAAGGACCTTTCTGAGTGACCTTGATTCCCCTTCTAAGGGTTCTCTTCTACCCTAACGACTAAGTAGAGGGGTTTCAATTTTGAGATCAATCCTTAGACTCTTGTCTACTATAGATATCCTCAACAACCAGTATCATCTCAACTACCTCTCTAAAGGTAGTAGGAAATGCTATATGAAATGTATCTCAAACAGACATATTAAGACCCTTGATGAAATGATGGATCCATAGTTTCTTGTCCTTCATGTAGTCAACATATGGAAGGAGCTCAAGATATTTTCTCTTGTACTGTGTCATTGTAAGATCTCTCTATTGAAGATCATGGAACTTCACTATCTATCTCTATCTAAAATGCTTTAAGAGATACTTGTCTCTAAATCTTCTCATGAATACCTCCCAAGTGAGCATATCTACACTCACTCCACCTATAGCCTCCTGTTGCTACCACCAATTAGAGGTGGTATCTCATAATATCTGGATGTAAATTTGTGCCTTTAGACTACTCCTATAGGGGCACAAACCAAAGCATCATTGTAAGCTATGTAACTATGTCTATGCCTATGTACCCTTTGTAGCTTTTATGAATAGGGGTCATTGGAGTCATAATAACTCCCTAATCTCATATCCTATGTCTTTAAGAGGCATCCCTCTAACATATATCCCAAGGTCAGGTGGTGGCTCTAATTGATGAACTGACTCAGCCTCATAATCACCCTAACCCTCAATAGAAATGGGTGGAGGACTCCTACTCATCTCTTTAGAAGTTTCTCTCTGAACCTTGTGTATTTTTTGCTCTAGTTATTAAATAATAAGGGTAACCTCTACTATACTACCCCAATTAGATTCTAGAGGGCATCCAAAATATCCTAGTTAGGGTTTCAAGGTGGGGAGTGGGGGGTGGTGGTTCTTGAACCTCCCACTCTACCTCAACATGTATTACACATATAGTTCTAGGGGCTCTAGCTCATCGACAACCATTGTGTGTGATGATAGTCATCCTACACAAAAATTGAGGTTTACATAAGTTGAAATGTAATGGATTAGGCTCCTAGTGTTAAAAAAAGGCTTTGATACTAGAATGGCATGCCCAAAATTCAAGGCAAAAACAAACCAATATTTTTTTTAAGTTAAAACAATGTTAAATACACTCTTATTCAAGGTTGAGTTGCAACTAGATTAACAACAAATTGAACATTTGGAAACAAGTGTGCTAGGTTATAGTTTTAGTTAACATTTACTAACTAGATGATAGTTTGATGATACACAAATGTAGGGTTAAAGGATTTCATTTTTGTTTCTAGGTTTAAACATCATGCTTTAATTGTTATGCTATACTCTAGTAAAAAATATCAGAAATTGGTTAAACATTGATCTATGATGCAATTACAGTTACAAAGCTACGACAAGGCTAAGGTCCCCATTTACTTTAATATTTAATTAAATATGACTCATTATCTATCTAGCACCACCTTGAAATATTGATAGGTCTATTAGAAAATTCACCTTATTAATTAATTGAGTCACCTGTATCATTGATACATAAAGACCCATTTATAAATAAAATTCATGCTACTAAGATAAACACTTTCTATGTATATATAAGGTGACACCATGTATAACTGATCTTATAATTTTATTTATGTTTATTTTTAGTTAATTTTTTTATATCAGTAAATGATCAAAGCCTTTTGATTATATTAATTTAATAAGATACATTAGAGTTTCTCCATTCAAATAGGTATTGGTAGGAAAGAATAGAGAAGCTCTAGTCTTGCTCAAGACCATAGTCCTTTATTATTACATTATTAAAAGGGGCATATCCAAGTTACCAATTTCTAATTTTTTTTATTAAATATAATATAGATATTTTGCTTCCTCCTCTACATTTTACAGTTTGCAATGATCTCTATAACAACCATAATTTGCAATTCAGTGGAAAGATGAAAGGTGAAAAATCTCATTTGATCTTTTATTAGCAAAGGACAATTTTTTTGTAATTTTGGATAGATAATTTACACCTTTCTTACCTGCTAATCAATATTGCATTTCACAAAATATTGTTAGAACTATTAGTTCATAACATCAAATTTGATAACCCTAACATCTTTTAGTTTTTTACTTGACTTTATGGATATGATTACTATTTTAAATATGAATTTATATGTACAGTTTTGTTATACCGCCTATGCTTTAAACTTAAAATTAACAATCTCTAGATAATTCTAACAGCTATGTCATTATTCTGATTCCCTCTTAAGATAATTTTAATTTATAAACCTTTTTCTCAAATATGAGGCTTGATGAAGCAGTGTCTATGCTTATATTAAACAATAACTTGATTTGAGTATAGGATCCCAACCTGAATTTGCCAAATATTAATTACAATTCAATTAAATATTAGGAATGTATTAGTTCTTTTTATATCTGAGTTAGTTAATATTCTACTGAACATAATATTCAACTTGTTTCTAATTATCAATGAGCCCCTTACTAAGAGATTAATTTAGTAGATAGTGCTCAATGAAGAACCCAAGATAAAATAATTCAGATTAATTTCAAACAAACTAGAATGCAAGACCTAAATTAACTAGAGAGTACATTAAAATTATAAATTGACCAAAACAATTGTACCCATGAAAAAATTCATAAACCATTGAGATTATAACATATAGTTGTATTAATATTGTAATTATTTATAAATAGGGCTTCTCCAAGGAAAGAGCTCAAGCATCTAAAAGCTAAAGTAGAGCTATAAAACCAAACTATGAGTTATATATTAGAGCAAAATCCATATAAACTCGCCGCATAATAGGCCATATAGAAAAATATTGACCTCAAAACTTAAAACTAGAATTCAAGGTATTTTTTAGTGGCTAATATTCATAAATTGGCTAATTTTAGAATTTTTTTGCTAGTAATTTGGCTAATAAGTTATGATATAATGCAACCTAAATCGTCACATTTTTATTAAATTTAGTTCTAAAATATTTAAAATCGCTCAATAATTTATTTTATTAAAAAACTTAAACTCAAAGATTCGCCACAATATTTGATACATGATTAAATTTGATTCACCTAAATATTATATATTATCAAAGAAATTAAAATTAATTCACCAATAATTATCACAATTATTAGTTACTTTAGGGATATATCACCAATATTTAGTTTTTGCTATTGATTTAAAATATAATGTAAATATCATCATAATAACGATGAGATAAAACATGTTCAATTTCGATTTGTAATATTCCATGACGATTAGTGGACTTCCTATTATTATTGAGATTTGCAAATATTTTCTATTCAAAAATTATGATTCTAAAATATTCGCCAATGTAAATAATATTTAAAATTAAAAAATTGAGAGATTCACCAATAAAAATTAATGAAAGATTTGCCAATATTTTATATATTTTTCTGGATGGGGGTTTCTTAAAGTTTACCCTGCTAGAATTCAACAGAAGCCCTAACAAAAGCCTAGATCTCTTCCTTCTTAACACAGACCATGATGATTTCTAAGGCTTCCTTGGTAGTGGACACCAAACACCTAGGAGGAAATACATATGCCATCTTCTCCTTACTCAATTTAAACAAATTGGGGAGAATGAATTCCACATTTTCTAGATTGTTCAAATCAACCTCTAGTTCAATGTAAGCCAAGTAAAAATTTAAGTAGCTCTAGTGCCATTCCACATTTTGCTCCTCCACAATCCCTCTCCAATGCAAAAGAAAGCTAATGTTAGCCTCCATCTTGGTAAAATAGGACATTATCTTTGATTGATAGAATTAGATGCATATATACCTTGGCTAAACCCAAACTTCTTAGGAAATTACTCATGTAGACCTCTGGTAATGGGATCCTCTGATGTTGATTGATATTTAAAACTACATGCTCTAACCCCATTAACCAGGTAGGATAAAAAAATATTGTGACACAGACTGATGATCTCTGCCTGCCCTATATTTCCCCTAGCTAAGCAGGCCATAAACACCCTAATAATCAAGCTATTTGTGTGCCAAGTGTAGTCATAATTGAATACTTTCTCACTTAAGACTCTAATCTCTACAACCCTACATAAATCATCCATTGGGTTTAGAATCCTATTCCACCTCTCTAGTTTGGCATTGCTCCTAAATGCCATAGTCTTAGTTTCTAGGGCATGGTAAACAACTACAACTAACTCCATTCTAGCTATATTACCTAACACTAAATAATGAAGAGAAAGCAACAAATAGAGAAATAAAAGAATGCCTAATTTATAGAAATTAGAGTCAAAAGCTCTAGAAGGTCTTGATGCAAAAATGATGGAGAATACAGATTGATTTTAGATCCCCTCAATTTATCGATTAACAATTATATTTGTAATCATTATTCATTGATCTCCTATTATTTGTGCTTCACCGAGTGCAAGTATATTATCATTTTCTTATAAAGGTAATATTTTAATGTACCGATCTCTAGCTTAGAGATAGTTATATTTCTATTTTGAGTCTTTCTTATAAAATATAATGTTGATATTCTTGATAATTTAAAAATACAATTGATATATATTAGACTTGTGTAAAATAATGGCTTAATATTGTTAAAGATTAGCAACATGTACTTATGCTTAGTATATCTTTAAAAGGAAGCTAGGCTATCTAATTTGGACTCTAACTAGAATCAGGGGGAAAAAAAGAAGAAAGATATATGAATTCTTCTCCCTAAAATCCTTTATTTGTTAACTTATCTACCTCTAAATTACCTTCATGGTAAATATAATTAAATCTAGTATCTACAAATTGATTTATTAAGCTTAAGACACTTTCAAGTTTGGAATTCATCACCTAGTTTAGTGTGTGACATTTCCTAATAGCATTAATAATTATTTGTGAATATTCTTTAATAATTAATCTAGTTATTTTATTTTTTAAACTTATTTTTAATCCTTCTTGAAGGGCTTCTAATTCTGCTATATTGTTTGAAGCAATTCCCAAGGGTTAGGCTTTTTTGATGATCCTTTGGAAAGAATCTGACTTAATTATGCATCCTATTCCTGCTTTCCTTGAATTCCCTTTGGATACTCCATCAAATTTTAATTTCATCCATCCTTTTGGAGGTGCTTGCCATGCAGATTATTTCATAGCTTTAAGATTCTTCCTCTCATATAACAATGAGTGATTAATAAGGCATTTCCAATTCTTTTTCATATTCCCATCCCATTCAAAAAAAAGATGCTTCAATTTTGTCATTTTCCTTAAATAACTATTCATAACTTCTATTATAGATGCTTCAACCTTTTTTAGAAAGGATTTCATGTTAAATTCAAATTTATTAAAAATATGTTTGTTTCTCTCTTTTCCAAATTCCCCACATAAGGATGGCTGGAGAAATATTCCACAATTTGTCATAAATACTAATTTTGTTCTTAGTTGGCCATCCACAAAGGTGATTGGATAGATCCATAGGAAGAGGAGAGGTCCAATCGAGTTTATTTTTAAGCCAATACCAACCTTCTTAAGCAAAAGGACACTCAAAGAGGAGGTGCTCAAACGTCTTGGATTTTTCCTTATAGAGACAACATCTAGATGGTCCTTCAAAACCTATTTTGGTAAACCAGTCTGCTATTAAAATATGATTTTGAAATTATTCCTATACGAAGATGCCAACCTTAGGGAGGCAAGCTACATCCCAACATAAATATAAAGGGAGTTTAAGGTTGTCCCATCTATTTGAAATAATAATTATATTGTATCCTAACTTAAATTTGTATGATCCATCTTTGGATGCACCCTAGATATGTTTATCTTCACAATTTTTATGGTTCACCAATCATTCTTCATGAATATTTTCTAGGTTTAGTTTGTCTATAGGAGATATAATTATGTTCTCCAATGGTTTCCATTCCCAGAAGTCTACCCCACCAATCTATTTAATATTTTTTTAATCTAAGACCTTCTAGCCCCATAAGTTGATAAGCTCATAAATGACATTTCTGGGGATGTTTGAATTAAGGAGTGGAGGTTTCCCATCCCAAGAGTCTTCCTAAAGGAGAGCCTCTTCACCTCTACCCAAATCCCAAGTTAAATACTTGGTAATCATTGACTGACATTTTACCATGAAATTCCATGTTTTAAAACCTCCTGGATGGTTCCTAATTCTAAATAGTGAAGTTGGATCATTTGGATTTAGGTACATATTATAAAGATTTTTTTCCCATTTGTTTTCCCTTTCTTGATATGTTCTCCATACCAATTTTTCTCCTAGTGCTTCATTTTGCCAATTAGAGTTCTTTATTCCCAATCCCCCTTGAGCTTTTGGGTAGAAAATATTTTCCCATTTGATTAACGCTTTTTTCTTTTTTATCTTCTATTCCACTCCAAAAGAAGTTCCTATGTTTCTCTTCTAATTCTTTGTTAATATTTGTTGGGTAGAGGGAGACATGAAATTTGATAGGTTGGGATGGCTGAAAGGATAGATCTAATTTTCATTGCTCTGCCTGCTTTAGTTAACCATTTACCTTTCCATGTTCCTATTTGTTTTTCAATTCTTTTTAGAATATTATCCCATCCTTTTTTTATTCCTTACCCCTTTTTCTAGATGGATCCCTAAGTACTTACAAGGGAAGGAACCTTTTCTATATCCCATCTAATTACAAATATATTCTTCCATGTCACTTGATGTGTTTAAAAAAAAGATTTTTGACTTTTTCGCATTCAATTTCTTACCAAAGGCTACAGTATAATCTAGAATAATTTGTTTAAAGGCTTGAGTTTCAGCCCTAGTACTGACACCAGGGAGAATAGTATCATCAGAAAATTATTGGTGAGTGATATTGGATATATTATCTATCACCATAATACCTTTAATTTTACCTTCTACTTGGGCCTTTTGGATTGACCTTCCAAAGGCTTCAGCAATGATGATGAATAGAAATGGTGAAATAGGGTAACCTTGCAGGATCCCCTTAGAGATATTGAAGAATCCTTCTGGGGTGCCATTGATTAATAGAGATATCTTAGGTGTGGATATACAATTAAAATTTTTGTTAATCCATCAACACAAGAAGCTAAAGGCTTCTAGACATTTGCAAAGAAATCTCTATCCACTACATTATAAGCTTTTTGGATATCTAGTTTCATGAACATGCATGCTTCCCTATTACCTAACAACTGAATGTATAGTTTCCTGAATTATGGATATTCCATCTAATATAGATCTACCTGGCACAAATCCAATTTGTTCTTTTGAAATTATCCTAGGCAATAGGGCTTTACTTCTATATGCTAAAGCTTTAGAGTAGATTTTATAGATGGTGTTACAAAGTGCTATAGGTTTAAAATATGAAGGTAACTCTACTGCTGATTTTTTTGGATTTAAAGCTAAGAATGTATGGTTGGTTTTTGTTAAAATGGATCCTCCATTTCTAAAAGCTTTGATTAGCATCCATAATTCTTCTCCCAAAATGTCCCAACATTTTTGAAAGAAAAATGCCTAGAAACCTTCTGGCCCTAGAGATTTATCTAGGCTAAGTTTAAAGAGAGCTAGTCTAATTTCTTCTTTAGAAAAGGGTTTGTTCAAAGCTATATTATCAGCATCTATTACCACTTTGCATATATTTTAAAGCACTTTTTCCTATCTAGTTTGATTAGAGAAGTCATAGTTGTTAAATAGGTTTTCATAGTATGTAACAAAAGTTTCTACTATTTTATCGAGTCATCTACCAAATTACCTTATTTATCCTTGATTTGTGTAATAGTATTGATAGATTTGTTGTGGATAGTGTTGTTATGGAAGAATTTTGTGTTCCAGTCTCCTTTTGCAAGTCATTTTCCTTAGATTTTTGCCTCTAAAAAATCTAATTTTTTGCTAAAATCTCTCCTTTCTTAGCTAATAGTTCCTGTTCTTTGTTAAATTTCTCATTGCCCATGCCATTTTTAATCACTTCGTTGTTTAAATTTTTGAATTTTCTTTAGTATCCAATTTTTCTTTGAAGATATTGTTAAAGTGTGTTTTATTCCATTTTAATATTTTTTCTTTGAGGAATTTTAATTTTGATACAAGACAATACATCTTAGAACCTATGAAATTGCCTTCTACCCACCACTGCTTGATATTTTCCATGAAATTTTTATCTAAGAACCATAGTTTCTCACATTTAAATGGGTTTCTAATTGGTTTTTTAGGTTCTATGAATTTAATTTTCATCGGATAATGATCCGAGCCTAGTATTGGTTGTATATTAGCCGTGATAGTTAAGTCCAACTCTGCTAGTTCTCCTTTGAAGAAGAATCTATCCAATTTCTCTACTATATAATTAAAATCTTTCCTTCTATTATTCTAGGTAAAAATTCCATTATTGATTGGAATTTCTAATGGTTTGTTTTCCTTGACCCAATCTTTGAATTCTATAGTTACCTTAGAAATCATTTGATATCCTCCAAATTTCTCTTTTATATCCCTAATAACATTAAAATCTCCACCAATTACCATGTTAACATCAAGGTACAGTCTCATGAATATACTTATTTCCTCCCATATTTTCTTCTTACCTGTTGTTTGTATTGGTCCATATACATTAATAATTACTAGTTGAAGATTATGTCTATTGTCGGATACCTTTCTCCCCATCCAATTGCTATTGGATTCTATAGTATTGATATTTGTTATTCATGAATTCCATATGATTCCCATACCTCCCAAAGCACCATTTAATTCTTTCATTTCTACTTTCCATTTACCTAATTTATCTCCTTTATTCAACTCGGTTTCTTATACTAGTATTATATTTGCTTTGAATAAGCTTAGATTTCATTTTAGCAATCATTACTTGCTAGGGGCATTTAGACCCTTAACATTCCATGTTGTGATCCTGATTGATCACTAGGAAGGATCTTCCCCTTCACTATATTTAGAACTTCAAATATCTTTTTCTATTAATCCTTGGCTTTTCCATCTACTTCTCTTACTTCTTTTAGTGATTTCCTTCATCTCTTTTTTTTTTGTTTACCACATCTTGGGGTACCAAATCCTTCATGGTTTATAGATAATACCAAATTATCTGTAATGTTCTAAATGGTACTTACATTAGATTCTTCCTCTTGATCTTCATCCTCATCTATTAACTCTTTAATTATATGCTCAACTAGTGCATTATCCTTTTCATTATTCTTTTGTTCTTGTTCTTTGTTGTCCATCTCACTCCCCTAAATGCTGATTGAATCATTCATCATTCCAAATTCTTCCTAGTGCTAATTATTTCCAATATGCTCCACATCTATATTTTCTTTTCTATTTGTAGTTCTATTCTATTGCTCTTGATCTTCTATAAGGGCTACTACTTCTAGGGGGGTCAGATCTCCATTTAATCCACTTAAATCAAAGTTTGGTTCTTCTACAAATATGTTTTTCCTATTTTCCAGTGTGTGGCAGAATTTGTAACTCCTTTTATTTGATTTCTTTCAAATTGTAATGTTGCTCCAATGAGTTGAATCCACTGATGGAATTATGCTCTTTCCATCCTATTGTTCTCTTTTCTCTTCCACTTTATTGCATATTTGTTTGTTAAAGCTTGATACTATATTTTGATCAAATTCCTATTCCTAGTTGGTTCCTTGATTGAATATTATTTTCCTTTCTTGGCTTGTATTCTCTTGGATACTCACTTCCTACTGCTGCATTTCTTTTTTTCTTTTTTTCTTTTGAAGCTTCTTTTGTATTCTTCCTTTTTAGTTCTGAGTCTACTAGACCTTCTTCTATACTATCTTCCTCATCCTGTAGTATCTCATACCCATGCTCCAGGTGATATTGTTCACTAATCAAAACTTTATCTTCAATATCATTTTCAAGTAATAAGATGTCATGAGTCATTTTATTTAGTTCTTGAATACTTTCCTCTATATCTTCTAGAGCTTTGTTCTTTTCTTGGCAAATCTTACATTCTTTAAGTTTGGAACTTTTGTTATGAGTACTCTCCAAATATTCTATACTTTTTCTATTACCTCATTATTCCTCTTATCTCTTTGTTATGTTCTTTGTTCTTCTGTATCTACTAGTTGACTATTTTGACTAATGTCTTCCCTTTATATTTTATGTCCTTCCTACTTGCCCTTGCTATCCCTTGCATTATTTTCCTTGTGAATTTTTGTTTCCTTTTCTCTTTCCTTCTTTTTATGCATCCTTATGTTGTTGAATGCTTCTTTTATATTTAATGTATTATATTCAACGTACAAATTGGGTTTGATGATTCTGTTGTTTCCCCTTCATATTTTGTGAACTCTAGCTTGTAGATGGATCTATTTGTCATTAATTTTTTTGATTTTAAATCATCCTAACCATACTCTATTTCTATTAAAACATTTATATTACTGGTCTGATTATAATCAGCTTCAATATGTAATAAGTTCCCTAGAGATTTACCAATTTTTATTAGAGCCTACAGACATTTAATTTCAAGTGGAATTTTTTTATATTCTATCCAGGTGGGTACTTGCTTAACCTTTTCTTCATTCCAATTAGGTTCCGAAACTAAACATTTAACTAAGAATCCTTTATAGAGATAATTAGAAATTGAAATTAATCTATTCCTAACTTCCTTATTTTTGTATTGGATGAAAAGAGACACTTTTGAAGAAATATTGATACTTACCTATTTTTTTCCGATATTTGTTATTCTTTTCAATAGATTTGATACGCATAAATGCCTAGCTCTGAGCATTCCTCCCATTTTTCTTCTACATACCTATCACTTATAATTAGTATAGCAGAAAATAAATCATTATTAGATGTCATCTCCATAGTAGGATTCTATCATTTTTCTATGTTGTCTTTCTTTTTATCTATTCTTTTATGTGGAGGAATGTATACTTTTCAATTTTGAGTTTTAATTGTGGAAACCCTAACTTCCTTTCCTAGTAGTTCTTGTTGCTAATTTTAACCTAATGGGATGTGATTAACTTCTAAGATTTTGTGAGTTTTAGGTATCTCTTGATTGCTATCTTTGTCTAATTTAACTATGGATGGAGTCATATCTAACTTCATAGCTTGTTGTTTTGAATATATTATTTTTCCAAAGAAATGCTTTTGTTTGCTTATGTGTTCTTCCATTTCCATTTTGTTGTTTATAGTTTTTTGAGACAACTGTCTTCTCCTATTCCTGCTCAATATTGCTTGTTGCCAACGATCGTCTTCCTTAGATGTCGAGCTTAGGTTTTTTTGTGATGTGATAATATTCCTATCTCTTGCTTCATGTAATTTGACCAAGGTGCTAAATGTGTCTACTTTCATATTGTCATTTGAAAGTACTTCAATTTTTTTACTAATCAAAATGTAGGGGTGTGCCTGCTATCCTTTCAAGTTTCCTTTTGTGTGGCTAGAAGGGATCCAAATCGATGCATTTGCCTTGCTAGGGCATAGTCTTTTCGCCATAGTCTCCTTATCAAAATCATATATAATGTTTGCACGAATTGCTTTTTTATCCAAATCTACTTTTTTCACGTATTTCACATTTCCTACTCTTCTCATCATTTCTCACTCTTCTTTTTAATTTATTCAAGTTATTTAATTGATCTTATAATTTAAAAATATATAAAATATTAAATAAATACTAAATTATACTTTATATACTATATATAACTAATATATTAATTTCACATACAAATAATATATATAACTATATATATTATATAAATTAATGTATATACAAAATATTATACATATTAAATAATATATGATGCATATATTATTTAATACATATATAATAAATTTAATATAATAAACTAAAATTATATAAATTAATATATGTGTAAAATATTAAATATATAATAATATATTATACATATATTATTTAATATATATAACAAATTAAATTTTCAATAACATTAAAAAAATAATGAAACACATATAATTTATGTCTACCCCACTTTATTTTTCCCACCTCCTACTCCTACTTACCTATTCTATTACCCACCCCCTACACCTATACTATTCCCCTTCCCTATTTTAAATCTCCCCTTCCCTTACTTATTTCTAATCCTCATGTTGTGTGGTCAAAGGAGAGGTGATGACAAATTGATGAAAGTGGCACACATAGGGTTCAGGGTGACATTGAATGAAAGGAGGGGTGACCTAAATGAGGGTGGAAGTGGAGATATAATAGTGGAGGGGCCGATAGGTGGTAACCCCATCTAACCAACTCAACCCCCTTGGGTTATTACATACTCGACTTACATGCATAAGAGCGTGGGTCGGGTAAAGTAGTGGGCGCAAGAGTGTGGTACGAAGGGGAGCGGGGTATGATGGGAAGCAGGGAGTGGTGGCCCCCATGGGTTAAACCCTCCCAACCCCCATATATATATAGATATATATTATAAATTTTTCTAGTTTACATTAATTATATCATTTTTTTTTTAAAGGAGTGCTTACGATAGTATTTTTTTTTTAAATTTCTAGCCTATTATATATATTGAGGACATATCTATGTGACCCCCTTTTTTAGTCCATTTTCTTAGCTAGGCTAGGTACTTATTATTTTTTATTTTCTCTAAAAGAGAATCTTCTTAGAATATTCTTTGTCGAAGACTTCTTGACAAAGAATGGTTTAATTCATTCCCCATACATTTTCTAGAGAGAAATTTCTCTCCCAAAAAATGTTTTGGGGTTTATTTTCTTATTACACACCTACTATTTTTTTTGTCTTCTCTTTTTTTGTCCATATGATTTTTTTAATGTTGATTTTGTAAAAAGGTTTTAGTGTTGCTAATACTAGCTTATTAATATCTTGGCCATTGTATAAATTGATTTGTTTAATGAATCTAAAGCTGGCTATTGCAAGCAATGGAGTTGTTTGAAGAGATAGAGCCACTACTTGACATCTAGTGACTGACTTTTCCATCTTAACATCAGAAATAAAAGAAGAATGCTAATTTAATTCAACTACTTATCTCCTCTACAATGCAATTATCCAAATGCATATACCAATCATTATAATATGAACTTTGTATTTGATTCAACTACATTATATTCATTTGAATGCAATTAGTTATCCTTTATACATCAAATTTGCAACCAATTTAAATACATATTTATTCATTTCAAGAACTATCATTTATAATGGAGTAAAATCCTTGAAATTTCAATACACTATCCTTCAAATTTTACATTAAAACATTATTTATTTCCTTCATTATTATTACATCAACAGGAAATTTTACATGGTGTTTCAAGCCAAATGGTTTCAACATAATTGCTCTTTTATTCTCAACTTTCATGACACATACAATACAAGTAGAATGAGAATTTAAAGTGGGATTTCCATCACTGTACTTTACAACAAAACATTGATAAAAGGATAAGGAATGGAGAACTCTCCAATACAAAAGTGTACTAAAATACAACATGAACTCCTCCCTTCACAAGATAATAGATGAGACGAAAGTTTTCAAGCTTCCTCCAACCTTTGAATCTACCAAACCTGCAATTTTTTTTTAAAAAAGCATAACCATAGAGTGCTCACCTCCCAACCTAGGTCTATATGGGACCACCCCAAACTTGAAGAACCAAGGCTAAATCATACACACACACACACACACACACACACACACACACACACACACCAAAACTCACATATGCATAAACAACATAATTACAACATTTAACACCCTTAACCATGAGCTTTACAATAGATCATAAAAATCCATAAACAAATGGTGAAGGTGGGATTTTCAAAGAGGCAATTTTCATTCTATTACCAATAAAATAACGTGAACTTTCAAGGCCTTCACAAGGCTTCAATAACACATTCTCTTTCCAAAAAATCTTCTTTTATAACCCCCAAAACACAATAATAATTAGTATGGCTTCATGGAGCCTATACTCAATGAAATTTCTCTCTTATTCATGAGAAAAGGCTCTCAACTACATTGTCAAGCCCAACTAACCCCTTCCCCCAATGCTACTTCTTCCCTTCCAAGGGTGATTAATGCCTTTCACACCCAAAAACAAAACATGCTCAAAAAAAAAAAAAAAAATGAATAAAAAATCTCCATACCCATCCCTTCATAAGAACAACACAACAACAAGAGAATGCGTACAATACATATTCATGAATCCAATAACATACAAATCTACAAAGAAATGAAAAGATTTTCTCTTGGAAAGAGCCACCAACCTTCACTAAAGTAATGGAAATGAGTATTTAAGAAGAGCCCCCTTTCCTTATTTCTTCCAATCTCAAAACCCTAATGTCTCTCAAACTAGAGAGTGGTTGAACACTCACTAAGTTGTCCAAGGCCCCCTAAAAAGGCCTCCAAAACCACTAACCCACCCACTATCTCCAAGTGGGAATGAACCAAGTCCTTTATTCTTACACTATTGTCCCTTCCCAAAAATGTAAGCTTGACCAAGTTTGAGGGAAAGGGTAAGGTCATGTGACTTCTCCATTTTCGCAACTTTTGGGAAATGACTTATTTAGAGGGTCACTAAAATTATGGGGACCTTATAATGATGAAAAATATTCTCTAACTCATAGTGCTACCATATGAGTGCTTAAATTTGACTAAAATACACTTTTAAGACTACATTTTAGCCCTATAAAGTCACCAAGTAGTTTGAATTCAGAATTTAACTTGATATGGACTTCACATAACTCTTAACAAGTGGGGTTAACTTAGGTCCTCTATTAGGTTTAGTTTTAGGCTAAGTGTCTTCTTGCCAAACCATAATTGACATGCTATTTACACATAGACTTTACAAGTGTCAAGTGACACCATAAAAGCATATTACACATTACAAGTGACACGTCTCTAATTTACAAAATGAATTTAATTTAATACACACATTTAATTTGCATTTACAAAACAAAATGTATAACAATGAGGTTCAAATCTCTTCTACAAATTCAACTTTGGCCTTCACCATGTTCACATAGGTTTAGCCTTAATTCTTTAATTAATACCATGGTTACTTCCCTGCACTAATCTTGAGCATCAACAATCCAAGGAAAAATCACATATAGATATATACAATAGATTAACATTACATACTTGAATTAAACATTTGATATACATAATTAATTTTTAATTAACTTTTCTTTTCTAAGTAATGTCATATGAAATACTTGCACTATTAAAACATCATAATATATCCATCAACATCAATTCTTACATTAAAACAAAACTGATTTAACATTTTGAATAAATTTAGGGTTCAATTTCCATCATAACAATGAACAACTACAAGTATATATATTTACTCATCAAAACATATAATATAGGTCCTAGTCCACCATATAAGTAAAGATCATCATAATGTAATCATCACATGTCATCAAATGTTATGAGTCATTTTGTAACCAGTTAGAAATAGATCAAAATATCAAATCATAAGGTATAAAAATGTGGATATATCAATTATGCTATAATGGGTCAAGGTGAGGCTTCACAAAATAGAATTGAAGTCACAATCCACACTGTTGACAGGAACCTTGTTGTTGTTTCCCTTCTGGATTTCTTCAAAATTCTTGTACAAATTTTGCACAACCTCATTAATTTTCTTTATTTACTCAACCATCCACTCATCAAATTTAAAAGAGTAGTTATACCTTGCCTTTATAGTTTTCAAAATATTCATTGGGCCTACCAGATTGGAATTTATCTCTTCTCTATTTCTATTGGAATTGATGTCATAATTCCTTTTATCTTCTGTGGCTTCATTTTGAGAAAATTTCTTTTGTTTCTTACTAGTGTCATCTTGAAAAATGGGTTCCTTCATAGCATTAAGGTGTCCCCTGATGTCATGATTCAGGGTCTTGATGACAGTGTTGGTAGTGTCAATATTTCCAATTTCCTTCATTATCATGTTTTCTCCAATTTTATGAAGGATAGTCTCCACCTCTTATTCCTGGCCAATGTTGATATTGGTCACCTCATTTTCAACATCATCCTCTTTAGCTAAACCCCCTTCTTCCATAGCTTCATTCTCCTCTTTGATATCTTATGTGTTCTCCTCAATGTCATCTTCCTCATTGTCCTCATTATCCCTCTCTTCCTCATTATTATCCTCTTCCTCACTAACCTTTTCATATGATTCCTCACCTTCTTTAAAATTCTTAGATTCCTTAGTATCATAATTATTGTCATTCTCCTTGGAATTGAATTCTTTACATTTTTTATTTTTACCCTTTTATCATTTAATTTAGAAGAAGACTCATCCTCAGAATCCTTAGCATCATCCTTGTCCATTTTTCCCTTTGTCAACTCCTTTCCTTCGTCTTGAGTAGTTTTCTACTTCTTTTGAATGACATCCATTTCTTTAGCCCAATCTTTTGGTCTAAGTCTCTTTCACACTCTATACTTTTCATAGTATCTAGAAATTAGTTTCATAAGACCCTCAAGAAGGACAAGGTTGGTCAGATTACTATAGTGCATGGTCAAACCATTAACCAAAGAGTTTCAAATAGTAGGGGAAATGAATACACTTGTCATGTCCAAAGTAGTTTAAAAACTCAAAAGGTTAATTTCTAACCCTAGTAAATCTATAATCTAAAGTTATGTATTCCATAATAGCCTTCAACATATTCCTCCATTTTTTCTTGATTTGGGTTATCTCAAAAAATCTAACATTTTTCTTTTCCAGCCTAGATCTTTCTCTAGCACTCATCAGAAGAAACTTTGTAACTTATTTATCATATATAATATATTTGAAAAATGTCTTACCATTATTTGGCATGCCTGTGACTTTAGCAATTAGGTCCAAAGAGAGATCAACCTTTCGATTATGTAGAATAAATTTTCCCTCATTCCAAGTGTCCACAAAGTTCTATGTAATTTCTTCACCATCTCCCTAGAATTTCTCATGAAGATCTACAAATGCACCCTTTCAAAGAATTTAACAAGTTTTTTTTTCTTCTTCTATTGACACGACTTTAGTTCCACACAGTTCAGATTGCCACCCATTTTATTGATCCTTCTATACTTACCAGCCTCTAATCCATTTAGGTTAGAATTCTTAGAGGAATTAACCTAGAAAGTAGGGTTTAAAATACCCAAAATCAAGAAAAAAATCAATTTTTTTCTCTTAGTACAAATAGTACTCAAATCACTTATCACCATCACAATTAATGATAATCCCAACATAGAGGTTAAGTTTTTCCTCATTTATCTTATTAATCAAGTCCTTATGCATGTTGGTAGTACCACTCCAAGTAATGATTTCATTACTTGAAGGTCCCACATTGGCCAAATTATCGACTCCCATATTGGTTTCTCTAAAAACATGACTAATATGGAGCTTATTAAAAAATTGTTCCATTATCTTGATTTTATAGATGATGCATCTTATATCTTGTGCCACATCAAACTTGCCTCTAATGCAGTTAATAATATTTTTTGAGTGACCAACCCTCCACAAAATTTTGCATCCTGATGTTTTTGCCAATTGAATGGTATGTAAGGTAGCCATAGCTTTTTTTAAATGACAAGTTTTAATACCTAGGGGGACAATGATATCACATATACAATTACCAACTTTATTTCTCACTATACCCCACATCCTCCATTACCCAGATTTCCCTTCGATGCACCATCAAAGTTATTGTTAACTCAATTTTGAGGGGGAGATGTCCACACAGAGTTATCCCTTCTAGATCTTTGGTCTTTTTTTATTTTATAAATGTCCTAGTTTTTAATACTTTCCAATACCTCTTTCTTCTGGTACCTATCATTTCCCATCGCCGCCTGCACATTTTCACTTATGTAGTATATGATCCCTTCAGATACCTCTCTTATTTGTTTCCTATGGTCCCACAATAACCTATTATTTTATCCTTTCCACACATTCTAGATAGTATGAGGAATAATGAAATTCCATAGTTTTTCCAATTTGTTATTAGAAACAGGGCTCATCCATTGATAAAACAAACTTTGACTAGTGTTAAGAAAAACCCAGTGAAGGTTCACTTTGGAGAAGAGACTAGACTAGATCTCAAGCATATAGGGACACTTGAGAAATAAGTGATTCACATTTTCTATTGCACATTCACAAAGATAACATCTATTAGGTAAAACAAAACCCCTTTTTTCAAGGTTTTTAGTCGTTAGAATTTTATTTTGGATAAATAAACAATAAAAGATGTTGGTTTTAGGTATAAGATTTTTGATCTAGGCATTAGCTCAGAATGGTATCTCCATCTCTTTATACACCTTAGAGAAAATTAAATCCACCAAAAAATTTCTATGAGGATTGAATTTCCAGATAATTTTGTCTTTGAGTTTTTATTTAAGAACCAAAGATTGAGATTGAAATTAATAGGGGCTAACTCCATATTGATTTGGTTTAGGTTGTTCCAATTGTTGTCCCTCTAAAAGCCATTAGCTTGATTTCCAAAGAGCTTGATACATTTGTTCTTATAAGGAGCTAAATTGGGATAATCCTTAAGGAATTTATCTATAAGCCAAGTATCTTATCATAATTTATCTTGTTGCCCTTCCCAAGGATCCGCTTATAACCAAGTCTAGCTATGGCTTTGAATTTTTGGATATTTTTCCAAATATGAGAGCCAATAATGATAATTTTATAATAAAGAAAAGTTTCCAAATTCTTAAAATTAATAAGATATTTCTTTTTTCACAATAGAATTCCACTCTTTTTCATCTTCATAAATTCTTTAAATTTGTTTAGCTAGGAGGGATTTATTAGTGAATCTCATCAATCTTAAGACTAGACCTCCTCTCTTATTAGGCTTGCATACATCTTCCCTTTTGACCAAAGGAAAAAAAAAATCACTTCCATTCTAGACCGCATAAAGGATCTCTAAATTTTCTTAATGTCATCTACATATTTTTTTGAAATGAAGAACATACTTAGAGCATAGATAGGTAAATTCTATAAGATAGCTTTGAGAAGTTGAATCTTACTTAACTAACTAAGGCATCTTTCCTTCTAGCCAACTTAGAATTAAATCTATCAATTAAATTATTCCAAAAAGAATCATCCACTTTTAGTCACAAAGGAAGCCCTACATAAGTGGAAGGAAATAAATCAATCCTGCACCCCAAAACTCTAGACATTCTCAATTGTCTCTTCTCAAGAGCATTGATAAGAAGATAAATATTTTAGAATAATTATTCAATTGAATAGTGGCCTCAATGTACTTAGACATATCTTTTTCAAACATTTTGGCTTCCTGGATAGAAGAAATTTTCATGAGGATAGTATCATGTGCAAATTATGCATGAGAGAAATTTTTAGGTCTAGAAAAGGGGTGAATCCCTTTAAATTTTCCTTCCTAAACATAAAAACCAATCAATATTCCCAAAATTTCAGCCATAATAGAAAATAATATGGGTGAAATAGGATCTTCTTGTCTAATCCCTCTAGAAAGTTTTAAAAAGTTAGAAGAGGCCCCTATTCACCGGAATAGAAGCCAAAGAACAAAAGATTAATTTCCAAATGAGATTGATCACTCTTTCATTGAACCAAAAGATTCAAGAACCTTCATAAGAATAACCAATAAAATCTATCATAGGCTTTAGATAATTCTAATTTCCTAATGAAACCTTCTTTATTGGCCTTTTCCAAAGAGTGAATATTTTCATGAACAACAATTATTGAATCTAGGGTTTGTCTTCCTAGAACAATTCCATTTTGTTTTTCTAGGATTATTCTAGGAAGAATAGAAATAATTCTAGAAGTAAGAGCCTTGGAGATAATCTAGAGTAAAGAGAATTGCATAAACTAATATGTCTAAAGCCATTAATAGTGTTAACTCCCAGAGGTTTAGGAATAAGGCCAATGAAATTAGAGTTGATCTCTTTGAGTAAGGACTGAGATCCAAAGAAATCCTTAACAACATTAGAGATATCAATCGAGATAAATTGATATAACCTTTGAAAAAAATGGGGAATCCATCTTGACTTGGAGACTTTTTCCCTTCAATAGAGGAAGTCACTTCTTTGATCTCTTGCATGGTTGGAATAGTAGTTAGCATTTTATTTTGAGGATCGAAGATCCCCTTTAGGATGGAAGATAATATTTGATCCTAATAGTGACCATTTAAGGTTGTATCTTCCTTTAGAAGATTGGAAAATTAATTCATCATCCCCATTTTAATATCCTTATCCTTGTCCACTTTTCCTAACATGATCTTGATAGAGTTGATCCTATTAGTTTATTTATGTTTTAAAGCAGTCTAATGAAAATATTTTGTATTTCTATCATTGGCTTCCAACCACAACACTCTGGATCTTTGCCTCTAGTAGGTTTCTTCTTTTGTGAGAATATCATAGTAGTTAACCATTATTTCACTTTTAGTTTTTTTTCAACTAGTCAGAAAAACCCATCTCTTACATTTGGTCTTGCTTATTTTTAAGTTTAACAATAGTCTTATTTTTATCTTTAAAAATGTCCCAAAAAACCTCTTTGTTGCATTTTTTAATCTTTGTTTTGACATATCCAAGATTTTTAGAAACCTTAAACATGATAGTGCCCTTCATAATGATATTCCACCATTCCTTAATTCTAGATTTTGGCTCAAGGTGAGCTAACCACATTCATTATAATATGAAGGGATGATTAATCTTACCAATCAAAGGATCAACAATAAAAGAAAGGGGAGAATGGTCAAAACCAATGTGAGGGAAAGAGGAGAGACTACAAGAATAATAAGAAAGCCAATCCAAAGAGAAGAGATTTGTCAAGCTTTACCTAAATTTGGTCTTTCCCAACTCTCCTATTAGACCTAGTGAATTGATTTCCTTGAAATTCCAAAGCAAGAAGGGCATTGTTATTAATGAAATCAATAAGATCTAGCCTATTATCTATATCACAAGTAAACCTTCCATATTTATTTGAATCCTTCAAATGGAATTGATATCCCCTTGCACCAACCATTTATCAAGGAGAAATAAAGCTCTAGCATTTTCAATCTTTTTCCAAAAAGCTTTTCTACCATTTTTAGTGTTAGGATGATAAATATTAGTTGCAATTCATTCAAACCTTTCCCTTTTATGGAGAAATTTTATCAATAAAGATCAGATTACCTTCCACTTGGTCAATATTAGAGAAAATAAAAATGCCTTCAGAGGCCCCTAATGTGTCACTTCCTTCCACACCATATTTTATATTTAAAAAATAAAAAATTCACTCTTTTTTTTAGCATTTTAGTTTAGATTGAATAATCACTATATCTAGTTCAGATTGAATAATCACTATATCCAGTTTATGATTATGCACCAAATTTATTAGAACATCTTGTTTATGAGGACTATTTAATCTTCTTATGTTCCATGATATAATATTCATCTTTTATTTGCTTGGAAGACCTCCTAGATGGTCATTTGTTTCCCATCTACTATATACTATTTGCTTTCTATTTCTCTTTATTTTCTTTCTAAAAATATCCCTATCCCTAATTTTTGAGATCCCACATCATCTTTCATTTGTTTGGTTAGAACACTAGGAGAGTCCAAGATCTCTCCATTTTTATTGGTTGTTTTAGATCCTCCATATTTCTTATTCTTGATTAGAATCTAGTCCTCTTCCTTCGAATCATTTTTGAGATAGTTACTCTGATCACACCACAAGATGAGTTTGAGGGTTGATTTTCTGAGAAGATATCTCCTCTAAAGAAACCACTCTATTTTTATTCTAAGATGTGAACTCCTCTTCAATTTCCAAACTCTAATTTAAATCTTGTGGCTTCATTTCTTTCTATTGAAGAAGACTAATGATCAAGATCTAGTTTTCATCCTTTCCTTTTTCAATCTTCTTTTTCTCTAAAATTTCTATGATTTCCCCTTCTTCTATGATAATTTGTTCCTCTATTACTATGGTTTTATCTAGCTTTGAACTTCCTCTCTCCTGAGATATTGGGTGATCTTTACCATTTAAGACTACTTTACAATTTGAGAGAGGACCACTCTACCCTTTCTTTTAGATTCATCTCTCTAAACTTTTTTCTTCTCCTTTTCTTGGTTTTTATTTTTTTCCTTTGTGAGTCTTTTAGGATACTATTTATACCAATGCCTTTCCTTTTTTCAAAGGAAGCAAGAGAAGGGAAGAGATTCATACTTGACAACTTGAGGTCAATTTCCGAATTTTGAACGAAGGAAGATAGTATGAGGGAGATCTATGTATTCCTTTATTTTAACACATATTCTTATAAAAACAAGCCTAGTTCTTGTAGAAGTCATAGGATCTATAGATAAATTTTCTCCAAATGAATTGTCCAAGTCATTAAACATATCTTTATTTTAGTATTCCAATGGAAGTTCAGGAATTTTGACCCAAATTAGGACCAAAGAGAAGAATGACTCATTCAAATCCATATTTTTTGACCTATGTCATCCTTTATGTTAACACATATTCTTGCAAAAACAAGCCTAGTTCTTGTAGCAATCATAGGATCTATAGATAAAAGTTCTCCAAATGAATTAGCCATGCGATTGAACACATCTTAACTTTAGTATTCTAATGTGATCTAGGAATTTTGACCCAAATTGGGGTTGACGAGAAGAACGACTCATTAAAATCCATATTTGTTGACCATTTTAGCAGTGCTACTCCTATTTTACCCATCACCTAGGGTCCTCCACACAATACATTTGAAAGATCCTCCTCATTTAAAAACTCAAAGGAGAACAAACCTTTTAGAATTTTTGCAACTTCCACTTGTCCTATGAGGTACCATTTTCTTTTAATGAAACTTCTTAGCATATTGATGTTTGGTTAAGACCCAAATTTTTTTCCAACGAGAGTTAGAATGATTCCTTAATAGAATGATCTATGAGAGAATCCAAAATGGAGATGGAAAAAACCCTTTTGATAGATCTGATATATTATTAATATTTGGAAAAATAGATTTACTAGTTTGTTTAATGCCAAAAAGTGAAGACCACTTACCATGACTCTCACCCAAAATTGATCCCAAAATATTCCCTAAGCCAAAATTTTGTCCTTGTTAGTAAATAGATTTGTCCTTCAAAAAGAAATATAACATATGACTCAAAATACATAAATAGAAGTACAAAAAGATATTAATAGTTGGTTGAGTTATCATTTATTGATAACTATCCTCTCAATTGAGAGGTACAACTCCCTCTTATAAAGATTTAAAATGAATTAAATGACTAGTTATGTCTTTTACCTAAAGACACAAAGGTTTTCTTTCATCCTTCCATCAACATGGAACAAATGCGATTACAAGCTTTAAGAATAGGACAAAGAAAGAAAGTATACAAAATAGCCACATGACCATTTACCAAACCTTTCACATAAATAAGGAAATGAAATAAATTAAATGTTTCATTTCTACAAGTTATGAGTATCGGGACTACATTTGAAAGAGGAAAGAAAAGACCATACGATCTATTTCATCCAAATAATAAGTATCTAGACCTCAATATTTGGCATATTAATATATTTCCTTTTATTCGAAAAACATAACAAAACAACAATGATATTATTCCATCCCTACTATTACAATTAGTTTGTAGAAAATAAAACAACTCTCCCCTATTCCATTTCCAAATAGATATGCCTTCTTCCCTGCAACAACCTCAAGACTTGTAGACTGGAAAAAGAAGAAAACCCCCCCATACTTGTTGTGGCATATTTAATATCTATCATTCTCATAATATTTTGGTTATTAGCATAACCATTTCTTGGTAAGGTCTTCTTTTATCTCCTTTTTGATGGTTATATTCTTGAGGAACTTAATTACCACTTCCAATTTAAAATTGAAAACCATTGAAAAAATGATCCACTGCCCAACCATATTAGTTTTACAATATATGCACCTATTGGGGAACTTGGTGCCTGCTAATGAAACCTAAATTTGGAGTCCATTCTCTTCAACTTTGATTCTCTATTGCTTTGCATATTAGCTCACAACTTAGATGATTCATCCTTTGGTAATTTTGATATGTTGGCCATGTGTTTGGTGTTCAACTCATGGTGTCACTGATATTTAATTTAATGTATAAAGGGTAAAAGATTAGATGCTTGATAAAATGTATATTTACACTACTCTAAATAACATGGCATCTTCCTATTTTCTATATTTGACATTTTATCAGGTATTTGACAAACAATCTCATGCTTTCTATGACCCGTCCTGCACAAGAAAAAATGATGCTCATAACCAAGCTCACAAAATTCTCAAATGATGAATCACAAACCTTCCAATTAACCATTCAAGACTATTCTCCATATCAGATTTATCTAATCCACATGTGCACATTTTATTGAATAGTCCACACCCGTTCTCTATGATGCATCAAGTTTTAGCTTATATGTCCACACCCGATGTGTATTCACTTATTTGGACTCAAATAGCTATCTACAAGATTCCTCTTGATTGTTACAACTATTCACTAGTTATGATTCAAATGTCATCATGACCTTGTTGCATGTTTGAGCATCAAGTCTTGAATGCTTCCACCAAACTCCTTCTATGAATGCAAAGACATCATCAATTATAGGGCTCGATCTTAGTAAACAAGTACCATTGTTTGTCATTGGGTTCTTGACGTATCCTAGTGCTTGTTGCCATGATTTATCTATATTGGGTATTAAGTTGGGAGTATATTATTCATCTTGATGGTTATGAGTTTAGTCTCTACACTTGGACTTTGTGTCATGGTGCATTTTGGTTGTTACTTCCATTTGAGCCATATCGGGTTAGAGTCAAGAACATATAGAGTTTTCTTGGATTTCAATTTTACTACTTGAACCTGTAACCCTTTTGTAAATGTCATTGAAATTCTCAAGTTGAATAATCATCATTTCAACCTGAGAGACATTTTAACAAAGAATTTGTATGAATTCCTTTCAATTCTTTTTGTCTACTCTAACTTTATCATTAGACTAAAAGGTGCTTACACTACTAACATCATGGATGAATCATTAGGCATTAGAGGTTTAGGTTCTCAAATCCAATAGGGACACATGAAGTAGTGTTAACTTTTCAAAACTCTCTATCTTATGAAAAGAACGACATCCTCAAGTGGTTATTCTATCAGATTGGTTGTTGCATGTCATGAATCACATCTCTTGCAATGGATCCAAAACTGACCCTATAAAGTGGATGAATGACATTTCTCTTATGAAGCAATACAATATGACTTCCAATTATCATTATAGTTATGAATAATTGTAGTTTGATTAAGCAAAAATATGGGTCTCGAGGTATTCAAGAAGACTTATATCATGTGATTGGGTTCATGGAATGTGGTTTGTCTCTTTACCACTTTATATATTCTTCATACCAGAATATTGATCGGCTCTTTAAGACTTCAAATGAAATGTCTTCATTATTTTTGTACACTTCATTATATATTCACCTAAACAAGACTGTTGCACTAGAATCAAATTATTTGGCATGTTCTCATCAACTTTGGATGATGGTTCTACACCAAGTAACTTGGTCCATATGTTCTTGGGTTTTGGAGAATCTTTGAATTAAATGTTGAAGTGGTGTCCTTGTGCTTCAAAATCTACATTTTGAACCAAAGCATGTGAATTTTTGAGCTTTGAACCTGAACTAAACTTTGAATTGAACTTTGATATTTGAAGCCTAGGATGTGAACTCTAAATTGATGAACTTGCATCCTAAAATTGAATCTTATCTCTTTGAACTTATGAATGCAATTTGAACTTTGAAACTGAGCTTCTAATTTTGAACCTCAAACAAGGGAAATTTGCATCTTAAAACTAAACTCCAAACCATTTTGAACCTTCAAATTTGAATCTAAACTTTGAACTTTGAACTTGAACCCTTGGACTTTGAGGTTCAAAGTTTAGGTTTAGAATATCCTCAAAACATTGTCTTCTCACAAGTCATAGTCTACAAAATCATCATTAGCAAAAATAAATTGACCAACAATTCATTTTATGGGGTTGATTTGGAAGTTTAAAATGTGGGTGCTAAAGCATGGTAATAGCTGGCTCTAACTAGGGATGTGGGCTATGAGGGACATAAAGGATCCAATAATCTCTATTAAAGACTAGTGTCATATGCATTAGGAAACAAAGTTGGCATACAATAGAGATCAAAGGGACTACTTACAAAGAGGGGAAGAGTAGGAGAATACCCCAAAAAAAACCTAAACTACCAGCAACTAAAACCATCCAATAAAGAAAGATACATATAAGCAAAAAAAAAATCTATGTACAAAGGATAGGGCAAGTAGTCCGTACCTTGAGTAGTGGACCTAGCTGCTCATGGAAAGTCATTAATTAGTTGAAAAAAGTATGTGTCAGTGTGAAAAAGTGGCTAAAAAATGAGATGCATCACTCCAAGCAACCATTTAGCAGAAGATAAAAGTATGGATCCAAACATCATATTTTGGACAAAGCTTTGAATCAATGTGTCAGGTCCAAATAGCCACTCAACTCTATAAAAATTCGGTTGCAATATTCTAACGTGAATTTTATTGAGCTAATTTGTATCCCATACACCTTTATGACTAGCTTGATATGACTCAAATTTAGGCTTTGCACATGTATTCATCATGGAAGAGAAAGGAGTCCTCATGATTTGCACCTTAGTTTTGTCAAGACCCTTTGGTGTTTCAGGCTTTAGCAGCTTTTACTAAATTTTGATGTGACCAAACTGAATACATTCATAATCAGCATGCAAGAAGTTTTCTATTTAATTTTTGCCAACCTTATGAATTTCTTAATATTGATGATCCATTACAATTATTTGATCAATGTCACTAGATGAATATATCAGAAGTATCAAATATAAAAGATTCTAATTCTAAAATAGAAATATCTAACAACAAATTCCCACCTGATTTGACATTGACCATGCCTTTTAGAGGGTCTTCTTATTCCTCTAGTACTCTAGGGCTCAACCTTTCTTCTTGAGATGCATAATCAAAATAGTAGATTTCATGTTTCCTCCATATATCAAGATAATGGGTATATTTTGATCCATGTTGATTCATCACACTTTCCTGACTAACACCAATGATGAAGTAGCATTAGAGACTTCAGAAGGGAAAGATTTAAACTCTGGCAAGGAGATAGCTAGCAATAGACTCTCATGCAACTCATTATCACCAAGTTCTCCCTCAGTGGGAAACACCACAAAGAAAGTCATTAGATTAGATAATTAAGGAAGGTGGTTATCATTGTTTCCAACTTCCGAATAACATTCTTCTTCAATATCCAAGGAATCATTTTTAGTGGGCTTGGGCTCTTGAAGATCTTCATCATCATATTCAACATATAGATGATATATTCTAATCACATCATTGAGATTGTTTTCCATAGCAAGAGGTATTAACAAATCCTCTACATTAAAAATTGTTAAATTCTGACATACAGAAATAGGGGTGGTTGATTTTTCCTTTTTGAGAACAAGCCTCTTTTGAGCAGGCTTCATCTTCAGATAATGTTGCTATTCATAAGTGCTTATTTATGCCTATGAGGGTTTAGTACATCTTAACTCACTGATGATCATATCATCATCCAAGCTAACAACCTCCCTTTGTACATTTTGCAACCTCTATATTTTTAGTCATAGAAGTAATTGTGTATTTCATTGATTGATTGGTTATGGGAATCTTGCAAATAATTCTATTGAATATATCAACAAAATCCCTTATGGCCTCCCCTTTTCCATCTTGATCTGGAAGAAATTAAGTAGAAATTCAGCAACATAAAGTGTGTGCATAAACCTTTATATATATTTTACCTCAAGATCATTCTAGAAGGTGATGAAACCATATGGAAAATTTTGGAACCAATATATTGCACTTGCAATAAGGATTCCAACAAATAACCTGACAAAGACATTCTCTTCCTACACACCAAGAATCCCATAGGCCACTGTAACCAATTTGATATGATCATTGGGGTCTTAGTTTGTGTTACTAGAAAAATTAGGGAGATATTCCATTGACCTTTTAAGTAGGGTTGAATATTGGGATAAAGAAAATGACCCAATCTGAGCCCCCCATGGCTAGGCTACATCCAAAGCCATAACACACTAGAATTCTTTTACCAAAAAAAATTAGAGTCACCAACCTTCATCCTCAGGGAGGTACCTTCATATATCCAAGAAGGAAAGCACTGAGACTTCACTTTCTTCCCCAATAGATTTTCCTAAAATCTATTAGTAAACATATTTTTCCTTCGATCAAAAATACAACATATGACTCAAAATACTCAAATAGAAGAACAAAAAGATACTAATAGTTGGATGAGTTATCATTGATTGATAAATATCCTTTTAATTTAGAGGTACAACTCCCTCTTATAAATATTTACAATGAATTAAATGACTACTTATATCTTTTACTTGAACACATGAAGGTTTTCTAACATCTGTCCATCAACATGGAATGAATGCGATTACAAGCCTTAAGAACAAGATAAAGAAAGAAAGTATATGAAATAGCCACACTACCATTCAATAAACCTTTTCTTTGAAATAACAATGGAAAATTAAACTCTGAGAGGGGGTAGGTGTGAATCAACACTTCAAAACTTTAACCATAAAAAATTTATCGCACATCCATCTCACAATTAAGCACGTAAACTAAATAAGCTAACTACACATGTTGATCCATAGCATGAAAAAAATAACACATAAAACAATAAATTTATTACCCACAAACCCTCCAATGAGAAGGTAAAACTAGGGTGGGGATGAAACCCACAAATATTCACTACTGCAGCTGTAAAGTGTAGCCAATTATAGTTACAATAAGTTTGACCATAAACTATGATGTACCTTGTGAGGGATCTTCTCTATTAAAGCCTTACAAATACTATTAGGTCTCACCCTATTAACAAATTTCAATGCCCTACTAAAAGAGTGCCTTGTTAGAGGACTCAAAATTACATTAAAGCAAGCACTTGTTTAAGAGATTTCAACAAGTTTGTTAAGACTATTCTATTAAGAGGTTTACTCTGTATCATCTGTTAAAATGATTCAACACCATGATGCTTTGGTTAGAACTCTATTGCTATATGCTAGATATTCTCTTTCCTAATGAATCCTTCATCCTTCTGATTATATATGTCTCCTCTATCCTCTCTCTAATTTTCTTTCTTCTTTCTAACTAATTCTACAATTTAGATCATTGTCACAACGTCCATAGCCACCATGAATTATCTCTCTACACTTATCATTCATCTCCTTCTATGCACTCATCTCATATAAAATCTTTATAGTTTTCCTCCTTAAGTAAGCATAGGTGGACTAGGGTTAGGTAAGAATCAATGGTTGAGGTTGATCCATATTGTCACTTAAAACATCCCTTAATTTTATTGGTTGCATGTACTACATAGGGATTTGTAATATATCTCCATATATATCTTCTATAATTGTAAAACATTCATTATGTCAGCCCAAAAATGGTTTACATAGAACTTTGTGCCATTACAAACAAATTTGTCCAAAACTATTCACTTGAGATTTGAAGGCTCTGATACTCAACCATCACTACATTCTCAATGCTATAACTCATCTTTTGAATGGCTTGACATACACTACTTACTTGACTCTTAAATCACTCGGCATGTATTGTCTTCTCAACTCATGAGTGACCAGGCACATACTATCTTCTCAGCATGAATTGTCTGACAACTAATGCTCGAGATGCTTTAATCGCTCAACTCACATTGATTGCTTGGCTCGCTCTAATCAATTGGCTTACACTGTAATACTGATAGATAATGACTAAGTGTTTTGTCATTGCCTCGTCAAAACCAATATGAGATTAAAACCTTTCACATAAAGAAGGAAACAAAAGAAATTAAATGTTTCATTTCTACAAGCTATGAGCAGTAGGAATGCATTTGAAATAGGAAAAAAAAGACCATACAATCTATATCATCTAGAAAAATAAGTATCTAGACCTCAAGATTTGGCATGTAAATATATTTCCTTTTATTCCCAAAATATAAAAAAACAACAATACTATTATTCCATCCCTACTATTACAACTAGTTTGCAGAAAATAAAACAACTCTCTCCTATTCCCTTACAAATAGATATGTCTTCTTCCTTGCAACAGCCTCAAGACTTGCAGAACAAAAAGAAGAACCCCTCCCATACTTGTTGTGGCATATTTAATATCTATCATTCTCATAAAATTTTAGTTATTAGCCTAATTATTTCTTGGTAAGGTCTTCTTTTATCTTCTTTTTGATGATTATATTCTTAAGGAACTTAATTATCACATCCACATTAAAATTAAAAACCATCAACAAAATGCCACACTTCCCAATCATATTAGTTTTACAATATATGCACCTATTGGGGAACCTAATGCCTACTAATGAAAGCTAAATTTGGTGTCCATTCTATTCAACTTTGATTCTCTATTGCTTTGCATATTAGCTCACAACTCAGATGATTCTTCCTTTAGAGATTTTCATATGCCAATCACATGTTTGGTGTTCAACTCATGGTGTTATTGATATTTAATTTAATCTATAAAGGGGAAAATATTAGGTGCTTGATAAAATGTATATTTACACCTATCCAAATCACATGGCATCTTCCTATTTTTTGTATTGACATTTTGTCGAGTATTTGACAAACAATCACATACTTTCTGTGACCTCTCCTACACATGCAAACATGATGCCCATAACCAAGCTCACAAAATTCTCAAATGATGAATCATCAACCTTCCTATTAACCATTCAATACTATTCTCCATATCATATTTATCTAATCCATATGTGAAAATTTTGCCAAATAGTCCACACCCATTCTCTATGATGCATCAGGTTCCAACTTATATGTCTTTCACGACATAGTTTGTTGGTGCTAAAGAATTCTTTACCATATATTAACCACAATCTCCTAGTTTAAGGTCACAATTCCTTTTATCTATCCTTGGAGACTTAACCTAAAGATATAATGGTTATTGGTATTGGGTTTGAGGTTGTATCATGATGATATTGATTCATGTATCCTCTTGTTTATGGATTTACCCCAATGTGCATTAACTTAGTTGGACTCAAATAATTATCTACAAGATTCCTCTTGATTGTTACAATCATTGACTAGTTGTGATTCAAATTTCATCATGACCTTGTTGTATGCCTAAGCATTGAGTTTTGAGTGCTTTAGCCAAACTACTTCTATGACTGCATAGACATTATTAGTTGTAGGGCTCAATCTTATTCAACAAGTACCATTTTTGTCATTGGGTTCTCGATGTATCCTAGTGTGTGTTGCCATGATTTATCTATATTGGTCATCAAGTGGGAAGTACATTATTCATCTCGATGGTTATGAGTTCAATCTCTACACTTGGGCTTCATTCATGGTGCGTATTGGTTGTTACTTCCGTTTGAGCCATATTAGGTCAGAGTCAAGAGCATATAGAGTCTTCTTGGATCTTAATTTTACCCCTTGAACCTATAACCCTTTTTAAATGTTGCTAAAATTCTCAAGTTGAACAATCACCATTTTGACCTAAGGGACATTCTAACAAATAATTTATATGAATTCCTTTCAATGCTTTTATGTCTACTCCAACATTATCATTAGACTGAAAGGTTCCTACACTATTGACATCATGGATGAATCATCAAGCATTTGAGATTTAGGTTCTCAAATCCATTAGGGACACATGAAGTAGTGTTGGCTTTTTAAAATTCTCTATCTTATAAAAATAATGACATCCTCAGGTGGTTATTCTATCAGATTGGTTGTTGCATGTCATGAATCAATCCTCTTTCAATGAATCCAAAATTGACCCTATAAAGTGGATGAATTACATTTCTCTTATGAAACAATACAATAGTGCTCTTCTAATTATCATTCTAGTTATGAACAATTGTAGCTTTATTAAGAAAAAATATGGGTCTCAGGGTATCCAAGAAGACTGATGTCATGTGATTGGGTTTATGGAACGTGGTTTTTCTCTTCACCACTTTATATATTTTTCATACTTCAATATTAATTGGCTCTTCAAGACTTCAAATGAAATATCTTCACTATGTGTATACATTTCATTATAGATTCACCTAAGAAATACTACTGCACTAGAATCATAATATTTGGCACCTTCACATAAACTTTGGATGATGGCTATGGACCAAGTAACTTGGTCCATATGCACTTGGGTTCTAGAGAATCTTTGAATTAAACCTTGAAGTGGTGTCCTTGTACTTCAAAATTTGCATTTTGAACCAAAGCATGTGAACTTTTGAGCTTTGAACTTAAATTGAACTTTGATCTTTGAAACCCAGGATGTGAACTCTAAATTGATGATCTTGCATCCTAAACTTGAACATTAGCTCTTTTAATTTATGAACATAATTTGAACTTTAAACCTAAAATTCTAATTCTAAACCTCAAACTAGGAATCTACATCTTGAAAACTGAACCCTGAACCATTTTGAACCTTCAAATTTGAATCCAAACTTTGAACTTGAACCTCTAAACTTTTAGGTTCAAAGTTTAGGTTCAGTATATCCTCAAAGCATTATCTTCTCACAAGTCATAGTCTAGAAAATCATCATTAGCAAAAAGAAACCAACCAAAGATTCATTTTATGGGATTGATTTGGAAGTTTAAAATGTGGGTGCTAAAGCATGGTAATAGCTGGCTTTGACCAGGGATGTGGGCTATGAGGGACATAAGTGATCCAATAGTCTTTGTTAAAGACTAGTGTCATATCTAGTGGGAACCAAAGTTGGCATACAATGGAGATCAATGGGACTACTTGCAGAGAGGGGAAGAATAGGAAAACACCTAATAAAACACCTAAACTACCATCAACTAGAACCAATGAACAAAGAAAGCTACAACCAAGCATAATAAAACTTATATAAAAAGGATAGGGCAAGCTTCCCATACCTTGAGTAATGGACCTAGCTTCTCATGGAAATCCATTAACTGGTTGAGAAAATTATGCGTCGATGTGAAAAAGTGGCTAGAAAATGAGGTGCATCACTTCATACAACCATTTAGTAGCAGATAAAAGTATGGATATGAACATCATGTTTTGGACAAACCTTTAAATCAATGTGTTTGGTCCAAATAGACACTCAACTCCATATAAACTTGGTTACAAGATTCTAACATGATTCTTAATGAGTTGATTTGTATCCCACACACCTTTGTGACTAGACCAGGATGACTCAAATTTAGGCTTTTCACATGGATTCATCATGGAAGAGAAAGGAGTCCTCATGGTTTTCACCTTAGTTTTAACAAGATCCTTTGGCATTTTAGGCTATAGCAATTTTTCATAAAATTTAATGTGACTAAACTAAATACACTCATAATCAACATGCAAGAAGTTTTCTATTTTAGTGTTACCAACCTTAAGAATTTCTTGATGTTGATGATTCATTACACTTCTTTGATCAAAGTCACTAGCTGAATATATATCAAAAGTATCAAATATAAAAGATTCTAATTTTGAAAAAGAAATATCTGCCAACAAATTCCCACCTAATTTGACATTAATCACGGCTTTTAGAGGGTCTTCTTGTTCCTCTAGTGCTCTAGGGCTCAACCTCTCTTCTTGAGATGCATAATCAAAATAAAATATTTTATATTCCCTTCATATATCAACATAATGGGTATCTTTTGATCTATGCTGGTTCATCATTCTTTCCCGACTAAAAGTAGTGACTAAAGTAGTGTTAGAGACTTAAGAAGGAAAAGATTCAAATTCTAGAAAGGAAACAATGAGCAATAGACTCTCACGTAGCTCATTATCACCAAGTTCTCCCTGATTGGGAAACACAACAAAGAAATTCATTAGATTAGATGATTGAGGAAGGTGCTAATCATTATTTCCAACCTATGAACAACATAGTTTTGTCATATCCAAGTTATCATTTTTAGTGGGTATCAGCCCTTGAAGATCTTCATCATCATATTCAACATGTAGATGCTATATTTTGGTCACATTCTTGGGATTTTTTTCTATAGAAAGAGGTATTAGTGAATCCTCTGCACTAAAAAATATTAAATTCTAACAAATAGAAATAGGTTTTTCTAATTTTGTCTCTCTAAGAACAAGCCTCTTTTGAGTAGGCTTCCCCTTCAGATAATGTTGTTTTCATAAGTGCATACTTTAGCCTATAAGGATTAGTACATCTTAACCCAATAATGATCATATCATCATCCAAGCTAACAACCTCCCTTTATACATCTTGTAACCTCTGTATTTTTAGTCATAGAAGTAAGAATCTAACTTCAGCTTGCATAGCAACAATGAATACACACAACTAATTATTTTTAGTCGGTTGACTAGTTGGGGGAATCTTTAAAATAGTTCTATTGAATATATTGACAAAATTCCTTATGGCCTACCCTTTTTCCATCTCAATTTTGAAGAAACTAAGTAGAAATTCAACAAGATCAAGTGCAAGCATAAACCTTTGAATAAATTTTACCTCAAGATCATTCCAGCAGGTGATGCACCCATTTGGAAAATTTTGGAACCAATTTGCTACACTTCTAGCAAGGCTTCTAAAAAATAATTTGACAAAGACATTCTCTTCCTACACACAAAGAATCCTGTAGGAAATCGTAACCACTTTGATGTGATTGTTAGGGTCTTGTTTTGTGTTGCCAAAAAAATTAGGGAGATATTCCATTGACCTTTTAGGTAGGGCTAAATATTGGGAGTCCCCATGGCTTGGCTGCAACCAAATTCATAACACATGGGACTTATTTTACCAAAACAAATTAGAGTTGTCAAACTCTATCCTTGGTGAGGTACCTTTAGATATCCAAGAAACAAGACACTGAGACTTCACTTTCTATTCTAGTAGAGTTGCCAAAAATATGTTAGTAAATAGATTTGTCCTTCAAAAAGAAATAGAACATATGACTCAAAACACCCAAACAAAAGAACAAAAAGATACCAATAGTTGGATGAGTTTGTTGAAAATACAATAAGGAAGTAAATTCTTGGGGGTAGGGGGTGAAACTATTCTCCACACATCCATCTCATAATCTATGCTTTTAATCTAAAATACAAAATTAAGCATATACATCCATAGCATGAAAGTAAAATATTCAACACACGTATGACACAAGATATTTGGTTACCCAAAAACCCTCCAAGAAGGTAAAACTAGGGTGGGGATGACACCCCCAAATCTTCACTACTACAATAATAAATGGTATCTAATGAAGGTTACAATTTTTAATCATGAAACATGATCTACCCTATGAAAGGTCTACCCTGTTAAAGGCTTACAAGATTGTTAGATCTTACCCTATTAAAGGATTTAAACACCTTGGTAAAAGTGTTCCTAGTAAAAGGACTTAAACTTAAAATAAAGTAAGCACCCTATTAAAGGATTTACAACAGCCTATTAAGACTACTAAGTTAAGATATTTAACTGATTCACCTATTAGAATGTCTATGCAATGATCCTTTGGTTAGCACTCTATTGCTTGATATTAGATCACCTCTATCCTGATGTATACTTGATCCTTTCTGATAAGATGTATCTCAGTTGTCCTCTGATTCCTTTCCTTTGTTCTCTTTTTACCTAATTTTTCAATGTAACTCAATCATAACACCTTAGTCACCATGAATTTTCTGTTTGCACATGCAAACTCTCTTCAATTTTCCTTATGCATTCCTAAAAATTTTAGGGTTTTTCTTCCTTATGAAGACCTAGGTGACTTAGAGTTAGGTATGAATCAATGGTAGTGATTCACCCATATTGCCACTTAAACCTTCCCTTTTTTTGATTGGATGCATGTAATGCATAAGGATTCACACTTACAATTTGTCCTTATCATCAAAAATCGTAAAAAAATTCTTAAATCATCCCAAAAATGTTTTACATAAAATTTTATGCCATTACAAACATTTATGTCAAAACTGTGTAACTCAACACTTAAAGTCCTTGATGCTCAACATCAACTACAACTTCAATGTTGTAACTCAGCTTGTAAATGACTTGACATCCACTAATCACTCCACATCTGAATATCTTGGCACTTGAATGACTTGACACTTATTAGTTACTCGGCTCACACTAAATATCTCTCGCTCGACATATACAATCTGAAAACTTTATGCTTGGCATGCAATACTTATTCGACATGAACTAAGTAAATAACTTTAGTATATTGTCACTCATATGTCAAAACCAATATGAGATTAACAATATCCCCCTTTGACATGAGCGAAAAAATACTTGATCATGTATAAATAACCTTTAGCCTTTCAATCATAACTTAGATAATATCCACATTTATACAAATTTTCAAAACTTCAAAATTTTGCAAAAGCTTATGATCCATTAGTCATACCTCAAAATTTAATAACCCCCCTTGAGTTGATTGTGCTCTTCAATATCTAAACTTTCAAAATTATTCCTCCTACTGAGTAGATTTGCATTAGCTGATTTGTGTACTCTATTTCTATCATCTCCCTCAAAAATATTATCTCCCCCATACCTCTTATTTCTCCCATACTTCTTGTTTCTCCCCCATTTTGACACTGATTTCAAAGGGGGGTTATACGTTGATAGTGTGTTTGTCCAAAAATGATTTGTGGACCTCAAGCATGATTTTCAATGCTACATCCTAGTTATCACAAGATACCTCTAATAACTTGATCTGGATTGCCAACTCGACAACAAGGTGAACTAGGCCTTCATGAGTAGAAAGATTCAGATCTTTCTTCATAAGTGTTTCAGCAAAGGCTAGTTCCTTCTGCAATATCTCCATATGTGGAGTCAAAATGAATTGGATGCTAATCAGTCTAGCCTTGATGTTTGCTTCATCTGTGTGTAATACTACTAATTGAGTTTGGGAGTTGAGGAGAGTCCTAAAATGTTTCTCACTCTAAGCTAGAGATTTTGGCAAAGTTATACCGGATGCATGTATATGACTTTCCAAACTTAGAATATGACTCATTATTTCTTGTGTGAAGAGTGTTGGATTACACAATTTAGTGTACAAAGAGAAAAAAATTTCTAGTACCTTCTTCACACTATCAATTTTTGTTGCTAACTTAACCTATGATAGTGCAATAACACTTGATATCTTTTCATCAACCTTATGTTGGAACTTTCTCTCAGACCATTCAAGTAATTTAACATTTGAATCTAGATCTATGTCATTGAGCTTCTTCACTAAGCTAGTTAGCTACTCTAAGATCAACTTTGTTACTTTTGGTGCTAGTAGGCTAAATGCATTAAGAAAAATATCCTTGATATCTATCAATGCTTGTTTCTGCCTATTCTCTTGTCTGAGTAGTTCTTGATTTTTCTTCTTTGCTAGAGCTTCTTGGAGTATACCCATCTGCTTAATAGTGATAGTTGCATAATCAAACTTGGGCAACTCAATCACTTCATCCAAGTTCACATTAACAAATGGTGTGACTTCATCTACCTTAGATCTGCTTGGACTAGGTCATGATGATTGTAGGGGTATAGCTTCTATACTTGGCCTATGAAGAGCTTGACTAGGAGGAGTAGCAGTTTCTGGTAAAGTTACCAATGTTTGTATTGATAATTGCTCCCCAGGTTTGGTAGTCATACCTAGCTCTTTAGTCTTATCCTTTGTTTTCTCTACATTCATAGATGCACCTTGTTCTTGTGCTATAGGTGCAAAAGTATCTACCTAAATTGTTTGAACTTGTGTTCCATCAATATTTTCTATCTCATCATTTTGCTTTCCAACTATCTCACCCTCATCATGTTCACTCTCCTTTATAGTGATTGAGATTGGAGTACTTTGTTCCAATGTACTAATGACAGAAGTTGTCTCCTTCTTATGATATACCACAAGGGGTAATGTAGGTTATATTATAGAGAATTGAGGAGGGGTTTTAGATGTAACTTTTTTCTATACTTCCTCCCCTACAAATACCTTTTTTGCCTTCTTAATTCATCAATACTCACCAATACAAGATTTTCACAAAGTTTGGCTCAGGTAGTGGATTCTACCAGTATCTTCTTTAAGTCATCCTCCATGAGGGGATTGATGTTCTGAGTGGCACTATCAAAAACATCATTAATCTTTACTATATTATTTTTTCTATTCACCTCATGTGGAGGGTTGGCACTCAATGTTGGTGTATCTATTACACTCTATTATATGTTGCCCATCCTCAACTAGTGCCTATGTATCTTCATTTGTTTATGTGTCTTCCACTTCTGTAACTATCTTAGTGTCAATTTTGGTTAGCTTAGTTGTCTATTGTTGTTCTTCTTTGTCCTCACCTACTTTAATAGGTGCCTACATTATTGCTTTGGTTATTGTCAAACCATATAGTGATTTCCAAATCAAAGTGGTCTTTTATGCAACATCCTCAACCTTTTTTTGCAACATGTTAAATGCCTTGTATTTTGATACAAATTTTCTAGTATGCTTCTTTAATTCCTTGGCCATTGTTTCTCTATCCAGTTCTAGCATCACTTTGGCAAGTGTAGTCTCTTTGATTTATCTCTCTATTTATATTGACTTTTTTGCTCATTCTATTGGATAATTCCTTTGGTAGAGAGTTGGCAATCTCAATTGGAGCTTGTTTAAATGTTGCCATCATGGTGTTAGATACAATTGATTAACTGTGTATTGTCTTTGATGTTACACAAATGTCATATCATTATCAATTAGTATATGCCAAGCTCACTAGAGTAGTGAAGACAATTTTCTGTGTCTACTAAGCGTTCCTATGATTGCCTAATCTAGAAGGCAATGTCTACCAAGTTCACTTGGGCATTAAAGGAAAGTATGTAGAAGATGAGTGTTAACCAAGCTCATTCAATTAATGAAGGAAAGTTGGATGGAACTAGTACTAACCGAGCTCACTTGGTTGCCAAAGGATTTTCACAAGTTTGCAACATTAACCAAGCTTCTGTTGGTTAAGAAAGGAAATCGTCTTTGAGTTAGTTTCTATCGAGCTGGGTTGGCTAAGGAAGGATTTTCTTATTTTGGAATATTAAGCTTAATTGATTTATCTATTGATTCCAGCCGATGGAGGTGACAAATATTAATTATTTTAAGTTGTATTTGAATTGACTTGACAAAGTGGAAGATATAAGTATAAGGTCAAGTTTTGATTTCATAGTGTGGATATGCAAGTATGAAGATGCTATTGAAGATTTAATGATGTGAAGAGGAATCTAATTTGAAGGATAAGCAGAATATCCTTATGGAGTAGAAAAGTTATATCTAATTAGGAGGGATCAAGTACAAGCCAGAATAGAGATCTATAATTAGCAATTTAGTTGCATTAAAATTAGGTCATCTCATTGTTACTCTCTAACCATTGTAGTAGTGATCTAAATCTTTTAATAGAGTTAGCTTAACAACTATTTGAAAATCCTCTAACAAGGTGGCAGTTCTATTAAATTGTCTAAAGACCTCTAATAAGGCCACTCCTAACAAGGTGATTAAATCCTCTAACAAGATCACATCTAATAGTGTGTTTTGTAACCTTTAACAAGGTTTGCTCCTAATAGGGCTCACTTTAGAAGAGTGAAAATAGTATCTAGTTACAATTGGTGGTTTTTCCCAAATTGGGTTTCCACATTAAATCTTGGTGTCAAATGTGTTCATGCAATTTTCTTTTATGTGTCTACAACTAAGTTAAAGTATTGATAATCACAGATAACATCAAAAGTTTATATGTTAAACATTTACCAAGCTCATTCAGTTATTACCAAGTTACAACATTTTATGTGTGTTTATCAAGTTTCAGTAGTATTCAATTTTTAGTTTGCATTTTTGTACTGACATCTAAGGGATTTGGGATTTATTTTAGTCAAAATTGATTTGCCCCTCGCCTCTCAATTACTCTTATTATATTTCCAACACGTGGCATAAATTGACTCCTCTACTTGGTTCATCTCAACTTTCTCAAGCATATCAAATTTAATATGTGAGAGACCAGATAAATCAGTATTATTCCTTATATTCTCACATATATTATCTAAACGTAAGGAAAGATGGTGACTTACCACTTGAAATTGGCTATTATCATCAGATTTAGTCTTCTCTTCATCATATTTAGTTGGAGCTATGTGTCTTCTCCTTATTTTCTTCTCAAGGTCCTCTTTAATGCTAGCTGGTCTAGCTCTCTTCACTTTTGACTTGACTGCTTCTTGAGCCCTCTTTGTAGTAGCCCTTGTGCTTGCTCTTGTAGAGGGAATTGTAGGATTAGGTTTTGCAACCTTCCTTGGTTTGCTAGTAGCTAGTGTCTTAGCTTTCCTCTTCTTTTTCTCGGGTGCTTCATAAGATTCTTCTCTCTTGATACCTTCTTCAATTTCCACTTCTTCTGCTTGGTCTTCTCCTTGACCTTGAGTCTAGGTTAGTGGTGCTTGAGAAGGTATGTCTTCTTCATCATCATCTTCTTCCTCCTCCTCTTCTTCTTCTTCTTTGTCTACTCCTTCACCAAATTTCTACTTTAGCTTCTTCACAATTTTTTTCTTCTTCCTAGTGACTGAGGTAGTCTTTAAATCCATAGTTATCTTTGATTTGCCCATGTCATAGTTTCCAAAGGTAGTAGCCTTAGCATCTACATCTTTTGCAAGTAATAGTGTTATTGCTGCAAAGGCTTCAGCAACATTGACTTCATAGCCTAGTGGCCTTAGCCACCTTACCCTTGGAATAATATCTTGAACATAAGTATAATCAGTGTTAACTAGAAAAAAAACATCTTTGAAATGTTTCTCCAGTAGTGAAACTAGTATCCTCAGTCTCTTCTTCATTGATTATTTGAAGTCCTCAAAATAGCTAGTCATAACTGACTTAAAAATTTTCCCAAGTTTCTCAATAAACTCAACTATCTAGAATGCAATGAATCTATTTGTTTTCTAGGAGACTTTACCAAATGTAGGGAATGTATTCTATACATAAAAGAACATATATACAAAATTGAACCAAATTTACATTTTGTACTTTTAGTCTTCCTTATAGCTCCCAAAGTTTCTAACAATTGTTGCATCTACAACTCGGCAAGGTTATAGGTATGATCCTTCTCGATTGTCTTATAGCCCATGTCAAAAATAATACATGGCACATTGTTGAGCCTACTTGATTGGTAGAAATTATGTGCTATTATCCTCACTAAAAATGCAATTATAGTATTTGAGATAGTATCAATTGTCATCCCTCATTTGTTTCACACTACCCCTGTATTATTCTCAATGTCCTCTTTAAATTCACTTCTCATTGTTTTAAGTTGGTCAAGTATTGGATACCCAGTTACTTTATGTACAATTTTCTTTGTGATCTTCACCGATCAATTATCCAACCATATAGAATTATCATGAATTCTATTGAAGACTACCTTAATCCATTTAGTCTTGAAAACATTTGGGAAATCTAGGGCACATGTCAACCCTTTCCTCTCTATGATCTTGAATTCATCCTTCAGTGCTCCATTTTCACATAATTTTCCATAGGTTTCCCTAATCTCCATGTCTCCTATGCTACCCACCTTGCATATGTAACAACTTCTTACATCTTGAATCATCAAAACTCAAGGTGGTATCATCGACAACACACCAGATGGATCTTGCTTGTAAGCAATATCAGTTATAACTCTAAAGTTTGGTTGTCTAATCTCATTCCTTATCAGTTGCACATTCAAAAATTATTTACCCTCTTTAGCTTTAGGAGCTAAAGAACTAGACACCATTATGTAAACTAGGGTTTTCAAAATTTGAACTAAATAGCTCAACACATGATAAATACCTTTGCAAATTTGCTATGATAGTGTTGAGTGACTCTTGAATCTAGTTTGCAAACATTGGTATGATCTCTTTCAATTTTCCTTTCACTCTCCATGCTCTTCTTCAAATTTGAATGATGTCAAATCAGTGGAAATTAATTATATAGATCTCAAAACCTTGCAATTAATCCTTAGTGCACACACAACTATAAGCTTGGCTTGAATAAAGATTTTGAGTTACTTAGCTTCCATGAAGTTTCCTTTTCAACTTAGCAACCACTAAGAGCTTGGTCAATAGTAAAAACTTTGATAGCTCAACATCAACTAACATTTCACTTTGCAACCATAATAAAACTTTTCATGCTTGGGAGTAACATAAAAACTAACAAATCTTAAAGATTTCTTCTAGATTCTTAACAACACTTTGCATCTTTATTCATGCATGTGTGATCACTTGACCCATTGGGTGAAGTGATCCAATCTATAGTTGATGTGCTACAATCTTCTATTTTCTTCAATGTCTTGTCCATCTCATCTCTGACATTCTCAACATCTACCTTTCCTTTGCCTTTGTTGAACTCACTGCTCAGTGCCTTTGACCTTTTTGGAAAATTCCTACTTATGTGACCATTCTTCAAACAACTAAAACATGTGGTTTGACTTAACCATCTACTATAGTCACTTTTGAAATGTGTTCTTATGCAATTTTCAGCAACATGTCCATACTCTTGATAGTAGTGACAACTATACCTTGTATTATAATCCCAATTATAAGAGTTGTCATTGTGCTTTACCTTTTTCCACTTGTTTGATAATCATTTAGGCTTGGATCTGCACTCATATGCTCTATGTCCATACTTCTGAAAATTATAGCAGTACCCTTCAATTCTTTGTGTGCTTGTGGTCTTGGTTCTACATTCATATGCCTGATTCCTTGTTTGTTGCATTTGTGGCAATGACCCATGAACTTCTACTTAGGATTCAAATTTTTAGTCTTGCTCCTGCAAACATTAGTAGTATGACCCATCTTACCACAATTACAAGTGGTTTTGGAGTTCTTACCTTTGTTACTTCTTTCTTCACCATTTTTGGATGATTCTCCTTCTTCAGTAATAGTGTAACCCAATCCAGAAGTATCACTATTGGATCTTGGGGATCTCATCAATTGTATAAAGTATTTGATGGCTTCAATAGGTTTGTTGAAACTATCAACAAACTCCTTTTCATTTTTTAGATCATTTCTTAGTTGTTCATTCTGCAACTTTAGTGTTGTGATCTCAATATCCTTTGCATTCAGTTCATGATTTACAATCATCATTTGACACAAAGTTTCTGATTACATGTAAGTAATCCTGGTTAACTCTAATATTTTCTCTTCTAGCTTATTTGTTAAAATCCTTTTGTCATATTTAATCATGAATTTGTCCTCTTCACCTTTTTTTTTCTTCTCAATCACCTCACATAGTAATATTGCTTAGACTTCTTGTTCTCTTTTAAGATTTTTGACCTCTTCAATTAGGGTTCCATTCTTTTCCATTAGATCTGCAACTGCTGGATCAAATTCATTAGTGTTTCCATTTGTAAACAATTCAATAGTGTCAATCTCTTTGTATTGTATGTCATTCTCTTTAATAAAAAATTTCTTCCTTCTCTTCATTGGTATATTCAAACCATTTCTTGCTTCATTCAGTTGATGTAAGGAAAGTTGTATTTCAATTTTTTGGTTCTTAATAGTCTTTCCTAATATGTAGACTTCCATCTCAAAGATCTTTTTCTCAAAAATACAAAGCTTTACTTTCTATAAAACTCAACTCTAATACCTATTGTTGGAAATGCAATAGGGAAGTAAACTCTAGGGGGAGAATCAACACTTTAAGCTTTCAACCTCTAAAACTATTCACCACACATCCATCTCACAATCTATGCATTTAAACTGAAATACCAAATTAAACATATCTAGCCATAGCATGAAAGTAAAATATTCAACACATGAATGACATAAGATATTTGGTTACCTAGAAATCCTCCAAGGAGAAGGTAAAACTAGGGTGGGGATGACACCCACAAATCCTCACTACTGTAGTAATAAAGTGTATCTAATGAAGGTTGAAATGTTTGATCATGAAACATGATCTACCCTGTGAAAGGTCTACCTTATTAAAGGCTTACAAGATTGTTAGATCTTACCCTATCATGGGATTTAAACACCCTGCTACAAGTGTCTCTAGTAAAAGGACTTTAACTTACAACAAATTAAGCATCGTATTAAAGGATGTACAATAGCCTATCAAGACTACTTTGTTAAGAGATTTAATTCATTCACCTATTAGAATGTCTTAGCAATAATCCTTTGGTTAGTAATATGTTGCTTGATGTTAGATCATCTCTATCCCTATGTATACTTGATCCTTTCTGATCAAATGTATCGTTTTTGTCCTCTGATTCTTTTCCTCTATTCTCCTTTAACTGAGTTTGCAATGTAACTCAATCACAACACCCTAGTCACCATGAATGTTCTGTTTGCGCATGCAAAATATATTCAATTATCCTTAAGCATTCCTAAAAAAATTTAGGGTTTGTCTTCCTTATAAAGACCTAGGTGACTTAGGGTTAGGTATGAACCAATGGTAGTGATTAACCCATATTACCACTTAAACCTTCCCTTTTTCTAATTGGATGCATGTAATGCATAGAGAATCACAATTAAGATTCATCCTTATCATCAAAAGATCATAAAACAATCCTTAAGTTGGCCCAAAAATGCTTTATATAAAAGTTTGTGCCATTACAAACATATATGTCAAAACAATGTGCATTTCCTCTGAATGACTCGACATCCACTGATCACTCAACATCTAAATAGCTTAGCACATACCATCTACTCTGCACTTGAGTGACTTGGAACTTACTAGTTACTTGACTCACACTAAATATCTATCACTTGGCATATGATATTTGACATCTTTATGCTCAACATGTATTACTTGTTCAACATGAACTAAGTAAATGACTTAAGTATATTGTCAATCATATGTCAAAATCAATATGAGATTAATAGAGTTATCATTTATTGATAACTATCCTCTAAATTGAGAGGTACAAGTCCCTCTTATAATGATTTATAATGAATTAAATGACTGCTTATGTCTTTTACCCAAAGACACAAAGGTTTTCTAACATCTGTCCATCAACATGGAATGAATGCAATTACAAGCTTTAAGAACAGGAAAAAGAAAGAAAGAATATGAAATAGCCACACAACCATTTATTGAACCTCTCACATAAAGAAGGAAATGAAAGAAATTAAATGTTTCATTTCTACAGGATATGACCAACAGGACTACTTTTGCAATAGGAAAGAAAAGCCCATATGATCTATTTCATCTTGACAAATAAGTATCTAGACCTCAAGATTTGGCATGTACATATATTTCCTTTTATTCCATAAAAAATAACAAAACAACAATACTATTATTCCATCCCTACTATTATGATTAGTTTGCAAAAAATAAAACAACTCTCCTCTATTCCCTTTACAAACAAATATAGCTTCTTCCCTACAATAGTCTCAAGACTTGTAGACCAAAAAAATAAGAACCCCTCCCCATACTTGCTGTGGCATATTTAATATCTATCGTTCCTATATCATTTTTATTACTAGCATAACTATTTCTTGGTAAGGTCTTTTTTTTTCTTCTTTTTGATGGTTATATTCTTGAGGAACTTAATTACTAGTTCCACATTATAATTGAAAACCATTGAAAAAATGCTCCACTACCCAATCATATCAGTTTTACAATATATGTAACTATTGGGGAACCTGGTTCCTACTATTGAAAGCTAAATTTGGTGTCCATTCTCTTCAACTTTAATTCTTCATTGCTCTACATATTAGCTCACAACTAAGATGATTCTTCCTTTGGGGATTTCCATATGTCGACCATGTGTTTGGTGTTCAACTCATGGTGTCACTAAGATTTACTTTAATTTATAAAGGGGAAAATATTAGATGCTTGATAAAATGTATATTTACACCACTCCAAATCACATGGTGTCTTCCTATTTTCTATATTGACATTTTGTCAGGTATTTGACCAACAATATCATGCTTTTTGTGACCTTTCCTACACATGAAAACATGGTACTCATAACCAAGCTCACAAAATTATCAAATGATAAATCATCAAACTTCCTATTAACCATTCAAGACTATTCCCCATATCATATTTATCTAATCCACATGTGAACATTTTGTCAAACATTCCACACCCATTCTCTATGATGCATCGGGTTCCAACTTATATGTCTTTCACGACATAGTTTGTTGGTGCTAAAGAATTATTTACCATCTATTAACCACAATTTGCTAGTTTAAGGTCACAATTCCTTTTATCTATCCTTGGGGACATGACCCAAAAATATAATGGTTATTGGTATTGGGTTCAAGGATGTATCATGATGATCTTGATTCATGTATCCTCTTGTTTGTGGCTTTACCCCAATGTGCATTCACTATTTTGGACTCAAATAGTTATATGCAAGATTCCTCTTGATTGTTACAATTGTTGACTAGCTATGATTTGAGTGTCATCATGACCTTGTTGTATGACTAAGCATCAGGTCTTGAGTGCTTCCACCAAACTCCTTCTATGGTTGTGCAGACATTATCATTTGTAGGGCTTATTCTTATTAAATAAGTACCATCATTTTCAATGGGTTCTTGATATATCTTGATGCATGTTGCCACCATTTATCTATATTGGGCATCAATTAGGGACTATATTATTTATCTTGATGGTTATGAGTTTGGTCTCTACACTTGGGTTTTGTGTTACAGTGTGTATTAGTTGTTACTTCCATTTGAGTCATATCGGGTTAGAGTCAAGAGCATACAAAGTCTTCTTGTATTTCAATTTTATTACTTGAACCTAAAACCCTTTTGTACATGTCGTTGAAATTCTCAAGTATCACCATTTCATCCTGAGCGACCTTCTGATAAAGAATTTGTATGAATTCATTCCAATGCTTTATATTTGCTCCAACTTTATCATTAGACTGAAAGGTTCATGCACTACTGACATCATGGATGAATCATAGGGCATTAGAGGCTCAGGTTCTCAAATCCAATAGGGACACATGAAGTAGTGTTGGCTTTTCAAAACTCTCTATCTTATGAAAATAATGACATCCTTGGGTGGTTATTCTATCATATTGGTTGCTACATTCTGTGAATCACATCTCTTGCAATGGATTCAAAACTGACCCTATAAAGTGGGTGAATGACATTTCTCTTATGAAGCAATGTGATAGGACTCTTCTAATTATAGTTCCAGTTATGAACAATTGTAGTTTGATTAAGCAAAAATATGGGTCTTATGGTATCCAAGAAGACTAATATCATGTGATTGGGTTCATGGAATGTGGTTTGTCTCTTCACCACTATATATTCTTCATATTAGAATATTGATCATCTCTTCAAGACTTCAAATGAATTGTCTTCACTATTTGTGTATATTTCATTATGGATCCACCTAAGCAAGACTATTGCACTGGAATCATAATATTTGGCATCTTCTCATCAACTTTTGATGATGGTTGTGGATAAGTAACTTAGTCCATATGCACTTGGGTTCTAGAGAATTTCTAAATTAAACCTTGAAGCAGTATCCTTGTGCATCAAAATCTACATTTTGAACCAAATCATGTGAACTTTTGAGCTTTGAACTTGAACTAAACTTTGAATGAACTTTGATCTTTGAAGCCTAGGATGTGAACTCTAAATTGATGAACTTGCATCCAAAACTTTAACTTTTAGCTTTTTAAATTTATGAAAGTAATTTGAACTTTGAAACTGAACTTTTGATTCTAAACCTTGAACTAGGGAAATCTACATCTTGAAAACTAAACCCTAAACCATTTTGAACCTTTGAATTTGAATCTAAACTTTAAACTTGAACCTCTAAATTTTAAGGTTCAAAGTTTAGGTGCAATATATCTTCAAAACACTGTCTTCTCATAAGTCATAGTCTACAAAATCATCATTAGCAAACCAACCAAAGATTCATTTAATGGGGTTGATTTGGAAGTTTAAAATGTAGGTGCTAAAGCATGGTAACCATCCTGAAGTAAAACAAACACTCTTTTTGATAGATGTGAATCCATTCTTCTCAATATTGAGGCCTACAATATTGAGAAAAAGAGGACTCTAATTGTTCTTAGAAATTGGTTCCTTCTTCCCTTTAGGTCTTGGTATATCTCTTCTAACCTTGACAAAAATTCTTGGCATGGATCACATATAACTTCATTTTCATTTTCTCCATTAAACCATCTTTTTTTTTGGGCCACTTTCTTTGGGGTCTATAAAAAACTTCTCCTTGTAGGGTTTCATGTAGTTAACTAAACCTCTAATGGGATGTCCCTACATTTATCACTTGGGGAAAAGCCTCGATGCTTATCATATGAGTTGCCTACTTTCAGTCTAGCATCCCAACCTAAACCAACTTTAGATTCAAACACACTACTTCTCCTACCTCTCCCTCCTCTCCCTCCTCTCCCCTTCATCACTATTACAAAAACCAAGTTGATGATAGGAGGTTTCTACCTATCTAGGTTGTGTTAGAATATATAGTCCATTGATATAACTAAGATGGAGGGTGAATTAGTTATCCAACTATCATCACAAACTTAATCATGTGAGTAATATAAAATAAAACCACAACTACATACTCATACATAATTAAAACCAGATATGTTAACTAGGGAAATCCTTAATCAGAGGGTTAACCTTAATGGGGATGGGACCCGCAAGATGATGTACTAAGATAAATATTCCTTGTTAGAGGATAGACCCTATTAGGAGTCTATTACAACATTCAATACATATGAGTCCCTATTAGGGGACTTTGAATCCCTGTTAGGAGATTCCAACCCTATTAGGTGTTGTGGAAGACAATTGGACCCATTGCCTAAACAACTTCAAGGTTAAGATCAAAGAACCCACTCTCTAGATGAGCTCTATATTATTCCTTGTAGAATAATTGAAATAAATATACTTCCTTCCCATGTCACTATCCTGTCAACTAGATTTCTTCTCCTTCAAATTTTGCAACCAAATCTCATACTGCACATCCAATGATCCCTTTGATTGCTTACATGCATTCAACAAGAATTCTACTCCTTCTTGCATTGTGAACTAATACTTCATATTCCACTTGATCCTCTAAATCCAAGTCTTCATTGCAAACAAGGAAAACAACTTTCCTTTATACCATATCTTCATAATAATTCCTTGAGTCATCCCTGAGGCTTTCCCAATTATTTAAAATAAGATAATTAATTAATTCATAATTGTAACAACACTGACGGCTCATAGTCTATACAAATCATCACATGTATGAAACCACATCTTGTGCACATTTTGGCATCACCACATGATCATTCTCTATTACTGTTATCTATGTATCACCTTCATTAGATCTTAGATGAAATATAGTGATAGATCATCAAAACTCTATTTTCCAATGCTTTGTTTCTGTAGTACTTCTAGTAACACAAGTGTAACTTATGTACAACATCAATTTAGACTTAGTCCTTTTAACCAGATCATTAGGAAAACTTCAGGAGCATTTCCTCCATTGTGCATCATCTAAAATTTCCTTAGCTTCCATGCATACTAAAATTACTAACTTCTATTCTTCTAGTCTTAATAGAATTACTTCTATGTTGACATCAATGATAAATATAGTCATCAATGCAACATATCAATACTCTAGAATGCTTAGGATACTCCCCCAATGTAGTATCATCAACATTCATGCTAACAATCTCCCCCTTTGGCATTGATGGAAATATAGATGGAAAACATCTAAGTTCTAAGAATACCAAATAGTACTTTGCTACTGTTATCTTCTCAAATCCTTTTCATCAATCTGAAATCTTATGAAATTTTCTAGAACACTGTACTATTCTTCTTCTTCTTTTAGGATCGATAGTAGGTGTTCATAGTAAACAACTTATAATACTTTTTGGCTATATTTGCACACTTACACATCCTTCTATGCACTTACACTTAAATATGCTTCTGTGCACTTACATATTCTTCTGGACACTTACATGAATCTTTCTAAATCTCTCTAAAGAGATAATTCTCCCCCATTTCCATCTCAATAGGTGCTTCTTTTTCTTATGTACATTCACTCAATATGTTTTTCACGTACATTCTCTCCCCCTTTGACATCAATGTCAAAGGTGTCAATCATAATGCCAATTGTTATATATCAATTTCTAATCAACTGCTTAAATAATCAACCAGCTTGAGTGTCCAAAGATACTGTTCAATACCAATTACCAATTACCAAGAATCCTTCATGACCTAGTATATATTAGATACTTCCCCATTCAGAAAGCATTGGCCTTCAGTCTAGTCTAATCATAGTGCTCTATACCATCGAACTGATGCACTCCTTGCATCAACTACTCTAAAGTAGGTAGGGGCATAACCTCTATCATACCTCTTAGGTACTCAAAATTATCTTTAGGAAAAGGCTTCATAAAGATATATGTAATCTGATCTTTAGTGCTTATATATTCCAACCTTATTTCTTTCTCTACTACCTTCTCTCTCAAAACATGATACTTTATGGATATGTGCTTTGTCTTAGAATGCAATACTAAATTCTTTGATATACTTACTATACTTGTGTTATCATAGTAAATGATATCAGGTTCTATAAACTCAATTCCAATATCCTTCAACATTTATTTCATCCACATAACTTGATTACAACTATTTGTTGCTGCAACATACTCTGCCTCAGCTATACTCTAAGATATACAGTCCTATTTTTTTTCTCAACCAAGAAACCAATCTTCCTTCAAGAAAGAATGCCCCACCATTGGTGCTCTTTCTATGATCTATACTACCTACCCTATCTACATCAATATATGCACACAAGGTGAAATCACTTGATCTATCATACCATATTCCATAATCAAATGTACCCTTCAAATATCTAAATATCCTCTTTACTACTACATAATGATACTCTTTAGGATCAGCTTGAAATCTTGCTACAATCCCAAATACATTTTCTATATCTAGTCTTGTTTGAGTTAGATATTGCATTCCTCTAATCATAGATCTATACTTCTTCTACTCAATTATAGGTGTCTCATCTTTACTAGATAATTGTGACTAGTTATCATGCGTGTACCAACAAGTTTGCAACTTTCCAAACCAAATCTTTTCAACAAATCTTTCAGATACTTAGTTTGTGAAATAAACATCCCATCTTTGTTTTGTGCAATCTACAATCCTAGGAAAAACTTCTTTTCTTCTATCAAGCTCATTTCAAATTCATTTTTCATCTCTTCAGCAAACTTGTTACTTTCTTCATCATTTCCTCCAAATATTATTTCATCCACAAATATTATAATGATAAATAGACCATCATCAATTTTCCTTGAATACAAATTACTCTCTCCTATACCTTTGATAAATCCAAGCTTTCATATATACTTGTTCAACTTTGTATACCAGGTTCTAGGTGCTTGCTTCAGACCATGTAGTGCTTTCTTTAGTCTATATACAAAATATTTATCTTCTATTAGAGGAAATCCATCAAGTTTCTCAATGTAGAATTCTTCTTCAAGTTCACCATTTAGAAAAGTTGACTTGACATCTGTTTGATAAACCTTGAAATTCTTGCTTATGCATAAGCCAAGAACATCCTTACTACTTCCATCCTTTCCATGGGTGCATACATTTCTTCATAATCTATGCATTCTTGCTTGAGTAACCTTCGCAAACAATTCTAGCCTTGTTTCTCACAACATATCCTTTCTCATTCATCTTATTTATAAATAATCATTTGGTTCCTATCATATTCTTGTCTTTAGGTCTAGGAACTAATTCCAATGTCTCATTATTCAGAATCTAATTTGGTTCTTCTTTCATAGTTTCCATCTAGTGATCAATCCTTACATGTCTCATCTGTGCTCTTAGGTTCCACTTGAGAAATTAGACAGAATCCCTCATTCACTTTGTTCCTTGTCATCACACCTTTATCCTTGCTTCCAATTATCTACTTTGGAGGGTGATTCTTTGTCATGTTTCTGCTAGAAGTAGGGGTTGACATCTCAACTCTGATCTCTTTCCTAGGTTCAGATCTTCGTTCTTCTTTATGCTCAATAGATACATCATTATGTAAGTCATTTTTAGTCTCAAAAATAACTTCAACATTCTATCTAACAAGACGATAATTATACTCTTCTTTATCAAAAATATAATCTAGCATCTTCTCTTTAGTACCAAAATTTTCATCAATCCTTACATTTGGGCACTCTACTATTGTCTTAGTTCTATAGTTGAAACATCTATATGCTTTTCTTTTTAATGAGTAATCAAGAAACATACCTTCATCGCTTCTAGGATAAAACTTATAATATCATCATCTCTCTTTATGTAACACTTCCAAATGTTTAAAATAATTGACTGATGGTGAATGACCAAATCATAACTCATAGGGTGTCTTGCTCATACCTTTCCTGAGTTGTACTTTTTTTAGAGTGTATATTGTAGTGTTAACTACTTCTCTCCAAAATGTATTTAAGACATCATTCTAAAATAACATCACTCTTGCTACTTCTACTACTAACTTGTTCCTTCTTTCAACAATCTCATTCTATTTAGGCGTTCTAGGTGAATATAATTGTCTTTTGATTCATTCTCTTCATAGAACATGTTGAACTCTCTAGAGGTGAACTCTCCTCCTGTATCTAATCTTCAACACTTAATCTTAAATCCATATTCATTTTCAACTCTATTCTTGAATATCTTAAATTTCTCAAATGATTCACATTTTTCTTTAAGAAATGCTACCCACATCATCCTAGTGAAATCATAAACAAAGTAAACATCATTAGTCTTAGTTTTACCATCAAGAGTAATAGATCCAATCCCTATAATATGATAGGTTGAATTGTTACTAACTCTAAGAATACCTCCATCATGGTTTCTAAACATAATAAATTTATTCATATCACTAGTCATGTGATGTGAACATCCACTAGCAATTATCCAATCTAATTTCTTCTCGACTTGGGTAACTAGAGCTCTCTCTTTTCTAATTTCTCTATCAAGGTTATCTTCCTTAATAGCCACAAATCCTAATTCATCACCACTTTCACTCTGATCTTTTTTATTAGATTCTTTGTCCTCATTAGCATATAAACAATTTCTATCCTTATTTCTTCTAGGTTTAAATTTTCCTCTAAATCTTTTCTTTGTTTTAGGACATTTATATACATAATGACCATTTTCATCACAAGTCCAACATTTATAGATTTTCTTACCATCTTTTTCTCTTCTTACCAAAAGGGTTTTTCCTTCTTCAATCTTTTTATTTTCTTTAGATCTTCTATTACTAGTAAAGTCTCCTCTTGTGCTTGTACTTCTTGACAGATTTGGTTGAATGTTCATAGCACAGAAAGCTATCTCAACACTTGCTAATTCTCCACACTATCTCATTTTCACTTCTATAGATTCTAATCTTCCAAGAAAAGTTTCCTTTGTGAAATCTTTGGTGTAGGGCATTACTAGCTAAATCATCTAAGTTGTTTTCTTGAATGACTTTGATAAACTTTCCAAGATCTTCCATATAGCATCATCATCATGTTTAGTTCCACCAAGAGATTGAATACCTACAACAATTTATGATATTCTTCCTACATAATTTTTGATGGATTCATCTTCCATCATCTTAGCATCTTGAAATGCACAAATCCAACTTTGCAATTTAATTCTTTTTGCATGATCATCAACTTCAAAATTAACTTCTAATACTTTCCAAATTTCATGAGAAGTTTAAAATGTCTTTATCCGATTGTATTCATTCTCTAGAAGAGTTGGTAGTAGGGCTTCTCTAACTCTCATGTTACGCATGAATATATATATATTTCTCCCTCACTGCATTCCTCTAGCTTTGATTCTTCAACAATTGCCTTCTTAACTTTTGTCAAAAGCCAATATCTTGGACCCATGGAAAGTGGATGAGTCTTCATATTTTCCTTCCAACTATCATACTTGGCCCCATTTAATCTTAGACTATCTTTCCTAAACATATTCACCATTGATCTCCCAAAGCTGCTAAGCCTTATCTTCAAGGACCTGATGCTCTGATACCAATTATTAGAATATATAGTCCATTGATATAATTTGGGGGGGGGGGGAGTGAATCAATTATCCAACTATCATCACAAACATTAATGTTAAATAGACTTAACCATTTGAGTAATATAAAATGAAACCAAAACAAGATACTCATACACAATTAACATTAGATATGTTAAATAGGGAAACCCTTGATCAAAGGGAAAACTCCAGTAGGGATGGTACCTACAAGATGATGTACTAATATAATTATTTCTTGTTAGAGGATAGACCCTATTAAGAGTTTGTTACAATAATCAATAGATATGAGTCCCTATTAGGAGACTTTGAATCCTTTTTAGGAGATTCCAACCTTGTTAGGATTCGTGCCAACCCTATTAGTAGTTGTAGAAGATAGCTAGACCCACTATCCAAAAAACTTTAAGGTTAAGATCAAAGAACCCACTCTCCAAATGATCTTTATATTATTCCTTTCAAAATAATAAAATTGAAATGTACTTCCTTCCTGTATTTTTGTCCTGTCAACCAGACTTCTACTCCTTCAGATCTTGTAACTAGATCTCATACTGTGCATCTAGTGATCCCTTGGATCACTTACATGCATTCAACAAGCATTCTACCCCTTGCACTACACACTAATACTTTGCATTCCACTTGATCCTCTAAATCCAAGTCTCCATTACAAACAAGGAAAACAAAAAAATTTATACTATATCTTCATAATAATTCTTTGAGTCAACCTTGAGGATTTCCCAATTAATTAAAATAAGATAATTAATTAATTCACAATTTTAACAACATTGTCAGCTCACCGTCTATACAAAAATTCACACATGCAAAACCAAATCTTGCACACACACTGGCATCACCACATGATTGTCCTCTATCACTATCATTTATGCATCGCCTTCACTATATCTTAGATGAAAGATAGTGATAGATCATCAAAACTCTATTTTCCAATGCTCTGCTTCTACACTACTTCTTGTAAAACAAGTGTAACTTCCATACAACATTGAATCAAACTTAGTCCTTTTAATCACATCATTAGGACAACCTTAGGAATATCTCCTCCACTACACATCATCTCAAACTTCCTTAGCTTCTGCACATACTAAGATTACTGACTTCTATTCTTCCAATCTTAATAGAATTACTACTATGTTGACATCAATGAAAAATACAGACATGAATGCAACATAGAAATACTCTAAAATGTTTAGGATACTCCCCCAACATAGTATCATCAACATTCATGCTAACAGGTTGTTGTGGGAGAAGCATTGATAATATTGCATGTAACTTGGAGATGTAATAGGTCTATGATAGTCACTTAAAGTTATTATCCTATTTGAAATTAATAATTATTCAATTTTTTTAAAATGTATTATTTTAATTGTAAAAAATAAAATTATTGACTCCAATTTATAAATCTATAAGGAAAATTCTATATTATCACAGACAAAGTTTTCAAACTTTTACCATAAGAATAAAATCTATCTTAGTACTAGGTGAGATTTTTCAAGTTGTGAGTCTATCAATGAGACTCTCATCTAGGAGGTCTTATGTTCAAGTCTACTTGAGCTTAATACATAATAATAATTAATCTCTACTACTAATACCACTAATAAATCAAGGCTTCTTACTATATGTGTCATGGTGAATCATACATATAAGAGCTATAGGGTGAGAATTAATGGGAGTAGTTGGCAAGTTATTTACAATCAACTTTTTTATGATAATTATATATAATAAATTGATAAAAAAAGATCTAGATTGGGTTGATCATCTTGCAAGGCTCCAAATTTATTATGATCCATTAAATAAAAGTAAATTATTTTTGTTCACAATAGGCATGTTAAAATGTAATTATGTATTAATAAATGATATATTTGTATGGAAGTTAGGTTTATTTCTCTATATGTGTAAGGCACAATAACTTGGCATGTTATCCATATCAATCAAAACTCCTTTATACCTCCTCCTATGAGTCTTATATGGAACACCCTTCCTTGTCAGTGTTGGTTTGTGTGATTTTAGTATTCAATCATGTTATTTGGAAATTAATTGTGTTTTATCATTTTTTTATTTTTTTATGCTATTTATTTAATTCCTTAATGAAATTGGTAATATTATTATCAAATGTCTATTATTATCGTAACAAATAAAATTTAAGATAACAAAAAAACACCTTCTTCCAGATTTACCAAACTGGAACATTTTACATAAAATCACGGTAGAGCGGATAAAGATTATTTCTTGTTCATAAAGGGTAATGCTACATAGAGTAACAACAAAGAAATATTCATTAAAAAAATAACTATAGAAAAATTGATGGCAAAGTACTGAGGTTTAGGGTTTAGGCAAAGCCATGGTGCCCATGCACAAGAGTTCTTTCATGAAGGCTTTACAACAGGAGAAGGGAGGACCATTTCACAAACATCAAGGTTTTTCCTATACAACCCAATGGAGAAACATGTGGCCTTTCTCTAGAAGAAAAAAATAACATTATGATCAATGATGTGAGAGTAGGGAAATTTGGTTAGAGTTCCAACGTACAAGATGGGAAGGAGGAAAAAATGGGGATTTAAGGATTAGAAATCAGTTGCAACAATCTCACCCAATATAAAGATTCATCTCAACAAATATGGGAGGAAGAGTAGATTTCAACACAATAGCATAGAAGTCTTGGAGACCAAAGGTGGTGGAGAAATAATAGATAAAGATCGTAGTTAAACCCGAGGAGCTAAGATGCATAGTTGAAAGCTAGAAAGTTGAGCTTCAATCTTGGTAGGAATCGATTAGTGTTCTAAAAAGAAATGCCTTTTTTTTTTCCTAAAATGGGGGGGACAATAGTCTTTTATTCAAAAACTTAGTAAAACATTTTAAAACCCTACTAAATGGTTTTTGCATGATCATGAGATGATTTAGATTTTAACAATTTTTTTAAGATTTTCATGTAATTGAGAATTTGATCATAGTTTGTTCTTCCTTGCAAGATTCCTCTCCTCTTGACCCATTCACACAGATGCACTAGCCTTGGGTGCAACCAGGAGACTTATATTAATAGTGAGATCTTTAACATATGGTTTCCTTGAATACCTATCTGATTCTTACTATAGCTGCTATACAAAAAATACCAGTAGGTAAGTCAAAGTATCATAATATAGGATTTAGATTCTCACAAGACTACTTAATGCATAATATAGTAAAGAACATGTTATGGGGACTATGATCCACCCCTATGTAGTTATCATGCAAGATCAAACATAAAAGAAATGAATCAGAGCTTATGTTTTTGGGTTCTACTACTATGATTACCTATGGTTGCAGACCATGGTAGTTGTAGGTTGTATTAAAGAGCCATCATTTGATTGATAACATCAAAACTTGGTACCAATAGAAATATATAATTATCTAAAATGAAAAGATGCATGGAAGAGGAAATACCTATGGTCGATCAATGACCTGTAAAATAATATTGATCAACTCTTGTAGAGATAGATCTTTCCTTAGTGTGACTCCCATCATTGTTACTCAATCCAAAGTGTTGATAGAGAAGGAGAAGAGTAGGGAATAAGTGTAGGAAGGAAAACAATGAACTTCTTGTTTTGAGATGCCGCTCAATAATAATATGATTTTCTATATATGCTCAACTACATGTAGTCATGAAAATTTATAGTTTCACAAAGCTTGGTTTCAAGGAACATCATTTTTCAAGAAGGTTTCAAAAATTCAAATATTTAAAAGATAAATGCCAACTTAAAGATGGTCATCACTCATCGAGAGGAGTTATAAAGATTATATTTCCATGGTTTAAAAACAAAAAGAAACATTTATATATATTTATGTATGTATATATCTATATATATAATTAAATATATTAAGTCATCATGTTATTGCGCTATATCTATAGTTGTACCTATATATACAAATATATATTAAGTCATCATGTTATTGTGCTATATCTATAGTTGTACCTATATGTGTGTGTGTGTGTGTGTGTGTGTGTGTGTGCATATAATTTATTATATCTTCTCTATATACACATGTGCATATATACACACACATGTATAAGTATAATTCAGAGATATCATCAGAGTATCATGGTGACATCATATGTGTGTGTGTGTGTGTGTGCATGTAAAATTCATAAAGTTGATCACTTCCAAGGTCTCAAAGCAAGAGAGATATTATTTCTTATAATGATGTTAAATGTTTAATATTTCTCTTCTTATGAAAATTTACCAAGTAGCTCATGATATTTCCAAACATACACTCTTGTTTGCCTAGTCATTTACCCTTAACCATGGTGGTTCAAGACTTGTACCAATTTTCCTAGTGATGGTGGTGCTGCTGTGCCTAAATCTTTTATGACAATGCTACCACCCCTTGACATGTTCCTATAAGGAATTTCTTCACAAGTATATCATATTCCTCAATATAATAACAATTACCGTAAAAAGTTATTAATCATAAACTATCATAATGACTAATCGCTATTTCACTTCCCATGAATTCATGACAAATAACCAACTTTCTAAGATAACATTAAAATATCATCATAACGGTTAACTAGCATGACAACTTTATATGAAATTATAATGATAAACCATCTTACTATTTTACATGATCATAACTAATTTTACCTATTAATTGACTTTACATGAAACCTCAACATCTATATGAACATTTCAAATGGAGCCAAAATTTGGATATAACATACCCTCCCCCTTGTGATTCATCATCCTCAATGAATTTTTTTAATTTTAATGAACACTATAAAGGAGCATTTAAAATTGGGATCTAGCATACCCTCCCCCTTGTGTTTCATTATCCTCAATGATCTTTGCAATTTTAAACACTAAAAGAATATTCCAAATACAAGATGTATATATAGCATCATGAAATCATTTCAATTCAAAATTGAATCAAAAGCTAAATCATGATAAAAAAAAATCAAGGTCTGTTATTCCTTTATCTACATGTTACCAGAAGATTGCATGATATCATAAAATCAAAGGTAAAACACATACTTGTTTGAGTTTACTTTACCATACTTGTGGCCGCTTCAACATTAGTTGACTTGATCATGTTTTAGGATATTCTATTTTTTATTCCTATCATACTCATGTAAACACTCACAATATTTTTACTTAAACTCTCATACTGATAACTAATGCAAGAGAACTCTCAAGATTCCATAATCAAGAGTAAAATAATCACTCAAAAATTTTCAATTCTTCAACTAATGTTCTCTAAATCAAAACGTGATCACATAAACTAAAATGCTCATACATACCATTTGATATACAGTACTCATTAGATGAGTAGCTCATCCTTGGAAGCTCATAGAACACCTGGAATGGTTAGTGGATCCATGCTTCCATTTATGTAACCTAGGCCTTCATGCCCATCTTATCCCAATAATATTAAAAATAATCATTTCATGATAGGAATGCATTTCATCAACAATACCATATAAGCCTTACAAGTGGTTAAACAACTTAGTAGGTCTTGATACTTCATTGTCATTTTAAATCAATTCTGCATTACACATGTATAACACTTTGCAAAAAGGTAAAAACATGAGATACTATGAAAGACAATCATACATTCAATCAAATCATAGAGGTTATGATAGACATGGTACCACACTATTTATATCCCAATCTCCTAGCACTTGGACTACATTCCCACACAAAATTTCTAAGACGATGGTATGGCCTTGATGATTGTATGTTTTGTTCACCATATTCCTATTGTGGATTAGACCTTGAGTCTAATGTATCCACAAAATTATTACATTCCCATGGAACTAAACCTTTCATGCTAAGATTTCTTATCTCAACCCATCCTTGGGTCATAAATTGATCATAAGCATCTGAAACAAATTTATATAGAGTTCTTATCAAGTAGATCATCTAGGCATGCTTGCTAATCACTTATAAATATTTATGAATTTACCTTTCCCATTCATCTAACCCAAGCTTTCATGTCTGTCTTGTCACTGTAATATTTCAAGGACATCTATAAATAAGTATTAATAGTTTTAGTTATGCAGGTGCACTTACTCCATACTGGAGCATAAAATGGCCTTCTTGTCATTTAATCAATAGTAGAAAGGATTATCATTTTCAAGTTAAATAATTCTCAAAATCATGGTTCATAATTTTATTTTTCCTTCAGTTCAAGTCCAAAAATAGATAACAAAATATTAAATACCATTTCATATGAATAGGAATGTAATTGCATAAAGTATAATGTGTTGGAATCTTTTAGAATAATTGAGAGGGGGGGTGAATTAGTTATCTAAGGTCTAGATGGACAAATAAAACTTTTCATAGCTCAGTGAACCCATATCCATAAAACATATTCATGCATGCATCCATTAGATCATACAATCACTTAAACTTGTAGATTACTATCCTAGGTCAAAATAACTTTGTAGAAATATAAACATGAAACATAACAAATTTAATAACACATTTGACACTAGGATTTTGTGTGGAAACCAAATTTGGGAAAAACTAGTAGTAACATGCTACTCATTCTCACTCTTCTAAAGTGATGCCTTGTGAAAGACCAACCCTATTAAAGGTTACAATACACACTGTTAAATGTGACCTAGTTAGAGGATTTCAGTCAACTTGTTAGAGTGAGCTTTAGTAGAGGAATTTATATCATTCACTTGGAATGTCACCTAGTTAAAGGATTTACAAATGACTATTAGATCATCCTTAATCCAAAGGATTTACCCTAGATTTGTACAATGATTAGAAAGTAATAGTAAGGCTTGATCTAATAACAAATTACAATTCACTTGTAGATTATAGATCTCTGTTTTAGTCCTCCATTTCTCTTGGCTTTCACACACTTGAGCTTTGATAGCTTGTTCACCCTTCAAGCATTCATACTCTTAAGCCTTCTTTCTTTGCTTTCCAATAACAGTCTTTTCTATTCAGTCATCGAATGAAGCAATACCTTAGACCTCTTGTCTAAGTTAGGTTATTAAACATGACCAACCTTGCTTCTAACCAACCATCTCTATAAATAGAAAATTAAGATCTTATGTAGTTCAACCTCTACCATCCATTTTAGGGTTAGGTGGGATTCAATGAATCTACCCATCTTTTCATTTGAGTCCCTTCTAGAAACTTCTTCTTCAATCCTCTTTAAATTCACCTTAAAATAGTTTACCATGAATTTTAAGCCACGAAATCATAATAGTTATCTTCCACATGTTTCACAAAATTCAAGAAAATAAAATAGTTGGCTCAAATTTTTCAAATCTATGATTTAACATGAATACTAGCACTTGATATCATTATGCTTTTACTCAGCTTCCAAATTGTTCTTCCACTCATCTTTAACTAGATCACTTGACAAACACTAAAGTTTAATGGTACTCAACATCAACTAATCTTTACTCAATTACATTGTATCACTCAACGTATACTAAACTTTCACTTTCACTTTTTTTAGCTCCAACTAATTTTTTGCTTGGCTTGCACTAACTTTTCTTGGCACCTACTATCCACTTGGTCAAGCTTGATAGCCTTAATTCTTCTTACTTGTTCTTCTAGACTTAGTCAGTGTATCCACCCTTTTCATCCTTAAGTAGATAATCAATATATTATAACATCACTATCTTATATTATCTTTGTACTCCTTTTTCTTACCATAACTCAACCTTTACTCTAGGGACTTTTGTTATCTCATTTGATCAAAACCTCCTCATCAATCAAACACATGATAGTACTTAAATCAACTAGGTAGTTGTCTATCTAGTAAGTAGTGGGTTTGACATTAGTGAAAAAATAATGATTGAAATACATTCTCATACTTATGACAATCTATTTTCAGCATAATGCTGAAAATTTGCAACTGAAAAGAAATATCTAGTCACCATCAAGGTTTAGATAATACTACATCAAGGGTTATAGAAACTAGTTTATATTGTGAAAGCCTCAAAATTTGGACCTAGTTTAATCTTCTCATTCTCTATTAAGAATGGGGCCCCCTCTTGGGATAAGGTACATGTACCATTCTAGTCTTGCCACTTGAGCATCTTGATGTTAGAGTGGAGGACATACCTCCACCAATATTCTCTCTGTTAGTTGGCGTCACTGACCTCTTTATAATCTATTTAGGCAAGCATGCCTCTAATATAACTTGGCCAAGGATTTAGATGGGAAAATGAACAACCTAATCACCACCTCTTGACTTGCCAATCATGTTATTTTCCTTAGTTCTGATTCATCTTTATGATTTTGCAAATTTATCCATATGTCCATTTGGCATGGACCACATTATCATCTCAGCCTTTCTCAGCTATGCTAGATGATCATTGGTGTGATTTATTATTATTATTATTTTGGCTTACATTTCAGTTATGTGAAATAAATCTCATTCAACATTACATTATTAGTTCCTCAAAAATAATGTTGGGCCCAAGGTTCAATGTTGAACCCAAAGCTCTGATACCATATGTAACATCCCATTTTTTTAGGTCTTAGCTAACAACAAGCATATCATAGAAATACAATTACTAATTCATATTTATGGGAAGGAAGTTATAAAAATTATGTTCATGTGAATGAGATTAATGGTTACAATCAATTAAACAAAAAAATCATAACTAACAATCCATAGCATCATCAAAAAATCTAAATAAATAATTTGAGTTTTAACATACCCTCCCCCTTGTAATTCATTATCCTTGATGAATTTTTGAAATTTTAGTGAATATTATAAAGGATCATTTAAAATTGGGATGTAACAGGGTATGGAGATAGGCTCTATCTATAGAAGAAGAGCTTTAGGGTGTGTGGAGTGCTTAAGTGAGGATCATAAATTAGAAGGTTGTGGTTAGGGGAGAAAGAAGGAGCTAGAAGAAGTGAGGCTCCTTAATTGAGAAATGACCATGTCTAAATTTTTATCCCTTCAAAAAGATGATGTCTATTAGGACACATTAGCAAAGGTCATGGCCTGGGAATGTGATACCATATTAAAAAGCCATGAATATCTCCCAAGGGAAGGCTAGAATGGGGATTGGACTGGTGAGGGAATAGATAGGTTGGTGGAGTAAGTGTGGAGATCAACTTTGGAGGAAATTAAGGAGAAGTTAGATGTAGGTGGTTCTATTATGCAAGGATAATCTTTGGTTGGGATGGATGGTAATATGGAAGGTGTGAATGATAGGGATATCCAGACAGTATTAAAGGAAAGCAATATGGAGATTGATCTAGGCACCCTCTAGATGTTCCAAGATTAGGAAAAAACAAAAAGAAGAGAGGCTAGGATTTTAGAGAGAATGGAGAAGCAAAAAAAGACTCTTGGTTTTGTTCTAAAAATTTGGATGAGGAGAACTTGATGCAAGGGAACAATGAGGAGGAGTTGGAAGATGCCTAAGTTAGAGATATTGAAATCTCACCAATCAAGAATTTGGAGGGCTCTTTCAACTTGGAAGGGGTCTCTAATGAAGAATCTAAACATATTGACTCTAAGGAGGAGGAGGAGGAGGAGAGGGAGGAACCAAAGGAAGATTTTTTGGGTCTCTGAGAAAATGTGGTGCTCAGAGAGAAGAGAACACTATCTCAAATAAAAGGGAAAATCAAAAAATAAATGTGGAGGAAAAATAGAAGAGGGGAAGAAGAACTATAAATGATTTGATCTAGATTGTAGTGAGTGCTAAGTGATAGGGTAAATTAAAATCAAGAGGAGTAAATTCCTCTTCTTGAAGGAGATGAAGCACCTATTGTCAAATGTCAGGGGTTGCAATGTGCTTCACAAGATTCTATTGATCAAGAGGGGTCATCATTAAGTGAGGCCAAATTTGGTCTTGTTACAAGAAACTAAGATTAAAGAGGAGGATTTTGATGTAATGTAGATGTATTTTTGTAGATGGAATTGTATATGGGTAGGGGCTATGGGAGCTTCTAGAGGTTTAGGGGTTTTACGTAAGGTTTAGGATGTAGCAGACACAAAATTGTCAATGGTTAAAGGTAAGTTCACAGAAATTATGAGCAAAGTTTAATGTTATAAATGTCTATGAGCCAACTCAAAATAGGGAAAAAAGATGCTATGACAATCTTTAACTAGTGTATTCATGTCTTATCTAAGGAGAAGGTTGTGTTGGGAGGAGATTTCAATGCAATCCTTTTTCCTACAGAAAAAAGGGCAAAGAGGTTGGAGATTAGCCAATAAGAATGATTTTATAAATTTGTAGTTAGGAATGGATTATTTTAAATTCCTTTCAAGAAAGGGGAGTTTACTTGGACAAATAGAAGACCAGGGTTTGTTAATATAGCAGAAAAGTTGGAAAGAATTTTTATGGCAAGTGATTGTGCAAATATAAAATAGATGGTGGAAGCTGAAATCCTACTATCCATGGGTTAGATAATTTCCCAATAGGACTCATATTATAGGAGGATTCATCTCCATATAGACACCCCTTTAAATTTGAAGCAATGTGGCTTTAATCTTGTGGTTTTAAAGATTTGGTTGAGCAATGGTGGACTACTACCCCTTTTTACAAAGGAAATAAATCTCTTTTTCCTTTAAAAACTACAATTCCTAAAAGAAAAGATGAAAGTATGGAATAGAAAATCCTTTTAGAATATTTTAAAAAAAAAGATTGATTTGGAAGAGTCTTTAAAAAAGTTGAATGAAAAAGTAATAAGGCATGGGATGCAAGAAGATGATTTTGTGGAGGAAAAAACTCTGAGTAAAGAATATGACAAGGTTTTAGAAAGAGAGGATATTTTTCTCAGAGACAAAAATATAGGGAAACATGGCTAAATGAGGGGGACATAAATACAATTTTTTTTCATAATTCTGTTAAGATGAGATAAGATCATAACATGATTGTCTCTATTAAAAATATGGAGGATGAATTACTAAAGGAATATAGGTTGATTAATGTAGAAGTGTTATCTTTCTTTCAAAGAAGGAAAATATATAGATATTGATGGAGTGCTTTCTTGTATTCCAAGAAATATCTCAAATGAGCACAATGAGATGTTGTATGTAGAAGTTTCTATGGAGGAGGTGCACAAAGATTTGGAGAGATAAAGCTCTTGGCCTGGTTGGGTTCCCTGCTTATTTTTTTAGAACTTTTATGGACTTTTTTGCTAAGGATATTTGGGAAGTGGTGGAAGAGTCTAGGAGGGAAGGTTCATGCTTAAAGACTTGAACAGTACCTTTATAGCCTTAGTGCTAAAGAAAGATGAGATAATAATTTTGAGGACTTTAGACCGATTTCCTTATGCAATACCTTATATAAGATCATTGCAAAAGTAATTTATAATAGATTAAAAATAGTCTTAAATGAGGTGATCTCTATTGAGAAGAGTGGCTTTTCTATAGGAAGATCTATTTGTGAAAGATTAGTTATAGCTCTTGAAATGCTTCATTCTATTAGTTTAAAGTAATTGGAGAAAATGATTGTACAATTAGATATCAAAAAAGCTTATGATGAGGTAGATAAAGAGTTTCTTATAAAGTTTTTAGAGAAGTTTGGTTTTGACCTTAGATGGATAAATTAGGTGAAATATTGTATTTTGACCCCTCACTTCTTAGTTTTGGTAAATGGAATTCCTTAGGGTTTCTTTGAGGTAGAAAAATGCATAAGGCAAGGCGATCCTCTTTCCCCTTTCCTTTTCATCATTTTGGCAAAAGTTCTAGGGACATTGATTTGTAAAAGAAGAATAGATGGATTGTGGAAGGGGGTGAAGGTTGTTGAAGGGGTGGATGTTGTCTCCCACCTCTAGTTTGTAGATGATACCTTTCTAATAGGTGAAGCCTCAGAGAGGAAAGTTAGGGTTATCAAATGAACTCTTGATTTGTATGGAAAAGCTTCAAGGCATAAAATTAATTGGCGAGAAATTGAAGTATTCTTTTTTAATAGCCCCTTATGTAAACAATAAGAAATTTGTAGGATCATGAGTATAAGAAATGGGGCTCTGCTAAGTAGATATTTAGGGATCCTTTTATTCAAAGGAATAAATTAGGTAGACTTATGGAAAGGCTCAGTGGAAAAGTATTTAAAAATAATGGAGGGATAGAAGGGGAGATTGTTGAATTCTATAAGGCACATTCTAATGCTTAAATATATGGTGTTTTCTATTCCCATGTTCTCAATGATGTGCTTAAATATTCCAAAAATAGTGATCAAAGTAGTGGAGAAAAATATGAGATTTTTTAAAGAATGGTGCAGGGGAGGGTGAGAAGCTCCCTTTTCTTAGCTAGGATAAAATATACAAACCAAAAAATTATGAAGGTACAAGGTTGAAGGATTGGAATTTGATGAATATAGCCTTAGGAGCTAAATTAGTGTGGTAGTTATATAGGAGTCAAGAGCAACTTTGGTTTAAAATTCTTATAGCTAAATATCTAGATTCTAATGAGGTAGAAAGAAATATTACAATTCAAAATCCAATACATGGCTCAACTATATATAACTTTATTGTATCTTGTAGACATGTGATTACTGACCATGTGTTGTGGAAGATTGGGGATGGTAGGAAAGCAAATTTTTGGGAGGATTCTTGGAATGGTTACTCTATGGTTAATAAGGAACTACATGATGAGGATTTTAAAATATTTATTTTGCTAGATGGGGAGTGAGGGTAAGATATTATATGATAGAGGATAAGCATTAGAGAGTGGAGGGGTTATCTGATCAACAACAAGCCTCTTTAAAGACTTTATTTTGAAAAAGGGAAGCATGATTAATTGATCGTAAGGAAAAAGTAAGTTAGTGTGCCTCTTTCACAGGTGATTGCTCTATAAAACTAGGTTATGATTTACCCTCCAAAGGTAATATAGAAGCCTTTGATGTTGGTGATTTGTGCTAGCATAAAGACTACCTCTCGAAGGTAGGAACCTTTTCTTGGCTTACTATTCAAGGAAGGATCCTTATAGGTGAAAGAAGGAGAAGACTTGGGTTTCAAGGTGCAAAAGAATGTGTGATGAGTAAAAAAGGTGAAGAATCAACTGATTGTTTGTTATTAAATTGTTAGGTGGCAACATCATGTTGGAAAATGGTGTAGAGTAAGCTAGGTTGGTAGGGCCCATGGATGACAACTCTATAGGATTTCTTTCTATCATGGACATAGGTTAAACAAGGTTTAATTCTTTTTAGTATGTGGAGGGTTAGTCCTTTATTATGATATAGAAGTTGTGAAAGGAGAGGAATAAACACATATTTTAGGAAAAGGGGGAATCAATTGAAAGCTTGATGTGGAGGATTGATCACTCCATAGAGGAAGTAATGAGTGTGATTTCCTTTAGATATGATACAAGGAAAGTTTTTTTCTCTAAAGAGGATGGATTTATCCAAAAATAATGGCCATGAGATGTAAGAAACAAGATCAAATGGACGTGGTATCTAGAAGTTAGATCTATGAGATGTAAGAAACAAGATCAAATGGATGTGGTATCTAGAAGTGCAGTTAAATGGTGTGCACCAAATGATGGATAGGTAAAAGAAAATTTTGATGGGGTTGCTAAAGGTAATTTGAGCCCATCTAGAGATAGGTTTGTTGTGAGAAATCAGGTAGGAGAGACAATGGCCCATGGAGGGATAAAGTTATTAGATGGAACAAATAATTTTGTAGAGATGAAAACAACTTTGTTGGAAGTTAAGTGTGCAAAATAATTAGAGGTTCAAAAGCTCCATTTAGAAGGAGATTCTCTAATTGTAATAGAGGAAATTAGATCAAATAAAAGTTTAGCATGACATTTTGAGAACATTTTGATAGCCATTAAAAAAGAATTGGATAGTTTGGGGTATTTTAAAATCAGTCATACTTACTAAGAAGGCAATAATGAAGTGGATATACTATCAAAATATGATGAAAATTTTAAAGAAGTTAGAGAGATTCATTTTGAATTTTGTAGTTATTGGAGTGAAGGTTTTGTAAATGAATTTGGAGGGACTCACAGATGATGTGGGGCCACACTTATCTAAAATATAAAGTAGGTGGATATAAGTGCTTAGGTGAATTATTTTTTATAGATTTTAATTTGAAATGGAAGTTTTCCTTATTTAATATGGATCCACTCATAAACTCCTCATGATAATAAATGATGATAATAGTAATCATTGTTAGAACAAGTTACATTTGTAAAAAAAGGTAACCCTTGTTTTGTGGCAATGGTAGTATGTTGATTTGACATTGATAGGTAAAGAATGTCATAGATTTAATTAGAGTGTTTATTTACATGAGGTTGGATGTGGTTTGACATTAGTAAAAAGAATTGGTGTTAGTGGTTTGGCATAGGTGGTTTAGGCTTCATGGAGCCAACTTTCACTTTAAGACCCACAAATAGCATAAAGCCTTTCTTGGACCATTTACAGAGAAGTAACTAAAGTTACTTCTAATTTGTTCAACACTAGGAGTGATAAATGTTGTGCAATGGATGTTGGATCAACTATTTCGAGAAACAAAGCACTGTTGGAAGGTGTAAGAAAATATAGTTACAATGGTGACAGCTTGGGGGTTGGAACTGAATGAGGTTACATCAGTAATCTAGTGGGTAGTGGAGGCTTTTTCTCCTAATGACATGATTGTGGGGAATGAGTCAATTCTAGAGTGGGCTTTCCCAGGTTATGGTTTTAATTATAGTGAATGTTTTGCAAACAAGGAGGAGGGGAATGTGGTGGGAAGGTTCTCTTTCCTCTAGTGACATAAATACAAAAATTACAGAGCTTATAAGGAAGATATTTTAGAATTATAGAGGTAGTTAAAGGAGAAAATTTGGCATTTCCAAGAAGAAATTGGCTGTAGTGTGATAGGGTTCCTAGTGGCAACATCGAGAAGATGTAGATCAACTAGACCTCAATGATAAAGGTTTGTGGCGCAAGTGATTTTTTTGCAAGGCTAAAATGGTAAAGTTTATTTTGAGAAGTTTTTGTGGAAGGAAAAATAGTTTGGATTATGGGTTAAGGTTTTTTGTTTGAACCTTTTTGGTGATTTTTAAACAATCTCCTAGTGTTAAGATGGTGGAAGGTGTTGTTGTCTTGGGAATAAGGTATAGTTTTAGAGGATTTTGTTTTGATGCTACACTATGAGGAGGAATTGATAGAAAAATAATAGTGTAGAAAGGTATAGCCAATGTGGAGTTGGGTGAACACTTTCAAGGGTGGGAGATTAGTGGATGATATAACATATATAAATGAATGTTTATTTTGAAGATAATTCTTGGAATCAGGAGGGTAATGGTGATTCAAAGCAGTTTTAAGATGATATTTTTGCAAACCGATCATTGAAAGTTCAAAAGGTGGTCTGATTGATGTTTCTCAAACATGTGGGTTTTGAAAGTTGTTTTAGGTTTCATGTTTTTGGTTTTGAGACCCTAGTTTGCAATGTTGATGCTAATATGTGTCTATGTAATGGTTTAGCCTTAAACTATTTGGCCATATTATTATAAACTTTGTAATGTATGCTTTAAATCAATAAAATTATATAGTATTATCAACCGAGAAAAATTATTTTCTAAAAATGAAATGTAATTGAATAGTACTAATCACTAATCAAGATATTATTTTGACAGGTGTTGTGAAGTAACATTATGTTCGAAATGGATTAATGTTACCATAGTTTAATTACGTGATAAACTAATAATGAACTAATAATAATTAATATTTAATTGATATTAAGTTTAATGTTAAGAGATTTAAGTTTTTTTATTACTTTATCAATGTTATATTAATAGGAATATATAATGATCTACATTTATATTTATGCATCTTCATGCGAGATATTGAATTCTAATTTGTTATTAATATCTTTGATTAGTAAATTATATGTCATATAATTCTAAATAATATTTGAATCTAATGAATTGTGACTAAAGAAATTAAGCCAACAGTTAATAACTATTGATTAATTAGTTATTCAATTGTTTGAAATATGATTAATATCCCTTTGTTTATGTTAACATATATTTAAAGAAAAGGTTAAATATAATTGACTATTTTTTCTCAATAATAAGATTTTGCCTTTTATTTTATCAATTTAATAGACTTACATTTTACATTTTACCATGTTCAAAGTGTAGGCACCAGAGGAGAAAGAATAGGTACAAAATCCTCGATATGGCCTAGAACATTATGTCCCAAATATAGATTAGAATTTTACAACTACCTCAACTATTATCAAGGACTTTAAGAAGGCATTCCTTCTTATTAAATTAAATTTTATACATAATTTAATCTTCTCTTGGAAGGGGTATTATTTAATTTACATATGTTTGACTTCTAGGACAACACCTGATTATAATATTGTATTTATCTTGATTTACATTACAAAGGATGGTAATATATATGTCTTTCTTTTGCCAAAATTCTTCTATTTGAGTGATTTATCCTAAAAGAGCCAATTGTTGCTAAACCTTTTTTTGTATCCACAACAAACATAGAATCCACCAATTGAAAAATAGCTTATTGCCTTTGATTGCAATCTAAAGTTTTACTTTCACCATCATTGTTAAATATTACAAGCATCAGCTTCATTATTTCATATTTGGCCAATAATTTTGACTATGAAATCAATCATGTTACACTTTATATATATCTTAACCTTAAATGTTTGTTGTTGAGCTAAAATTTGCTTGAAACCACAAAATTACACGTAGTGATTATATTTTTTGGTTAGGTCATAAAACCTTAAATATCTAAGCATATATATTGTTAAACTACTTAGAAATTAATTCTGAAAGTATTCATAGATATCTTAGATATATTCTATTGCCAATCCATTACTCAAAAAGTTTTTTTGACTCTCCTATATTTAATTTGTGATTAATGTTAATGGAAAATATTGATCCTGATGAATGAAATGTAACACCTATGATCAACAATTATAATGATAAAAATTACTAAATCGTAAGATAGAGAATGAAAAAAAGCATAGCTCCATTCCCATATCTATAGTTAGATAAATAGTGATAAGTTACTTACAACAATAAAATTTCTAAAATTGTAGTAGAGAAAACATTTGGAAGAGGCATTTAATTGGTAATGCAAATATATAAAATAATATGTGTGTGTGTGTGTGTGTGTGTGTGTGTGTGTGTGTGTGTGTGTGTGTGTGTGTGTGTGTGTGTGTGTGTGTGTGTGTGTGTGTGTGTGTGTGTGTGTGTGTGTGTGTGTGTGCGCGTGCACACGCACATGTGCATGTGCACATACATACATACATACATATTAAATAAATAAAAATGAAAGAAAAGGTGGTTATATTAGAAAATAAAGAAGTGCCTATCAGATAACCCAATGAAAGATCAAACATATTCCTAAGCCCAAGATAAGTGAATCATGAAGAACTTAAAATGATAATACCAAAGATAGCATTCATAATCTAATCCAACCAAATGGAAGATAATAAAAGAAAGAAGACTCTCTAACTGAGTTAAGTCCAAAGAGACCTGATTATACAAATTTATCTTTGCCTACCAATATAGCTGAAATCTCACCACTCCAATTAGTAATTTGAAGAAAAACTAACAGAAAAAATGATAGATGGGTTGAAAAGAGCAGATTAATGAAAAATAAACCATGTAAAAACAACAAAGGTATTTAGTGGAATAAAAGTAACATAGTCATCCTCTTAAGAGCATTACCATATAGCTATTTGAAATTTAAAGAGTAAGATAAAGTATATATGTATATTTGAAGCTTCATAAGTCTTTTCAAACTTCACCATTAAAAGCTAGAGACTATTCCATTGTTAATTTTAGTTTTAAAAAAAATTAATATCCCCACATCCTATTTAAATTGAAGAGGGCCCACCCATATCTTCATTTGTTTCATCATCATTGTGGTCAACCTTATTTGGGGTCTCTACATGCATTATGCTTAATAGAAACCATCAACTGTGCTTGATGGTTGGGAAGATCCTTGCAAACCCTAGATAGTCATTGATAATGACAATTAGGGAAACAAGTACTATGATATTAACAATCCCATAGTCATAGTTCTATGAATATAGATATCCTCATTAATTTTGTCTAGGAAAACATCTAACTTTGTTAAATAAATTACTTAAATAAACTCATACAAAGATCATAAATGGTTACCTTTTTATTGTCAACATGAAGGATTGTAGAAAAAAATATAGCTATAACTTCATTATTTATCTTAGGCCTATTAATAAAAGCAAAAAACTCTTTACCTATAATATTTTGTACATCTCTAACAATAGTTAGTATAAATTATCTTATTTAGTCTTTACTTACTAATTTATCTCATGAGGTCATTTCTCATTTTCTAGCCTTCATCTTAATCAATGTATCCATTTCCAAAATAGTAGAGTGGAAAAGAAGGGACATAAAGCTTATATTTATAATATTGAATTTCCAAGCTTGGAGAAAATGTCACTAAATATCATTATGAAAAATTATGGTAGTGAGTTGGACTGCATAAAATCATGTGAAATGTATTTTTCAAATAAGGTTTATGCTTTGATTTTGAGGTCTTTTATGAGTTTCTACACTATTATTATGATTACTATGTATAGATATGTATTTGATGATGTAATGATTAGGATGAACATCTCCTCATTAAGGGACATTCCTTAGTAAGGCCTAATGATGATAAGTTACTCGAATGTAACACTCAAACAATTTAAAGAATATTCTTAACAAAATAAAATGAATTTCATTTTCCTTATTTAAAGAATATTCTTAACAAAAGAAAATGAATGTCATTTTCCTTAGATATTTGTTTGAATGAGAATATATAAGCTATTCCTTTGATTAATATAAAGATAATCAAATTCATGATTATGATTAAAAATAAGGAATATATGTGGTTAAGGCATTCATAATTATGAGTGAATATTAAATGTATTAATGTTATAAGATATTATAAACACACACACACACACACACACACACACACACACACACATACACACACACATGTATATATTTGTGTGGATATATCTTATCCCATATATACCTATACATATATTTATCTATATTAACAATATTATTAATACATCTTACTATACCTGAGTTTATGTAGTTAACGATCATATGATATTGAGTATAAAATTTTGATAATTTTTTTAATACTTTAGTACAAAAAAGAAATATGTGACTAAAAAAATTACTAAAAATTATATATAAATGACTATACTTAGTCATGTGACTATTAGTAGTTAAGATCCAATCAGTTATAATGCAATTAAATTTACTACTAAAGGATTTTAGTCAACAATTTTTATTGTCGATTTAGTTGTATACTTAATCACATATGTAGTCATATATTTAATAACATATTTAATCATATTAGGGTATTATTGAATCAAAGCACCATCCTCCTTATAAAGCACGTACTCTTCCATTTAACTAGTACCCTTTAAAGAATAATTAATGGTACTACTCTAATGTATGCTCCAACTATCTTAATATTAATCATATTTGTAGGGATTATGATCCATAACCGTGAGCCCTATTATTTTCATCAATATTAGCTATTCATTAATTAACACACTATATTAACTATGAATGTCTACATAGAGTGTATACACCTTCCTTTCTAAGAACCAAATCAAATATCTTACATACAAAAAATAAAGAAAACAATAGATGTTCACTTTTCTTTTTTTAAAAATAAAGAGGACATCTTATTTTGCAATTATACCTAAACCAAGAAACTAAAGCATGTATGTTTGTAAAGCTATGAGGGTTCTTTTATGTTTCAATTATGAGCAAGATAATATCCTTGAGTCACCCATAGCTATGCCTTGCCCTTTTCCCAAAGTATCACATATGTGTCTCTTTTTTAATACCTAATATTAAAAACTATATAATAACTATGATATTTTAACAATTAAAAATAATCAAAATAAAATGTGATACATTATTTGACAATCCAAACACAACCAAATGAAAATTTTGCAAGACAAGATGAAAATAAATAATGTCTTCAAAAATATTTAATTAACTTTTAGTACATATAGGTAGATGGCTAGTAGATAGTCCATATGGTCAAGAACTACCAAGCTACACATTCAATCAAACATTAAAAAGGCTAACTATAATACTCTTGAAGAGAGGAACTTAAAATTGATAGGATATCTATTTTTCTATTTTTTATACTTGCAATGGAGATTATGGACCTAGTATGACCCTGTAGAAGTTAAAAGATTTCCATTGAAGATGAGTACAATTCTATGTAGCTTCAATATCTAATTTACTAGCTTTTGAAATAATATTAAATAAGCTAGAGGCTCAAGCACACCATCAAAATCCTCAAAGTCATCATTTTCTTCATATCACAATTTTTACTAATTCTCACTTTAAGATCAACTAACAAAGTGCACATGTTATAAAATTTGTTTCTCATATCTATAGAGATCAAGGTCTTGACCTGATAGATTTGCATGGATCTATTATGGATAATCCTAGAACAACCTTGTTACACTTCTTTAAATGTTGAAACAGATTTGGCTTAGCTTGTAAATCTCTATTGTCTTTCTACTTTTTGCATTGAAGCATTTTTGGTGTGAATTGAGTCTTGACATAATTTGGAAGAGAGTTTTTGCATAACTTCCTTTGTCATTGGGGGAGGTCTTTCCCATCTCCCATTAGTTGATTGGGGGAGTGGACTCCCCTTCCATTTTACAATCAATTATAATACTAGTGATAAATGTTAGTATTAACACTCTATATATTGTCACCCTCTCTTTGTTTTCCAAACTACTAATATTCTACTTTTAATTCTACTTCAATACAAAGTTGTTGGTGGAAATTTTGGCATCACATATTAATTCAAATTATTTTTTTAACGAGTTGATGTAGAAGTTGATGCATGACCAAACTTCACATAAGTTGGCACTGCTTAAGATTTTTTTCTCAAGACTAGAGCTTTTCAATACTTTTCAATACTATCAGTTTCACATACTTTTTAATGACTTTGACATCAAAGATCCTAAGAGTTTTTCTCAAGACTAGAACTTGATATTTGAATAACTTAATCTCTTCTTGAGAAATTCTTTCCCCTTAACTCTTGGTCCATAATTAGTACCCTAACATATTAGATAGCCCTTAATCAACTTATTTATTGATTAGTTGTTACTCTTTATAAATTTCTCTTGATGGTGAGGAATCTTGTATGCTAATAATAGAGTTGAAACTTATTTAACTATGGAATTATCCTGATACATAGCCTAATTTATTTAAACTATCTTAAAAACATTGGGAATTTTTAACACGACTGAGTCACTTTTTGATTTGCAACTAAACTTGGATTCATAATCACTATTTTAAAAAAATATTCACTCTATATAGAAAATAAATGGAATTATCTAATCTTTATATTGATAAGAATTCCCTATCCTATATAATGAAAATTCAGAATGTCTCTCACAATATTGGATACAATCATAGAGTTGTGAGAAAGACTAAAACTATTGCTAAGTATAATTTGATCAAGCAAGAAATCACACTAGGAGCCACATATAATTACCATAGTAATAGTTACTTATGATTTCATAGAACTAGCCTTCAATACTATGATAAAAATGATTAACATACTTAAGGTTGAATTTTTTCAAGAAAGAAATAACAATGGTAGCCACATAAAACTGTCATAGTTATTGACAACTAATTTGATGTTATAGAACTATCCTAAATACTATAATAAAATGAATCAACATATTTTTCTAACCCAATTGATCACATTGACATAATGAAGAGTAGGTGTAAGTGTGTTATCAGTGATTGGCAATCAGTTAAGCAGAATACATCACTACTACATTTGAACCCAAATTATGATGTCTAACCTTCTCCCTAGAAAAAGGAAAATGAATTGGCTCCCATCATATTGGCGTCAAATTTTTTCTATCAAAAATTGTAACAAGGACATGATCCATCATAATGGTAGTAACTGACACTATCACAATTTGGAAGAAGGAAGGGATAATAGTTCATGTTCACAATGTTACAATTGTGATAGTATACTATTGTAATCATGAAAATTTAAGATTCTAGTTATTCATCATAATTACGAGGTTAATGCGACAACTATGTTGTAGAAGTGACATTCATCTATCATAATTGTGATGGCTATACTATGTAAGTGATAGCAAGCCATCATAACATATGTCATAATTGTGATGGGTAGTCAAATTATTAGTAAAAAAATATAGACTTTGCTAGCGGCCTATTTCAAGGTTATTTACATTTGAGAAAGATAATGCTTCATTTGTTAATAATCGTTTCCCAATAGAAGTACTTGAAGTAAGCCTGGAAGAGAATGAGTCACTAGAAATATTTTTGCATTAGTTTGGAATAATGATACTGGTCTTACAAGCCTGCTATGATGTATGAGTAAGCCACCTCAAAAGAGAGGGTTTGTAGGGGGTTGTACAAGCTTGTGACTCCCACAAATAGTTGGGCACTAGCTATACAACCCTTAATATTCACATACATGTCATGCCCATAATTTCATACCCAAAATAAAACATATATTCTTTTAAAGGAAAGCACTATTTTCTACTACAAATTTCAGATCTGCACTATAAGGAAACAAAACTTTGATTAACTAAATTATCTCAACTTAAAAGAGCATTACATTTAGATTTCCATTTTAAAGTCTTTCAAATATAAATCTTAATAAGACACAGAATTTTTTTGTTTTCTTGTATTCAAATAAAAACCTTTCATACATCACAAATGTAAGATCACAAACTTCTCTTTTGCATAGAGTCATATACACAAGCTTGAATCAAATAACAAGACTTAGCTTTTATAAGTTGCAAAGAAAACTACAAATACTCAAACGATGCTCGCTTTCTACCCTACCAATTAATGGCATCATGAGGCCTCTTGTGCCCTAGCCATACCCCCAAGCAAGAACTCACTGCATCTAAGGATCATAGATGTTATCATGTGAGTGAGTTCCTAATTCAAGAACAATATTTTAAACTACACTTGTTGCACATTTCAGACTTGCATGAATCTAACTCAAAGAGAAATACTACAAAATAAAAGGGATAGAAAGACTCATCTCTCTCTCAAGTTCCTTCTTGATTTTCTTCTCCTCATACTGGTTCTACCATCATCTCCCCTTCTCCATTCTCCTATTCTGCATATAACTTCCCCTTTCATCTCCAACAATGGTGAATGGTCAATCCTCCAAAGTCTTCCTCCTCCTCCTTCCAAAATCCTCTCCTCCTTTAATGAAGGCACATGTCTTTCTTATCATTGTGTCATAACCCATTGTCTACCACTATTCATTTTCGTCATATTTGAAGTGGGGCCCTTTCGAGGTGTCATAATGTAAGTTTTGACCATGATTTGACCCTCAACTAACCCCCAACCCTAGTTAGTATAAGTGGGTTAGGTTATTTTAACCCAAAATGCAAGTTCTAGGGTCCATTTTAATGCCTCTAATGTCCAACTTTAGTTTACATCCGATTTACAAGAATTTTCATGGAGATAGACTTTGATTATTTTACAGGAGTTGGCATAGTGTCTTCGAAGGTCTTCATAATCATCCTCTACACAATTCAAATTAAACATCAGTAACCCAAACCTATAAATATATAATTGTAAACATTAATAAATATATCCTTGATTGAACCATAGATCAACACATTAGACCAACATCATTTTCTAACATCATTTTCTTAAGAATCATATGTCTATGAAAATTTATTTGCAAATGTGTATCATTCATTCTACTATAACTACTTCTCTAAGTACAACATTTTCAAGAATAGTAGCCACATTAATAATTCATAACATATTTATCATAACACCTTACACATACATTAAATCAAGTTCTTACCATTGAGTCTAAATATATAATGAGATGGGCTATTACATACTACCCCTTTTTCCATTGACTTGCTCCTAGAAGTCACCAATGTTTTTTGAAATCACTCCCATATTTAGATTATTATTCACATCAACGATCTTTTCATTTAAATTGATTGGCAATTTCTTTAAAAAATTCATCAAGCATAGGTACTTACTTCCACTAATTATAGGATTCAACTCATAACATCTCTTAGAATAACATAACGAGTATCACTAATATTCACTGTGTTATCTACATTCTAATCATTTTTGTACTTTTTTATTTTAAGTTAAATGATGCATAATTCACTTCAAAACAATAGTCACATAACCCGAACTTGATTTCCATTTTCACAGTCACCTTATGTAAAATCTATTCATCACAACAAAATATCTATTTAATTCAATTGGCCATAATTTCAATTACAAAAATTGTCTAATTATCATGATGAGGTAAGATGAACAATATAAGGCATTTACTCATAAGGTAACTCACATTAGCTAATCAAGGTTTTAACATAAATTAGATATTATATCATAGTGTGAATTAGGTCTAATGCTACCAGTCTCAAACTATCATGTCATATGTAAAGAGATCCAATCATTTCTATTTGTAATCAATGCCAATTGTATGTACAAAATCTATAGTTTATCATAAGTTGAGTCTAACTTTGCACATTAATTAAATAAGCAAGATTCTACTATACAAAGTATCACATACACATTTGCACCTAATATTCAAATGGTTGCAAAAGATAAGTCAATCTTATTTAAGAAATACTAATCATAGCAAGTCACATAAGGATCCTCCCTAATCATGTAATTACATAAGCCATATAATGTTCTCTAATGATTAATGATCCTTCTAGTTCTTACTTGGTTGGGACCTTACAATACAACATTCTAAAAGCATCTAAAACTGGGAGCTTAAAATGGAAGCCATATAGATCTACTATTGATTAGAGTGTCAAACATGCCCATTTGGTGGATGTACGAAGTCTCTAGTCAAGTTGTGGTCGGAATTTGTGGTAGGTGTTCCTTATTATCATTGTTTGAGTATTATTGGGCACTATATATGGAATTAGACTTGATTATTCATGTAATCCATATTGTGGCATTATCACAACATTGAAATATAATACAAGTGTATTATTCTGAAAGCATATTGAGTTTCCCTAAATATGAATGTTATTATCATTATTAATCTAGTTGATGTAATATAGTATTTGTAATGTTTGGTTTGATATGATATTTATTTATAAATACAATACATTGTTTTCAAATGTGGCACAAACCTTGGCAAACCTGTAAATCATTATAGTTAGAATCAATGGCTTGAATGTCATGTCCCCTGCCCTTGGCCTAGCTTTAGGGTAACATGGATTCCTTTGAATCACTTACATCCCCTTATTTGAAATCATTTTCTCATTTAGCTTTGAATTTCATATGATATTGTTGTCCTACAATAGTGACTTATCACCATTTTCATATTTGTTTACACTATTAGTTCATTTTGTAACTATGAAAATCACTACTTTTCTCATTATTTACCTACCTTTCTCCATTGTTTCTCAAATCTTCCATGACTCGTGACTTTGATAACAACATTATCACTATTCATATACTAATATTAGATGTTTACAAGGAATAAGAAACCTTATTTATAGAAAAATGTTAGTACCTAATCTAGAATGGCAATACCAACAAAAGTCTTACCAATCTTCCATAGCTTTCTCCAATAAACCTGATTCATACACTATTTCTTATGGAAATTAGTGGCCTATGAGGTGAAGCTAATTAATTATTTTCTAGCATTCCAGTCAAGGACTAGTTGAGGACTCTCACATACTAGAAAAATTGGTCAATAAATGTAATTCACATTTAAAATAACACATATTCACATTACATTAATTCCATAACAACACATAATAAAAGTCTAGTAGATCACATCTTATGCATGACTGATGCATGATTGTTGAATGTTTGATTGGGTGTTATATTTTAAAACCTTTTTTATTTTCTAGATGGCCTGGAATAAAAGTAGAAAAATAAAAAAAGAAACAAACCACATGCTTTATTTGTTCAAATAGAACTATATGGTGGATCAACATATTGAGAAATATAATTCCATTACAGTGAACCATTCTTTTAAAAAATTTATTTGTAGAATGCTATTTTTTCCAAAAAAAAATGTACTTGCAAGATGAAAACAATATTGATTACTTTTTGAAAATAGATTGATAAAAGTATGATAAATGTGTTTCAATCATTATTTTGTCACTAATGTCAAACCTGCTAGTTGCTAGCAAGAAAATTACTTATATGATTTAAGTACTATCATTTATTGATTGATAAAAGGATTTGATCAAATGAGGTAACAATAGTACCTCGAGCAAAGGTTGATTTATGATATGAAAAGGAGTACAAGAATCAGTTAAGACAATGATATTATAGTGCATTGATAATCTACTTAAGGTTGCAAAGGTTGGTTACACTAGTTAAGTTCAGAAGAACAAGTTAAATGAAGTTTTTGGCCAAGCTTAACATTTTGCAAAGTAGGTGTTGAGAAAAGATAGTGTAAGTTGAGCAGAAAATCAATTGGAGCTAATCAAAGTCAATTTCAATGTAAGTTGAGTGAAATAGTGTAAGCCAAGTAAAGTTTAGTTGATGCTGAGCACTAGTAAACTGTAGTTTGTACTGAGTGATTTAATAGAGGATCCTAAGCAACATAGTTTGTGTAGAGCATCAGAAGCCAATTAATGTCAAGTATTAGCATTACGAGAAAGATTGAGAATTTGATGAATCTTAGCTAACAAGTTTGATTTATTGAATTGTGTGAATTGTGTAGAAGATAAAATTGATGAGCTAGTGGCACATAATTCATGTGAACCATTTTGAGGAAAATTCAAAAAAGATTAAAGGAGAAGTTTCTAGAAGGGAATGTAATGAAATGAGGGGTAGATTCATTAAATCCTACCTAATCTCACCTAACCCTAAATTGGATGATGGAAGTTGAATGAAAAAATATCTTAATTCTCTATTTATAGAGATGATTGGTCAAAAGAAAGGGTTGTCATGTGCAAGAACCTAAGGAAGACAAGGAGTCTAGGGTATTTGCTTTATTCAATGACCTAATAAAAGATACTGCATTGGCAAACAAAGCAAGAAGGCTTAAGGGTATGGATGCTTGAAGGGTGAACAAGCTATCAAAGCTGAAGTATATGAGAGCCAAGCAAAATAGAGGACTAAAATAGAGATTTGTAATCTGCAAATGGAATTGTAAGTTGTTACTAGATCAATCCTTACTATTACTCTCTAATCATTGTATCAATTTAGGTAAATCCTTTGGATTAAGGTCGACCTAATAGTCATTTATAAATCCTTTAACTAGGTCACATTCCAAGTCAATGATCTAAAGTCCTCTAACAAGGCTCACTCCTAATATGGTGATTAAAATACTTTAACTAGGTCACATTTAATAGTGTTCATTGTAACCTTTAATAGGGATGGCCTTTCATAGGGGATCACTTTAGAAGAGTGAGAATGAGTAGCATGTTATTGGTATTTTTTCTCAAATTGGGTTTCCACATTAAATCATTGTGTCAAATGTGTTACTAAATCTATTATGTTTCATGTTTACATTTCTACAAAGTTGATTTGATAGTAACCTACAAGTTTAAGTGATTGCATAATCTAATGGATGTATGCATGATGAAAATGTTTTATGGATATGGGTTCACTAAGTTGTGAAAAGTTCTATTTTTGCATCTAGACCTACTGGAGCTCTAACTACTGAAGATCTGAAAGATAAGAAAGAACACAACCAGGCAATGTTGGAGATTGTCTCCACCCTAAGCTATGTTGAGTTTGATGATATCAAAGGTCTTGAAAGTGCAAAGAAAATGTGGAATACTCTACACATTATCTATGGAGGTAACAAGAATGTCCTAAGACCCAAAGGTGAAAGTCTTAGAGGTAAGTTCAATGATATGAGAATGCAAAAATGTGAGAATATTACTCAATGTTGCTCTAGAATAAAAGATGATATTAATGCAATAAGAGGGGTTATTTGTACAATAGATGATGATACTATACTAAGAAAAGTCTTGAGAACACTTCTACCCATCTATTCTATTAGAGTTTTTTCAATACAAGAACTATGATGTATGCCAAGGAAAAATCTAACTCTTGAAGGTCTGGTATGTAGGCTCTCTGCTTTTGAGCTATCAAATTTTGATAATTACAAACATGTTGATGTTGAATCTACTTTAAAAGCTAAGCTAACATTGAAGGAACCTAATAATAATAATAAGACAAAATATGTGTCCAGTTGTAGTGATACAGATGAGGAAGATGTAAATTAGCTTGAAGCACTACTGGCAAGGAGATTTCACAGAGGTAAAGGCAAGTTCAAAGGTAAGTTTCCCATCATGTGTTTCAATTCCAATGAGGTTGGTCATATTGTTGCTATATTTCCATAGAAGAAGAATTAAAGAGGTTGTGACAAATACAAAAGTAGAAGAGATGAAGACAACAGAGATTACAAAGACAAAGGCAAGACATCTTGCTACATTGTTGAAGAGGAAACAAAAGAAGGATCTGACAATCATGATGATGAAGTAGTGTATATTGTAATGAAGGATGAATCTAATGAAGATGAGAAAAATGCACTAGTGTCTTGTATGAACAAGATTAACAGATGGATCATTGACAGTGTGTGTTCACATCACATGATTGGAGATAAAAGTAAGTTCATTACCTTGAATTATTATGATGGAAATAGTGTAAGGTTTGGTAATGATGCACCATGTCTAATAAAAGGAAAATGTTCTATCAAGCTCACGGAAAAGATTTTATGTGACAATACTTACTATGTTGAAGGACTACACTGCAATTTATTGAGTATGTCACAACTGAATAATTCAGGATGTAAGGTTGTGTTTGAAAACAAGATTGCTAAGATATATGATACTAATGGAAAATTGATTGGAAAAGGTGATCAAACTAGAGGTAATATATTCTACCTTGATATAGAGGATGCTACTTGTTTAATTGTAGAATTTGATGATGTGAGGCTATGGAACAAGAGGTAATGTCATGTTAATTTTAATAACTTGGTTAGTATTAGTAACATGAAAAGAGTAAGATATTTGCCTAAGTTGAAGAAGCTTGACAATATAATTTACTAACAATGTTAGTTAGGCAAAATGACAAAGTCAAGTTTTAAGAGTAAGACTCATAACTCTAAAGGAATATTAGAGATTGTTCATACTAACTTGTGTGGACCAATTAAAGTGTAAAGCTACAAAGGAGATAAGTATATTATGTTGCTTGTTAATAATTATTCTAGAATGATGATAGTTATGTTTCTGAAATAGAAATCTGATGCTTTCCAAATTTTAAAGTGGTACTTAGCAAGATTTGAGAAAGAAATAGGTAAATGTTTGAAATGTTTGAGATCTAAAAAAGGAGGAGAATTCACATCAAATGTTTGAGATGTTTTGTAATGACAAAGGATTCAAAAGACAGACATTTGCTCCTAGAACCCCTTCACAAAATGGAATTGCTAAAAGAAGGAACAAATCTATAATGGACTATGCTAGGATACTCATGATGGAGAAAAATATTTCTTTGAAATACTAGAGAGAAGCTATGAATATAGTTGTCTATACCTTGAACTGTGTACAATTCAGGAAAGGTACTCATTCAACACCTTTTGAATTATGGTATGGATACTCACCCAATGTAAAATATTTTAAGGCATCTGGAAGCAAATGCTATATTGTCAAAGATTTCAGGAGTGGTAAACTAGATGCAAAAAGTGAAGAAGGTATATTTCTTGGTTATTCCACAAGAAGTAAAGCTTACAAGTGTTAAAATACTAACACTAACTAAGTTGTGGAAAGTGCAAGTGTGAAATTTGATGAATATATAGAAGTATATGATGTTGAACCTATGAAGGAACTAGAAGAATAAAAATCATTTGTATAATTTTATGAAGGTATGCCTACTGATGAAGATGCTATAAATCAAGTGGCAAACCAACAACAAGTATTAGTGACTGTCGAGTCACATACTATGAATGCCTAATTGCATTCAAGAATTGAGATATATTTAAGTGTTGAGTTATAGAATGAAGTTGAGGCACATTCTAATTCTAAAATTAGTGTACATGAAAGAGATTTTGAGCTACTTGGCATAGATGTACATAGTGAATCAGAAGTTGAGAGACTAAACATAGAAGCCAGAGCTAAACCAAGATTGTCTAAGTATGTCAAGAGACATCACCCTACTGCACAAATCATTGGAGATAAAGATGCTAGACCAATGAAAAGGAACAAGTTGAGAAATGATACATGTTTTTTGAGAATGTAAGAACCCAAAATAGTGAAAGATGCCTTAGAAGATGTGAACTAGAGAAAAGCCCATGGAAGAAGAGATTGAACAAATTGAGAAAAATAAGACATGGACTCTAGTTCCTAGACTAGTAGAAAAAAATGTGATTAATACTAAGTGGGTATATAGAAACAAGTTAGATGAAAATGGTGAAGTCACAAGGAACAAGGCAAGACTCATTTGTAAAGGATATGCATAGGAAGACAAGATTGACTATGGAGAAACATTTGCCCCTATTGCAAGACTGGAAGGAGTAAGAACTTTTCTTGCTTACTCTGTATACAAAGGTTTCAAAGTTTATCAAATGGATTTTAAGTCTACATTTTTTAATGGTATGTTGGAAGAAGAGGTTTATATAGAACATCCAAAAGGATTTGTTGATACTAACAACAAAAACATGGTATGTAGACTACAAAAATCTCTTTATAGTTTGAAACAAGCACCAAGAGCATGGTATGAGAGGCTTCATAATTATCTTGTGAAGATTGAATTTGAAAGGACTGATGATAACAACAATCTATACTTGAAGGTAGAGAAAGGAAAAGGTATTTTGTTATCTAAAATCTTTGTCAATGATATCATATTTGGAGGTCAAGATAATTTATGTAATGCTTTTGCAAATGAAATGAAATTTTTTTTTGAGATGTCTATGTTTGGAGAGATCAAGTTCTTTGTGGGTTTGCACATACATCAAATGAAGTACGGTACAAACATCACTTAGTCAAAGTATGTAAAGGAGATACTAATTTCTTTTGGATTGGAGGATTCCATGCCAGTAAGTACACCTATGGTGTTAGGACATAAATTGACAAAGAATGATGATTCAGCTAAGGTGAATTAGACATTATACAGGTCTACGATTAGCAAATTATAATATGTAGTACACATCAGAACCTAATATTACATTATATATAGGGATAGTTGCAAGATTCTTTGCTAATCCCAAGGAGAATCACTTGATGGCAGTAAAGAGAATAATGATATATTTGAAAGGAACAAAGAAATATGGCCTATACTATAAGAAAAATGAGAAATTTGAATTGAAGGCCTACACTAATGCTGATTGGGCTGGAAATATTGATGACAAAAAGAGCACAAGTGGAGGAGAATTTTTCTTAGACAAAAGGCTAGTTACATGGACTAGCAAGAAACAAAACTGCATTTCTCAATCTATTGCTAAAGCTGAATATGTTGCTACTATGGTAAATTGTACAAACATTGTATGGATCAAACAACTATTCAAAGATATGAAGGAAGAAATCATTGAACCTCTGATACTTTATTGTGATAATACAAGTGCTATAAATATATCAAAGAATCTTGTGATGCATACAAAGACTAAGCACATTGCAATCAAACATCATTACTTGAGAGAATTAGTTCAAGATAGAGAGGTGAAGATAGAATATGTTAACACAAAAGAGAAAATAGCTTATATCTTCACAAAAGCATTACCTAAGTATGCTCATGAGTATCTAAGAGGTAAACTAGGGGTGATATACCTATCAAAGGCTATCTAAGAAGCATTAGCCATCCCTTACATCAAACAAGTTGATTGACACATGTTACACATTGATGCAGTGGATCTTACTTTAGAAGTTAGCTAAAGTAATCAAAGATCTAGAGCTATAAATCAGTCACAAGCAAGGTGATAAAGGGAGAAATTAAAAATATTCATATTTGCATATAAAGATGACAAGTATTTGGCATTTTTTCTCAAAGAGGGAGAAAATATACTGAGAGTTAAAGTTTACTGAGCGATGAAAGCTGAGGGAGATGAAGGAGAAATCTTGATCTATCTGATCTTGTTGAAGGAAAAATCCCAATTACTGAGGGAGTAAGTGTGCTAAGCAAGAAAGTGTACCTACTGATTACATCTACTTAGTAAGAGGGAGATGATGTTGAGGGAGATATAAGAAGTAATCAAGAGGGAGTCATAAGGATGAGTTGATTAATTATCTTTTGGTTAGAACAAAATTTTGTAACCTATTCAGAAGATGAAAGTTGCTGATAGAGGGAGAGATTTCAATACAAAGAATAATTTTCTTTTTGGTATTTTTTTGGTCTTACTAATTAATTATGGTTAGTTTGGTTTTCCATAAATGCCAAAGAGGGATATTTTTGAAAACAAATTGATACAAGTATAATAAATGTGTTTTAATCATTGTTTTGCCACTAATGTCAAACCTGCTAGTTGTTTGTAAGACAATTGCTTATATGATTTAAGTACTATCATTTATTAGATTGATGAAGAGAATTTGATAAAATGAGGTAACAATAGCACCTAGAGGAAAGTTTGAGTTATGATGTGAAAAGGAGTACAAGAATCAGTTAAGATAGTGATATTATAGTGCATTGATAATCTACAAGTTAAGATTGCAAAGGTTGGCTACACTGGTTAAGTTCAAAAGAACAAGTTAAATGAAGTTTTTTTACCAAGCATAGCATTCTGTATAGTAGGTGCCAAGAAAAGATAGTGTAAGCTGAGAAAAAATTAGTTGGAGTTGAGAAAAGTCAATTTTAGTGTAAGCCAAGTGAAACAATATAAGCCAAGTAAAGTTTAGTTGATGTCGTGCACCAGTAAAATTTAGTTTGTGCCAAGTGATTTAATAGAGGATGTTGAGCAACACAATTTGTACTGGGCATCACAAGCTAGTTAATGCCAGGTGTAAGCATTATGAGAAAGATTAACAATTCAATGAATTTGAGCCAACAAGTTTGATTTCTTGAATTTTGTGTACCATGTGGAAGATAAGATTGATGAGCTAGTGGCATACAATTTATAGTGAACCATTTTGAGGTGAATTCAAAGAGGATTAAAGGAGAAGTTTCTAGAAGGGAATGTAATGAAATGAGGGGTATATTCATTGAATCCTACCTAATCTAACCTAACCCTAAAATGGATGATGGAGGTTGAAGGAAAAAATATCTTAATTCTCTATTTATAGAGATGGCTGGTCATAAGAAAGGGTTGTCATGTATGAGAACCTAAGGAAGATAGAGAGTCTAGGGTATTTGCTTCATTCAGTGACCTAAGAGAAGAGTCTGCATTGGAAAACAAAGAAAGAAGGCTTAAGGGTATGGATGCTTGAAGGGTGAATGAGCTATCAAGATGAAGTGTATGAGAGCCAAGTAGAATGGAGGATTGAAATAGAGATCTATAATCTATAAATGGAGTTGTAAGTTGTTATTAGATCAAGCCTTACTATTACTTTGTAATCATTGTATCAGTTTAGAGTAAATCCTTTGGATTAAGGTTAACCTAACAACCATTTGTAAATCTTTTAACTGGGTACATTCCAAGTGAATGATCTAAAGTCCTCTAACAAGGCTCACTCCTAACTAGGTGATTGAAATCCTTTAACTAGGTCATATTTAACAGTGTGCATTGTAACCTTTAATAGGGTTGGCCTTTCATAGGGCTTCACTTCAGAAGAGTGAGAATGAGTAGCATGTTATCAATGGTTTTTTCAAAATTGGATTTCCACATTAAATCATTGTGTCAAATGTGTTATTGAATCTACTATGTTTCATGCTTACATTTTTTTCAAATTTGATTTGACATAAACATACAAGTTTATCTAATGGATGTATGCATGATGAAAATGTTTTATGGATATGGGTTCACTAAGCTGTGAAAATTTTTATTTGTACATTTGGACCTTGGATAACTAATTCACCCCCCTCTCAGTTATTATAAAGAATTCCAATAATTGGTATCAGAGCCATCTGCTTAAGAGAACTAGTTTGAAGGTACTAGAAGTAAAAATATAAAGATGCCAAAAAGAGAAGTACCCAAGCTTAATAGAGATAACTTTCCTACATGGAAGAGTCTGATGAAGCTACACCTAGGAGATCTTGGAGATCATGCACAATCTACAATTACTATTGAGCATACTGATCCTACTAGAGCCCTAACTACTAAAGATCTAAAAAAGAAGAAAGAACACAAACAGGAAACGTTGGAGATTGCCCCTGCCCTAAGCTATGCTGAGTTTGATTATGTCAAAGTTTTTGAGAGTGCAAAAAAAATATGGGATGCTCGACACACTATCTATAGAGGTGACAAGAATGTTTTAAGAGCCAAAGTTGAAAGTTTCAGAGGTAAGTTTGATGATATGAGAATGCAAGAAGGTGAGAATATTGCTCAATATTGCTCTAAGATAAAAAAATGTTATTAATGAATAAGAGGAGCTACTAGTAGAATAGATGATGAAACTGTACTAAGCATATTCTTGAGAACACTTCTACTCATCTATGTTATTAAAGTTTCTATAATACAAGAACTGAGATGTATGATAGGGAATAATCTGACTCTTGAAGGTCTGGTAAGTAGGCTCACTACTTTTGAGCTATCTAATTTCAATTATTACAAACCTGTTGATGTTGAATCTACATTCAAAACTAAGCTAACATTGAAGGAACCTAATGAGTAGAACAAGAAGACAAAATATATGTCTAGTGATAGTGATACAAATGAGGAAGATGTAGATCAACTTGAAGCACTACTAGAAAGGAGATTTCAAAAAAGGTAAAGGAAAATTCAAAGGTAAGTTACCCATCATGTGTTTCAATTGCAATGAGGTTGGTCATATTTTTGCTAGATTTCTAGAAAATAAGAATTATAGAGGTGGTGACAAATACAAAAGTAGAAGAGATGAAGACAACAAATATTACAAAGACAAAGGCAAGAAGTCTTGCTACATTTTTGAAGAGGAAACAAAAGAAGGGTCTGATGATCGTGATGATGAAGTGATGCAGGAGCATCCTGGGTGTAAGGGCAATGTTGCATCACCCAAAAATATTTTATTTTTAGCCTTTTCTATTTTAATAAGGACTAGTAGATAGGGTGGTTACTATTTATGGGAACTTGCTACTTTTAGTAAGTTTGTCATGTGAGCTTAGAATGTTCTCATTTTCTACAAGAAGGTTCATTTTAGAGATAATAGCTTACCATAAAACATTGCTCCAGCTTAAGTATCAGAGAAGTTATTACAAATTTTTGGTAGAAAAATTTGTAGAAAAATCTTCAAGTTCACCATTGGAGGCCTTAGAGTGCCCAGATAAGGTCTGAAAACTTGATGGAAGGGTGCTAGTGCCATTCTAAGCCTATAGATCATGAGTTGACATTTTTGAAAAGTGGCTATAATAACCAATCAGAAGTTGGGCTACCAAAATTTCTAAAATGATTTGTCAAAGATGTATATGGCCAACTCTATCTATATTTTTAGGGTTTGTTGACCCTATTTATTAAGTTTGAGCATCTAGAACCTTCTCGGGTGGCATAAAATTTCCTATTTAAGAAAGGCCTTAACATTGTCTAGGAGAGCTCTGGGTGATAGTTCACAGTATTGTCTTGCAGATTACTGTAATCAAGGTGCCCAATATTGAGGTTTATGAAAGATCAACCCCATAGCTCCCAAGAATCACCTACATGCAAACAACTATCACAAAAAGAGAAGCAAAAAAACTATGAAGGCAGAAATTGCCACGTCCATAGACGAGACATTCTTGATAAGCAAAAAAGAGATTGCTATAATCAAAACTGAATGAATAAAATTACAACGAGATCAATCCTTATAAAAGGAGATCGAATACCAAAAAGGTTAACCTAGAGCCTAAAAAATCTAGGTTGCACATTATAATTAATATAAAATATTAATTATATGTACTTAAGAGATAGCTTAAGAAAACTAGAGTAATAGGCAACTTGTTTGAATAAATCAAAGTGATTTAATTAATAAGTGTAAACAAATAATTACTCTAAAACCCCCCCTTAAGTGAAGCTTAGGAGGTAAGCTAACCTAGCACAACTATGAAAGCAAAAAAATGAATCTTAGCAACAAGGCCTAATGAGGTACCCAATCACAACAAAATCTCTATGAAATAGAGAAATAGAGAAAACCACATGGGAAAAAACCCACTACAAAAAGAGATAGCAAAGAATGTTCTAGAAGATAGGAACAAAGAGTGATCATGAAGAGAACCACTGAAGCATGAAGAAGCCACAAACTTTGTCAAAAAGAAACTACTGATCTGAAGACCCTCGATGGAAATAGAAGGCTACGAATCAAGAGTGTCTATATGGTAGATGATCCATCTCACCAAAATGCATAGGTAGCTAGCCACTGCAATCACCTAGTATATAGGTTCAAAAACTGAATACATAGCTTACTCCAATGAACCATCAAACCAAGGAAGCATTAGAAACAACATAAGAACCTCCCCTTAATGTAGATAGGGTGAGGTGATAAGAAATTGAGAAAAAGGGCAAAAAAACTCCTCCAACACAAGAACCAAGCACATCGAGAGTAAGGTACAGACACCTATAAAGGCACATGTCACCAACACATCATGGGGCTAATGTCATGGAAGGGACACTCACTTGACAGAGGAAGAAGGCCTAAATGGCAATCAACTATCCCCCCATGGCACTTTATAATATAGTGCGAGTACAATAAATCACAATGATGAAAAGGATCTCGAAATGCATGGAGTGGCACTTTATCTCAGTGTGTTTGCATAAAGATGCTTACAAATGATATCATCAATTATTAGAAAAGACATAAGACTAATACAAAAGTTAGTCCAAGTCATGACAAATCATCTAAAACAACAAAATCGATCCCCAAACCTGAAACAACCAGGATATCTGACCAGAATGCAAAAAAGTAAAAAATTAAATAGAATGTGCCTAGAGTAGAATCTAGAACAACAACTAGCATCACTAGAAAGAGTGTGAAAATAACTTTCCAATGATATAAAGAAGTCCCAAATCGAAGATCAGATGCTCAAGATATGCTTCTCGGAGTGCAAAATAGAACTTTTAGCTTTGACTACATAAATAGGAAACTAAATAGCATCAAAAGTCCCAATAACTAGTGCCATCATGTTGGGCTCAAAAAGAGCTTTCTAACAATATAAGATTTGTTAAAAAATACCTCTGTATGACAAAGATATGGCCAAAAAATCACAGACAGCTTTTTAAGACAAAACAAATCATAGAAATGATGGTTTGAAAGCCATCTAATTTCAGCTCCAAAAATGATGATGTCAACACCTACAGTTGTTAGACCTACTACATCAGTACTTTGTTGATGTTACTATTGTGTCAGTACTTTTAATGATGTAGGCATCCCTTTTAGGAAGATTTTAAAAGTTTTTTTGAAAAAACAAAACTCTTTTGAAGATTTTCTTTTTTTTTTTAAAAGGCATACGCTTTTTGTAAAAAAAATCATGAGCTTTTTTTAATAAAGCCTCTTTTTTTAGTGATTTTTTTTTTTATTTTTTTAAATGTCTGCTTAGAAAGTGTGCCCAAATCTAGTAGCAAAATTTTTACCTCAAATTTCAACTATGTCCAAATTGGATAGATTTTATATGGAAATAGGGGTTTTTGGGTGCTACAAATCCAACAGTGAGGTTCGTTTGGGCTCAAAATGTACTAAAAAAAAGACCCCCCCCCCCCCCCGTCCCCCCTGCTCCCAAAAAAAATCCAACACAAAATAACTCTAAAAATTGAAACCCTCTGAAATAAAAAAACCAAAGATCTGAAAGCCAAGGAAAAAAATCTCATAAACTGAATAGGGGAATGAAGATTTGGAGCTCTAATACCATATTGAAGTTGATGAAAGATCAACCCCATAGCTCCCAATAATCACTGGCATACAAACACCTATCACAGAAAGAGAAGCAAAAAAACTACGGAGGCAGAAATTGCCAAGTCCATAGATGAGACATTCTTGATAAGCAAAAAAGAGATTGCTATATTAAAAAATGAATGAATAAAATTACAAAGAGATCAATCCTTATAAAAGGAGATCGAAACCCAAAAAGGGTAACCTAAAGCCTAAAAAATCTAGGTTGCACATTATAATTAATATAAAATATTAATTATATGTACCTAAGAGATAGTTTAAGAAAACTAGAGTAATAGGCAACTTGTTTAATTGAATCAAAGTGATTTAATTAATAAGTGTAAACAAATAATTACTCTAACACCCATTTGGGTTAACATATTGTAATTGAGAATTTTGTAATTTTGCATTTACGATGATAATAAGAAGTCCATATTTTGTTTCTCGCATTTGCTATTATTTCTTTGTTTTTGTTATGAGTTTATGGTATTAAGGGGAGTCCCCTACTTCAATTGGTATCAGAGCTAGAGTTCTTGAGTGTGTGGATAGATCACCGATTGTGAGGCAGTTTGCATCAGGATTGTGATTTGGGCTGAGCATGTAGATAGATCGCCAATTGTGAGGCAGTTTGCATTAGAGTTTTAGCAGAAGTGAAAAAATGCCTCCACAAAGAGAGCATGGTGGAAGAGCTGTAGGTGTTACACCTAAGGGTTTTTGAGCCCTCCAAAGGAAAATGTAAGCATTAGAAGAACAAAAGTGAAGAGGAATAAATCTTCTTTTAATAGATGAAAGCGAGGATGAGGATGAAGTAGAAGAAAATGCCAAAGTAGAGGCAGTTCTAAATCTAGAGGAAGAAAGGCTTTTTGGGGCCATCTCCAAGATTGGAAAAAGACCTAAGTTTGAGGTTCCCACATTTTTAGGAAATCTTAACACAAAAGAGCTTATTGATTGGATCAATGAACTAGAGGAGTACTTTGAGTATGAAGATATTGAGGATCTAGATAGGGTCAAGTTTGTGAAGGCAAAATTGAAGGGACATGCAAAGATTCGGTGGCAAGAGGTTCAGTTGGAGTGAAATAAAAAAGGAAAGGACAAAATCACCAGATGAGATTGGATGATAGCTAAAATGAAGTGACAATTCATTCCTATGGATTATGAGCTTGATTTGTTAAAGAAGATGTAAGGAATGAAGCAACCAGGAAAATCTTTTCAAGAGTATACCAAAGAGTTGTATCAAGTTCTCATTAGAACTAGCCATGCAGAAGCTGATAAGGAGAAAGTTGCATGTTATCTTAATGGGTTAAGGCCAAGCATTCAAGATGAGTTAAGTTTGGTTCAAATGAGTAGTATTGAGGAGGCATACCAGTTTGCCCTAAGAGTTGAGGAGAAACTGAGCAAGAAGTTTGACAATAAGAATAGTGGAAGAGGTCATGGTGGAAGACCTGGCAAATAATCTTATGAAGGTCATAATGATGATCAGAAGAAAAAGGATGAGGCTAGAAGTAGCAACCAAAACCAAAGGGGAAACAATCCCAATCATTTCCATGATCAAAATAATAGAGATCAGAGAGAAAGAGTGTAAGAATTTTCCTTAGGGCAGAATTCACCCAAGACCAAGGAACTCAAACACAAGAACAATAGTCAACCCAAGAGAGAGTATAATCAGAATGAAGATATATTCATTCAATATTCAATATAAAAGTACACTAGGAGTGCCTATATATAAAAGCCTATGGAGATCTTCTAGAATGCATAGAAGTTAGCATCATGATAAGTCATACAACTAGGCACATGTCTGCCAGAAATGGGTTATCCTCCATTAAGCATGAAAGTAAGTGTGATGATGTGAGGATAAGCCTACAATGGTGTACCACACAAATTAATGTTGTAGACAACATGTGCTAAAATGGAAGTGTGAATAACTATGTTGTCTACATGACAACTCGATGAATGATGCAAACTTCAGTGTTGTAGACACCATGTGTTGAATTAGAGTTGCGTACTCCTGTGTTGTCAACGTGACAACTCATAAGAGTACACAAACTCCTAAGCATCTCACCTAAATAAATAAATAATAAAATAATGTATTAACCTAAGTAAACTTAAGTAAAGTGTAACTATTAAAGACTTATTTACACCAACACCCCTCTCTCCCCCCACCCCCTCAAGTGCAACTTAGGGGAATGCACTTAAGCTTATGAAAGCTAAGATAAAATGCATAATGAGTCCTAACTACTAGGCCATGTTAGGTACCCATGTACATAATGAAATGAAATCTCTCATAAAGTGGATAAAGAGGGAAAACCTCATGGGAAAAACCCTCCCCCAAAAAGAGAGATGAAAAACTTAGATGCATGGATGGATGGAGTAATCAAGACCCCCCATTACAACATACATCAAGTATATACAATAGAGAAATGTGAGAAGAACACTATCCCAAAAAAGGAAAAGGTCCCTCCATGAGAGAGAAGAAGAAGAGAGACAAGGTAGTCTCCCCCCCCAAATGAAGAGTGCCGAGCAGTGATAGCCGCCCTAATGTAGAAGTTGATCCAAGACTACAGAATAATGTTCCTCCCCTTTGGAAGAAACAATACCATAGGTACACGTGAGATGCTTCTGCTGTGTGTGGAAAGAATCCCAATGATCACTGATGTCTCTGAACCCTGCTTAACTATCCCTATGAAGGAAGAATGTAGAACTTGTCCCAAAGAATGTACTATCTCCTCAACTAATCAAGAGACCTCCTGCAACTGTTGTACATAAGTATCCACAATCACATCAACCTGTGAAAATCAATCATGTAGAGAATGGACATGAGGGTCAGAGTGAGCCCTTGAAACAACTATCGAAGGATCTTCTCCATCAAAGAGAAGATGTATATCATCAATGATGTCCTCCAAATCTACTATGTGTGACTCCATGAACAAACCTGAAATATCAGCTATGTAGTCATCCTGTAGTGCTAGAGCTAGAAGACTAGGTGTACCCTGATTTGTTGGACCTATCACTATGGCAATATATGCATGTGGACTATACTAATGTCATGACCTCTTGCTGCATCTGACGATAGAACCCCATGTATCTAAATCTATTGAAGCACTATCGCTGGTGTCATTATCAATTTCCACTGTTTATGATCTGCAAAGAAGATTAGAGGATAAGTTGGGTGAACTTTCCTCAAAGTGTACACCCTTCTCCACAAAGATCACGTGTCTCAAGATCCATAAGTCTATATGCCTTCACACCATCTTCATATCTAATGAAAGTACAAGGCCTAGGTGGTGGTGCCTTGTATCCTCTGGAAGATATGTTTTCCCATGCTAGACAACTTAAGACTATGAAGTGTTTCGCAACTAGTTTTCTACCACACCATACCTCAAAAGGACTTTTTCCATCTAAGGTAAGATGAGGAGACCTATTAAGTATGTGATTGGCACTATCGATTACTTTGACTTCAAGTGATGGATCAAGAGACTTGGCTTGTATTATGCAACATGCCATGGACTTAAGAGTTTGGATCTTCAATGCTGCAACATTTGTCTTGTGCAAACTGAATGCTGGTGGATTCTGAAGATCAATTCCCTCAAGTTTGCAAAAGGTTTTTAGTCTTTTGTTCATATATCTACTTTCATTGTCCATCCTTAGAACTTTGATGGCTTTCTTTGATTTCTATTCAACATGAGTCTTGAAGGCTAGAAATTTATCCAACACTTCATTCTTGTGATGAAGAAAGTAGACCCAAGCATACCTTGAAAATTCATCAATGAAAGTAAGCATATAGCAACCCTGGTTGACTAATGTCACTAAAAAAGGACCTGCTAGTACGATGTGAACCAACTGAAGAATAACTAGTGCTCTTGAAGACTTCCCTTTATGTAACTTCTCCTCTAGATGCATATCCACTAAACCTGTTGAACTTTCACCTTGGGAAAATTTGATTGTAGGTAGACCTTTGACCATTTTATTTGAGCAAAGTTGCTAAAGATAGTGAAAGGCAAGATGACCAAACTGTGCATGCCATAATTGGATTTGAGAATTTGATTGTGTCAACAAGGCTTGTGAAGGAAACTTGGGCACAAAATGGGAGAAAGAATACAAAATTTTGTCATTATTAACTTTCCCCACTACAACCAATGAGTCATCTTTTAGACTGTGCACCTTTACTGAGTCAAGAAGGAACTCAAGTTTGTGATCATCTCCAAGGTGAGTGATTTGGTAAATTGAGAGGAGATTAGAACTTAGATTTGGAACATAGAGAACATCTTTGAACTCTCCATTTTCCATCTCCACATTTCCTTTCCCTTCAACTTCCATTTTTATATCATCTCCCACAAAGATGTGTGGTACCTTTGATTGCTTCAATTAAGAAAAATCCCCTTTTGAAGAACCCATATGATATGAGGCACCTGAGTTAAGACTCCATTCCTTTAAATAATTTGAATTTTCCATGAGTGCTTGCCCTTTGCCCTTTGAATCTAAAGAAGATCCTTTATCCTCATAAGCATTAGGTAGTGGAACATTATGTTTCTTCATGATGTTGGTCAACTCGTCAATCTTTTTATGATAACACTCATGTTCTTCATGACCCAATTTCTTGCAATAAGCACACTTTTTCTTGTCCTTATTATTTTCCCCCTTCTTGTTTGAATTCGAGGAAGACTTGCCTTGTTGATTTGATTGTGGTGTTACCTTTTCTGCATCCTCTAATTTATTATTCTTCCATTTCTTATTCTTGCCCTTTCCTTTATTTAAAGACTGATTAGTTGAATGTTGAGAACCCTCATTATTGGCCACCAATGCCTTAGACTTTAGAGAATTGAGAATCCCTATTGATTTCAACTTCTTTTCTTCTTTATCCAACAGATTAGCATAATCATCAAAAGATACTTTTTGATAGGAAAACCCTAATGTAATCTTTGAGGTGTTATAAGTAGAAACAAATGTGGAGTACTCTGATGGCAGCTTGTTATGAATGAGATAAATCAATCTGTCATCTTTAATAGGACTCCCACAATCATTAATCTTTGTCCTTAGTTCATTCACCTTAATGATGAAATCCTGTATTGAATCAAATGACTTAAGATCTAAGGAGACAAGCTCATCTTCAATTTTGAAAACATCCTCTTCAGACACTTTACCATATAGGTTTTGGAGGGTATCCCAAGCTTCCTTGGATGTAAGAGACTTCTGAATTTGATACATGATCTTGTCATCAACCCCCAAACAAATGTCACCTAAGGCTTTCCTATCCATTGTTTGCTAATTAGCAATTTCACCGGTAGATACTTGATCACCTGTTGGTTTAGAAAGGGTACCAACTACATATTAAGAAACTCCTTTATGCATTAAATGACACCACATTTTAATGGACCATGTAGCATAGTTATGTGGAGTTAATTTTGGAAACTTAAAATGTCCCATGATGTAAAAAATGAAAGAAAACTATATAAAAGAAGAAGACAACACCAAGAACACCCCCCCTTTTCAATAAATCAAGAAACACCCCCCCCCCCCCCCCCAACAACCACCAAAAAAAAGATGCTTTGGGCACTTTATATGTAGTGCGATTATAATGGCCACTTGCTAGTTTTGGTCTTGGTGGACTTTTGATTTTGACTTTTACAATCTCCTTATAGAGTTCAAAACTAGAACATTACAATATATCTCAAATATACAACAATTCTGAAGAAATATGAAAGTATTACAATGTAGAAAAGGACCTAATTTTGAAAGTGAAACTTTTGTCCACACAATCCTATAATATGATTGCAAATTTGGAAAGTAGACAAAAAATAACACACTTTCAAAAGAAATGGAACCTATTTTCGTGTTGAGATGAACCTGTACGAAGTATTTGAAGTTGTAAAATGTAGGGTTGGATAGGTACAATCACCAAAAGATGCAAATTCTAACAAATCCATGCACCAAAACTAGTAAAGAACTATACCAATAAGAAGTTTAGAAAATTATACCCAATTTCAAAAAAGATTGCACCTGATTTGGAGTCTAGATGACTAAGATATTGCCTCCCAAAGTCAGACTGCAAAATCAAAAATTAATTTGAAGAAGGGTTGCATCAGCAAAATATGGGGTTAAATTTGACAATCATATGACTGTCACAGTAGTTTAAATTTTCCCTGGGATGGCAGTCAGATGACCATCAAATTTAGGCCAATAGATTGATGACATTAGCAACTCCAAGCCCTATGATGACATCAACATGATGTCATGATGACATTGGCTCATACAAAATTGCACGAATAAGTACAACAAAAATAGGTGGCTAATGATGTGTCAATACGACTGTTTGCATGTACTTGTTGATGTGGAATCTTATGTGGCTCGACTGCAGATGTGGAGTGTTGATTGGTCATGATAGCTAGATGTTTTTCCTATTGGCATTGTCTATCATCGCCACATGGCACTATAGTTGCTATTACATGCTGAGATTAGAGGATGCTACATGTCCAAATCATCGCCAGGCTAGAGGGTGTTTTTAAGTGCCAGTGAGTCTTCGACGAAGAAATATGGATGGGACCAGATTTCTATTTAATGGGCACTAGATTCCAACATTTAATCCCACATTCGTGGGTATAAGATATGGAATGTTATATAAAAACAATGCTTCCTAGCTCTTAAGTAAAAGAGTCATGTGTATGGTGGGCTGCCGAGATGTTGAGTGGTCACCGAAATGTTGTTCTACGCCATGAAAAATATGTGTGATTGCCAGATTTGGCCACCAGTATGAAAAACACTACCTAGATTTGTATTGTGTGAATATTCCCTAAAATTAAAGATGATATTCATCATAGGGCCGAGGTGTCACTGCCCAGTTCTGCAAAAAAAATTTCTCTACTAGCCCCACTGGGAAAAAAAAATTTGAAAATAGAAATTTAAAAAAGTAGAGAATTATCAAATCTATAAAAATAATTAAATAGATCTGAAAATGACCATACCTAGTTCACAAATTAGTGCCTTTGGGTGTTGGTTTGCAATTTTTTTTGCCTTACGATCAACTTTAGCCTAGCATAGGTGAATTTATAGTCAATCTTCACTAAATCGACATTTCAGACATAATGGCAAGGTTCAATTTGGCTCTAGACACTCCCAATTTCTACAAATTCTCTTTATTCAGTCGAGGTGCTAAAGTATGAATGGTCTTGAACGGCTATGCGTAGAGAATCTCCCCAAGCTCTAATACCATGTAAGAATTTGCCTTAGGGAAGAATTCATGCAAGACCAAGGAACTCAAACACAAACACAATAGTAGACCAAAGAAAGAGTATGATCAGAATGATGATATATTCATTCAATATTCCATATGAAAGTACACTAGGAGTGCCTGTATATAAAGGCCTAACTTCTAGAATGCATAGAAGTTAGCAACATGATAAGTCATACAACTAGGCACATGTCCATCAGATATGGGTTATCCTCCATTAAGCATGGGAGTAAGTTTGATGATGTGAGGATAAGCCCTCAATGGTGTAGCACCTAAATTGATGTTGTAGACAAGCTTGTTCAACTTCTAGATGGGAAGATGTAGTCTCAATCAAAGCATTCTCCTCAGGTTGGATTAGAGTTAGGATATTCGAAATAATTTCCAGCTGATCTTGCTCCACTAGACTTGGATCTTTCAAAAGAAGATTAGTGAAGAAAGAAATACCCTTGGATACTATTTCATTTTCTTCTTCTAGATCAACATCCCCCTACTTGATTTTGGTAATTCTATTATGTACTCTATGTTTTAGAGTAGAGGTGTGGAAGAACCTAGTATTTTGGCCCCCCTCTTTTAACTAGATAGCTCTTGATCTTTGTTTCTAGTAGGGCTCCCCTTGACTAATAACATTGTAAAGCTTAATTAGAATAGATTTTTCTACCTCCAACTTCTCTTCATTGTACCCCTCCTTCTGAATGACATCTTGAATTATGATAAGGTCCTCTAAGATCTGTGCTTTGGAGTGAAAGATGATACCAAAATTAGACTTGTTCCACTTCCTAATATTCAACTTTACATTTTTTAGCTTCTTAGCCACCTTGAACATGGAAGAGCTCTCTATGTGGATGTTCCACCATTCTAAGATATGAAGAGAAATATCTGGGTGGGAGGTCCACATTCTCTCAAATCTGAAGGCAAAGTTATGTTTGATATCAATGGCGTCCAAGGTAAGAGAAATGGGAGAGTGATTTGAGCCAATTTGGGCCATTAAAGAAATATTGCAATAGTTAAAATTCATCTAGTCTAAAGAAATGAGAGCCCTGTCCAATCAAACTTGAATTCAATCTCTACCCACTCTCCTATTAGACCAATTGTAAAGGCCTCTCTGAAGATCAACATCCAGCACAACTAATTCATTGATAAAGTCAGAAAGGTCCTGCCTACTATCCAGATCAAGGGCCTGGCCCCCTTGTTTTTCATCATCTCTTAAAGGGGTATTGAAGTCCCCCATAATAATACAAGTACCCACTTGGAATCTAGCTAAAACATTCTTCATTTTGACCAAATAGTTCCTCCTTCCATTCTTAGTATTGGGAGCATACACATTCAAAAGATACCAAGGTTCTTTATATTTAATATTTTTAACTTGAATGAGGAGAATATTACCTTCACCATATAAAACATGGGACTTGAAAAGATTGGAACTACAGAGAATAAGAAAACCTCCCGAGGCCCCATTCAAATTTGTAGAAAATCCCTCCAAACTTCTACTAAAAGAGATTCTTCCCACTGCCTCCTTTCTCATTTTGGTTTCTTGAATAAGGAAAAAATTTGATCTATGGTCCCTTAGCATATTTCTTATTACCTCTTATTTGCGGGCTCCATTTAACGACTCAATGTCCTAGGATATGACCTTCATTTCTTCTTTGATAGGTAGGCCTCTCAGATGGTCTTTTGGTTTCCATTTGCTAGATTCCTTCTTGTCTCCTCTTTCCTGTTCTAACTGTGGTTGTTTCTCCCAAGAGTCTTAGGTTTTTCTCCAATGCCAACCTTCACTCTACTTCTTGTTGTAGTAGGTGAGACCAGGGAAGGGTCACAACTATTCCTTTTCCTTCTTATAGTTGTTCATTCTCCCTAGCTTTCATCTATACAAATTGCAAACAGAGCCTCCATACGAGTAAATTGACCTGGCGAAGAGGATTGAACCAAATCCACCACTCTTGAGATCTTCCAAGGAGAGGCAATCCCCTGGTAGAGACTTCCAACTCCCGAAGGGATAGGTCTATAGAAATGAGTTGCATCCACTCTCTCAACTAGGTAGTTGGAACTAGGGATAGTTGATATTTCCCCTTTTGTTTTTGGGTCTATCCTTGCTATCCCTAAAATGTCCCCTTGGATGGTTTCCCTTGTAGGGCATGATTGCAATATGTTCTCTAAATCATCTATTTTAGATACTAACCTCTACTACCTAGCTATAGGCATTTGTGACTTGACAACCTTAGTTTTGGTTCCATCAGATTCTGTCCCAAGGACCCCATCAATAGTCAATGGTGGCGCACCCACCATAATCTCCTACTGCTTCTCTAGAGAAAATTCCTTAGTATATTTTAACTTCAATTTCCAAACTTTCTCTACCTCTTTGGAGCTATTGATTTTTCCTTTTTAATTCCCTTAACCTTACTTTTATTCTAAGACTATTTCCTTACTTTCTCCTCCTAAACCCTAGGGCAAAGCTTAGCTACACAGTCAACCTTCTTGCATTGAAAGCAAGCAAAGGGGATACTTTCATATTCTAGCTTCTAGATATGGGTACCCATCTTAGAGTGGAGATACACCACCTTTGGCATATTTTTTCCCTTACTAACTCTAATGCATATCCTTGCATAAGTTAATCGGTTCCTTGACACCTTGACAATGTCTATGGATAAGAGCTCCCCAAAAGATTTGGCTAAGCCATCCAAAACATCTTCATACCAAAGCTCCATTGGAAGTTCATGCAAATGAAACTAGACATGAGCTTGAACAAAGAAAGAGTCATTTACATCCAACTTTGAAGTCCATTTTTGCAAGGCTAGAGTCAACCATCCAAAGGACCAGGACCCAGCACATAGAATCCTTGTGAGATCCTCCATGCAAGAGAACTCAAAGGAGAGGAAACCCTTTTCCATAGCTACAATCTCCACATGCCCTTTTAGGTTCCATTTGTTTCATACATGGGTCCTCACAATGTCTATATTTGGCCTTGGGGCAATGAGCTTTCCGACCAGAGAGGACACCATAGAAGCAATGTTATGATCTACAAGCTCATCAAGGATTTCTATTGCATAATTCCCCTTATCTTTGTCTGAGATATCTTTTATCTCTGAGAAGGAAGACTTACCTATTGGCTTGATACCAAAGAGAGAAGACCATCCTCCTTTCAAGCTTGATTCTTGGACCTTCTGAGTAGTTTACAAGCCCTGCATACTCTGTCTAGATTTCAAAGCCTCCTTCCATGGGCCCTGCCTTGATTCCTAAGGGCCCTCATTCCCAGAGGGAACATTATTCCCCAGGTCCTCCTCCTCATGGTAGGCACCTAAGCCCTTCTCTACACCATCCTGGAAAGAACCGGTCGATGCAAAATTCAAATTTCTGATCTCTCCTATTCCCAGTCTAACTCCCGCTCCCTTGCTACATGTAGTAATTTATTGTTATGTTACAATTGAAAATTGAGCCATGACTATATTCAAAATATTAAATCAATTATATTTTAAAGTAAGAAATGATGTTGATGAGTATATTATGATCTTTTAATGTTGTAAGTATTTCATATGACATTACTTAGAAACAAAAAAGTTAATTGAAAATGAATTATGTATGTCAAATGTTCAATTCAATTATGTAATATTGATCTATTCTATATATTTATATGTGGTTTATCCTTGGACTAACGATGCTCATGTTTAGTGCATTGGGAAGTAACCATGGCATTTATCAAAGAATCAAGGTTAAACTTGTGTGAACACAGTGAAAGCCAAGGTTGAATCTATTGAAGAGATTCAAACCTCATTGTCATGTATTTTGATTTGTATATATAAATTGAATGTGTGTATTAGATTAAATTTACTTTGTAATTTAGAGACATGTCACTTGTAATGTGTAATGTGCTTTTATGGTGTCACTTGACAGTTGAAATGTCTATGTGCAAATGACATGTCATTTAGGCTTTGGCAAGAAGACACTTAACCTAAAACTAAAATTAATAGAGTGCCAAAGTTAACCCCACTTGTTAAGAGTTGTTGTGTGAAGTCCCTATCAAGTTGAATTTCGAATTCAAATTGCTTAGTGACTTTAGAGGGCTAAAAAGTGGTCCTAAAGTATCATTTTAGTGAATTTTAAGCACCCATATGGTAGCACTATGAATAAGGAATCCATTTTTCATCATTCAAAGGTCCAAATAACTTGAGTGACCCTCCAAATAATTTATTTCCCAAAAGTTGTGAAAATTGAGAAGTCACATGACCTTACCCTTTCCCTGACACTTGGCCAAACTTACATTTTTGGAAAGGGACAGTAATGTAAGATTAAAGGACTTGGGTCATTTCCACTTGTATATAGTGAGTGGGTTAGTGGTTTTGGAGGCATTTTTAGGGGGCCTTGGATAACTTAGTGAGCATTATCCCACTCTCTAGTTTTAAAGACATTAGGTTTTGGAGACTGGAAGAAAGAAGGAAAGTGAGCTCTTCCCAAATATTCATTTCCATTACTTGAGTGAAGGTTGGTGGCACTTTCCAAGAGAAACTCTTTTCATTTTAAGTTGTAGATTAGTATGTTAATGGATTGATGAACATATATTGTATGCATTATTCTTGTTGTTGTGTTGTTCTTGTGAAGGTATGGGTATGGAGATTTTTTATTCATTTTTATTTTCTTTCTTTTTTAGGGCATTTTGTTCTTGGGTGTGAAAGGCATTACTCATTCTCAGGATGGAAGAAGTAGTTTTGGGTGAAGGGGTTAGTTGGGCTTGACAATATAGTTGAGCCTCTTCTCATGGAGAAGAGATAAATTTCATGGAGTATGGGCTCCATGAAGCCATGCTAATTATTGAAGATTTTTTGGAATGATAATGTGTTGTTGAAGCCTTGTGAAGGCCTTGAAATTTCATGTTATGTTATTGGTAATAGTATGGAAATATCCTCTTTGAAAAGCCCACCTTCACCTTTGTTTATGGGTTCATTTGTGATCCATTGTGAAGCTCATGATAAAGGGTGTTAAATGTTGTATTTGTGTTTTTAATGCATATGTGAGATTTGGTGTGTGGGTGTGTGTGTGTGTCCCATTTAGCCCTAGAGGTAGTTCTCCAAGCCAAGGTGTGATCTTATAGAGACTTAGGTTAGGAGGTGAGCGCTCCATGGTTATGCTTTAATTTTTTTATTACGGTTTTGGTGGATTCAGAAATTGGAGGAAACTTGAAAACTTTGGTCTCATTTGGTGTCTTGTGAAGGGAGGAGTTCATGTTGTATTATAGTCAAATTTTGTATAGTACAAATCTCCATTCCTTATCCTTGTATCAATGTTTTGTTGTAAAGTGGAGTGATGGTAATCTCACTCCAAATGCTCATCCTCCTTGTATTGTATGTGTCATGAAAGTTAAAAACAAAGGAGCAATTATGTTGAAACTATTTGGCTTGAAACATTATGTAAAGTTTCCTATTGATGTAGTAGTAATGAAGGAAAGAAGTAATGTTTTATTGTGAAATTTGAAAGATAGTGTATTGAATTTTTAAGGATTTCGTTAAATTATAAATGATAGTCATTGAAATGAATAAAGATGTAATTGAATTGATTGCAAATTTCATGTATAAAGGATAAATAATTGTATTCAAATGAATATAAAGTAGTTGAATCAATTGCAAAGTTTACATTATAATGATTGGTATATGCATTTGGATACTTTTTTGTGGAGGAGATAAGTAGTTTAATTGAATTAGCATTCTTGTTTTATTGTTGATGTTAAGATGGAAAAGTTAGTTATTAAATGTCAAGTAGTGACTCTATCTCTTCAAACAACTCCATTGTTTGCAATAGCCATCATTAGATTTACTAAAAAAATTAATTTATACAATGGAAAAGGTGTTGATAAGTTAGTATTAGCAACACTAAAACATTTTTATAAAAGACTAAGTGTGGAATAAGAAAATAACACCCAAAACATTTTCTAGGAGAGCAAATTTGCTCTCTGTAAACGTATAGGGAATGAATTAAATCATTTGTGTGTCAAAAAGCCTTCCACATAGAATATTCCAAGAAGATTCTTTTTAAGAGAAAATAAATAAAAATAATTATGTACCTAGCCTAGATAAGAAAATGGATTAAAAAAGGGTCACATGCATATGTCCTTAATATATAGTAGGTCTGGTCTATAAAAAATAATACTATCCTAAGTACCCCTTTCAAAAAAGAGAGGATATAATATAATGTATAATAACACTTTATATATATACATAAAACTAATATTTGGGGGTTGGGAGGGTGTGACCCACAAGAGCCACCTCTCCCCACTTCCCATCATACCTCACTCCCCTTTCGTACCACACTCCAACTCCCACTTCTTTACCCCACCTGCATTCTTATGCACTCGAGTCCAGTATGTAGTAATGCAAGGGGGTTGTGTTGAGTTGGTTGGATGGGGTTAACCCTTGTATGCCCCTCCAATGTTATATCTCCACTTCCACCCTCATTTAAGTTGCTCCTCCTTTCATTCAATGTCACCCTCAACCCTGTGCATGCTGTCTTCCTCGCTATTATTGTCGCCTCTCCTATGACTACATCAAATGGGGATTGGAATAAGTAAGGGATGGGGGGCATTAAAATAGGGAAGGGGAATAGTATATGTGTAGGGGGTGGGTAATAGAATAGGTAAATAGGAGCAATAGGTGGGGAAAATAAAGTGGGGTAAACATAAATTATACGTGTTTCGTTATTTTTAATATGTTTTGTTAATATAATTTATTATATATATTATTTAATATATATAATATAATGCATGTATATATATTATTTGTATGTAAAATTAATACATTAGTTATATACATAGTATATAAGGTATAATTTAATATTTATTTAATCTTTTATATATAATATTAATTATAAGATCAATTATATATGGTGTCACCTTATATATACATAGAAAGTATTTGTCTTAGCAACATGAATTTTAAACACAAATGTGTCATTATGTATGAGTGATACAGGTGACTCAATTAATTAATAAGGTGAATTATCCAATAGACCTACAACGATTTCAAGGTGGTGCTAGATAGATAATGAGCCTTGTTTAATTAAATAGTAATGTAGAAGGGGACCTTAGCCTTGTGGTAGCTTCATAATTGTAATTGCATTATAAATAAATGTTTAACCAGTTTTTGATATTGTTGATCTTAGGTTAAAGTGGAAAGCTTAAAGCACAATATTCATACTTGTAAACAAATATGAAATCCTTCAACCCTGCATTAGTGTATTATCAAACTAACATTTAGTTAGTAAATATTAACTAAAACTATAACCTAGCACACTTGTTTATAGACATTCAATTTTTTGTTAACCTAGTTGCAACACAACCTTGAATAAGAGTGTAGTTAACATTATTCTAACTTTTTTTTTTAAATAAAAAATTGTTAGCGTATTTTTGCTCCAAAGTCACAAAGGCCTCAGAGCTTTCAGAGTGAATCTCAAAAGTCTACATGAAGTGCTTGAGAGCTATAGGGCTAGGGATGTCATCAATGTGGATAAGGTTTCTACTACTTCTTGTGCGGTGAAAATTGGTCTTGGTAACAAAACTTGATCAAAAAAGAAGATGGAAGTTGAACCAGAAAATAAGGAAAAGCCTAAGGTGAAATCTTAAGTTATCAAATCACTATAGAGGTTGGAGGAATTAGAGAAGGAGACTGGTTCTTTCCTTATGCAACTGGTCTAGCTTAGTCCAATCTAGTCTTATTTTGCTTCCCTTAGTTTTATGTTGGCTCTATTTAAGTGTTTGTGTCAATTTTAGTGGGTTTGTTGGTGTTTCAATTTGTCAATTTAGTGTTACCTACTTTGTGGGTAACTAATGTATCTGATGAATCTATTGAAAATCTATCTGCATTAAGATTGTAAAGAGTTTTGGGTCCCTTCAAAACTTATTTTTACCAACCATTGAAAACTTTAAGTAATTATATTGTTAATTTATTTTAAAATATAAATTTATAATAACTTGTTGCCTGGGTTCTCATACTTGTCAGATTGGGAGAATTTCATCTTCTAGAGTCAAAATAAATTCAAAAGTACCAAATTTCAAGGTTTAAAAGAGTGTGTAATTTATTGCATTTTTTAATGATCTCATCATTTTGATGCTTTTGACTTGTCTTCAACTCTGCTTAACACTTTAAATTTTCAAAATTTGACACTTGAGTCTCAAATAATGGTAGGTTAATGAAAGGTGCCAAAACATGTGTTTTTTTATGGAAACATTAACCTTTCAAAAAGTTTAAGGTTAAGAAATGAGGTTCAAAAATTCATGTTTCCATTCAAAATATTAACCTCTCATTCAAAAAAGAGTTAAGAAAAACATTCTAAATGCACATTTTGAACCCCAAACCTTAACCTCTAAAAGCCAAAAGAGGTTAAGCTTGAGATACAAAACATGTGTTTGAGATGATTCTTAACCTCTTTGCCTAAATGCTAGAGGTTAAAAAGTAAGAGGTTAATTAACCTCACTAGAAACACATAATTGAGAGGTAGTTAATAACCATGGAAAGGTAGTTTCTTAACCTCAAGTCTATATAAGGGATCATTTTGCTTTGTAAAGGGACTTGTTTTTGGATTTTGGGGGAATTAGAGAATAATTATGTTGGATTTTTGGTAGTAGAACAATTTTGGGAAAGTATGTAGATCTTGTCTTTGTAATTAGAAATTTCTCTTATGTTCTCGGTATAAGGAAATAAAAGGAAACACATTTTGGGTTCTCTTTCTACCAATCTAAATTATTGAAGTGTTGATTCTTTTTGTAATAGGTGTTTTCATGGTATTATGTAAATGTTAGGTTATTATTGAATCAACATTGTACTAATGATAGCCTTCAAACATAGCTCTTGATTGTTCTTATTAGTGATTTAAGTTAATCTAGGAAAGCTTTGATGTTGTCTGGTGCATTCATCATCAATAGCTTTATTTCTATCTTTCAAAGTTAAAATACATTTTTGTTGAAAAATCAAAACTTATATTTTATGAGGGAGCTTCCCCTCTCAAACATAGAGGAAGACTGTAATATGGTAGTTATCAGTTGCAATCTATCCAATTGTTGGCATAGTTGTCATTGTTCATAGGGTGAATATGGTCAGTTTTATAGATGATTTCACAGTGACAAATATGTTCACAAACAAATTTTTGGTGAGTCTATTAAGGAAGAACAAAGGCCAGATACATTACTTCTTAGAAATTTCAAGATACCTTCCCCTAAATGATGGTTGGTGACTTTATTTTAAAAAAAATTAAAATCGGTGACTCTATTTGAAGGTGTGAATTTAGAATTATGGTTTTATACATTTAGGAAAAGTTGAAAGTGAAAATGATAGTAATAGTGATGATAAATATTTTGCATTCCAAAAGAAGAAAGATCCTAATGAACCCACATAGGTGGATTTATTAAAGAAATTTTATGGGGGTGCACGACTTGATCTAGGAAAGATTCATTGATCTTTACTTCAAATTCTACAAAAGATAGATGAAGAAGATGGTAAAGATAACCAATTTTTCTTTCACAAACCAAAATCACAGTGAGAAATAAGTTCAATATGTGACAACAAAGAAGATTTTTTTGAAAAGCATGATTCATGTGAATCAAGGTTGGATAATGGTGGTCAAGAAAGTAGCCCAATACCCACACATATCACTCAAAAAAATCATAGTTCCAGTGATCTTGATCAGGTTAAGTTTTTAAAAAGCTTATCTCGCAATGCATGCCTAGATCCTAAAAAAGTACATCTTTCTTTACTTCAAACACTACAAGAACTTCAAAAAGAAGACTAGTGTGAGATTTTCTTGATAACAAAAGGTCTCTTGATCAAAATGTTAGAACGGTCCCATTAAAATCAACATGCATGAAAGAAGATAGGTACTCTGTGTCTAATCAAGAAGATGGTCAAGAAATGAGATCTATAGATGAAGAAGGATCTGCTAATGTATTGGGACATCATCATGGAAATTTGAAAACTCAAGAGAAAGTATTCAATCATCTTGATCCCTATGAGATTGAAAAAGAGAAAACCAATGTTTCTCAATAAAGTACGCAATATATGATTGAAGGAGTGTTAGATGATGAACCTCACATGGTTGTCATTCTAACTTGTTTTTTAGAGGCCTCAGATGATGACTTCTTCTTAAGAGAAGACATTCATATCATATACCACTAGTTATCAAAGATGAGGACTCTATTGGTGAATTCAATTCATTAGAATCTATTTCACAATCTTCTACCACTACCACTAATGAGGAAACAACCTCAAGTGAAACCTTGCAAGCATCTCCCTTAACTTTAGAAATGGAAGTGTTGGCTTTCAAGGATGTTGAAGTATTTTTAGAAAGTGATGTGATCATCATAGGAGTAGAAGATCATCTTCAAGAGAAAGACGATGAGTTGTCAAGCAATCCTTTTCAAGGTTACATGCAAGTAGAATATGAAGTCTTCCAATTTTCTAAAGAATATCATGAAGAAGAGATAATGAAGCAAGAGAAGGAAAATAGTAATCAAAATTTGATGATTAGTTTGATAGAAATGGAAATTAAAGATCAACTTTAATGAAACATCAAGTTCTCACTCTTTCTCATGCATGCAAGCTAAATTTGAAGCATTTGAGTTCATCAATGGAGATTACAATGAGGAAAAATTGAGAAAAGATATATCTAACTATCCAATTTTTGAAGCCTTCTATTTTGAAGACATATTTTTAAAAGATCCTAAAGTTGCATTCTATGTTCAATGTCTTGTAAAGATGATTTCATAAAGGAGACAAATGAAGTGGACTCAAAGGAATATATTGTCATAAGTGGTTCAAACAAAGTGGAAGTTAAAAAATTGGATCCAATATTTGAATTGGCACAACTTTCTTGTTATCACAAATTATGTAAGGATAATCGAACAAATGTTGATGTTTCTTACTTCAAACTATTAGGGAGATATTGGTGCAAAGAACCTCCCTTTTTTATTTTGTGAGTTGTTTGGGTGTTTTTTAGGATTAGTTAAGAGCCCTATGTGAGTTTAATAAGATCTAAAGGTCCTTAGATCCAAACTTGTCCCAATTTGTTTGTAAAGAGCAAAAATTGCTCATAAGGTCTAAACGTTGTCAAGTGGGTCAACAATTTCTAAGATTGAGAAAATAGGGTACTTGGTCCCCTATAGGGTCCTAAAGGTCCTAACTAAGGTCCTAGGATAGGTCTAGGGGCACCCACTTGGTCAAAACATGCAAAAAAGCAAAATTTTACAATTTTTGCAAGAAAGTTGCAAATGAAGGAATGGGCAGTTGTAACCACCCATTCCAAAGAATTTGAGCATGGGATGAATATTTTTGGAGGTTAGAATGAATTTTAGTTAAGATCACAAATGTGAGCAAACTGTACAAACTTTTTTTGAGTTTTTCCTTGCATTTGCAAAGTTTTGTACTCTTTTACAATTGTGTATGGATTGGGATGCATGATCTAACATCATGGAAATGTATATTTGTATCTTATATTTCTTTTTCACACTCAAGTTTGATTTCAACCTGCAAGGTTGAAAAGTTATACTAGTTTTTTAGGTGATTGGACTATAATCTCCTTTTATAGAGTTGTTGGAACAAAAATGGCCCTAACATGATCATCCATAGTTGAAAATGCATGAAACATTTTGGAATGATAGGTTAGGACTTGTACATAGTTTTTTTGTTTTCCTTTGTGTTTTTTCAATTGATCTCCTAGTTGTGGAGTGATGCCCTAGGTTGGTTTCTTGGAGTAGGGGAGCCAAGACAACGAGAAGATGTGTTTGAAGAGCACACCCATGATCTGACAGGGCCAACCCAATGGCATGTTTATAATCCCTAGAATTTCCCCTTGAAGAAACAAGTGGTTTTAGGGGTTAGTATGAAGTTTTAAGACTTCTACGAGACATTTTGTGAAAAATGGTCTAGAGGCCTAAAAGATAGCCTAAAAACTAGGAATGCAAGCTTACCCATGATAGGGGGTCAGCCGCCCCTTAGAGCTTTGTAATTTAGGATTTCTTGAGTGTTATGTCATAGCTTCTAGAATCATGTGGTCTTCCTTAATGTTGTGTGGAAGAATTTAGAGAAATTGACCAAAATAGTGAAACTAGACCTAATACAATTAGGCCTAATTAGTCTTATTTATGGATGGTGATAGCTAAGTGTTTGCTAATATAACTAGAACTATTTGAAATGACTTGAAAGGATATGGAATATATCTTCAACATCAAGAAGGGACTAAATATAGTAAGGGAAAGATCCTAAGTAGGGGTTTGGAGTTCTAGGAGAAGGAACAAGGTAAACAAGGGCTAGTAGGACTAGTTCCTAAACAAGAAGCTTAAGTTCTAGCATCAACCCAAGTATACCTAGGAGGAAAGTTGAGGTGAGCATCTTAGAGACCAAGGTTGGTGGAAAGAACATAGGAGAAAGGAACCATTGGATGGTTCCAAGGGTTAAACCCTAACTAGTAGAAGTTAAAGTCCTAGAACCCTAGACCCTCTGCATCAAAGTGGTATTAGAACCTAAACTACATTCAATTTGGTGTATGTCTAATGAGGAGGAGAGCTAAGAGGTTGACAATATGCCACCCAAGGCAATGAGAAAGGGTGTCATAGTGGACTTGCTCAAAGACCTATTAGCAAAGGCCAATCTGGCAGAAGCAAAAGGTAAAAAGAAATTCATTGAATAGGGAGATGAGAGTGAGGAAGAAGATGAAAGCTAGATAGGAGAGACATTTGACAAGGGCAAAGGAGTGGAATTGGATAAGGAATAGAAATTGTTCTTGGATGCCTTCAAGTCTATCAATAAGGACAATATGGAACATATTCCTTACTATAGTGGCAATTTGAATGGAGAATAGTTGTTAGATTGGTTAGAGGCCATAGATAATCAGTTTGATTATAAAGAAGTGCAAGAGGAGAAGAGAGTCAGTTATGCCAAAGCTAGGCTCAAGGGATCAACATTAGTTTGGTGGAATATGATGCAAGATGATAGGGTAACAGTGGGGAAGATGAAGATAGTTTCTTTAGATGGGATAAAAATTAGTTAGAGCATACAATTCCTACCCATTGACTATGAGATATAGATATATCAGAAGTTATAGAGCCTAAGGAAAAGGGAGTTAATAATAAGTTCCTATACTGAGGAATTTGATAAGTTGATTCTAAGGGCAAGGAAACAGGAGGAGGAAGTAGAAATGGTAGCAAGGTACCCCAATGGGTTAAGACAAGGAATCTAAGATGAAACCCGTATGATGGTCCTTGATAGTATGCACAAGTGCTTTTAGTTAGCCTTGAGAGCAGAGGAGAAGGCTAGAAGGAGACATGATTCCCAACAAAGAGGAAGAGGCAGTAGGGGATTCAAAGGAAAGGGTAACTTTGGAAGAGGATAGGGGCAAAGTAGGCTAGAAGAAGCTCAATCTACAGATAGCAATGGAAGCAATAAAAATAAAGGTACATTTTAGAGGGGAGGATACAAAAGAAGAGGACCTCCTAGAGGTAGGTTTCAATCACAAGGAAGAGGTAATTTAGTCTTCATTGGTAGATGCTACAATTGCAACCAAGTGGGCCACACCATGGGCAGGTTTCCTAAAAAAGGTTCCACCTCATCCATGGGAGAAAGGAGAACTCAACTAGTGCAAGAAGAGGACACCCAAAGTGTCACTTTACCAATCTCCAAGGTAGGGCCAGAATTGGATGGAGAAAATCTTATGTTGAGGAGGAAATTATTGAAGGTTCTTAGTGTTGCAGAGCCGCCCCAAAGGAAGAGCTTGTTTAAAAATACTTGTAGGTCACATGGGAAGATTTGGAGGGTGACAGTGGACTTTGGTTCCATAGAGAACATGGTTAACAGAGATGGTGGACAAACTAAAACTTAGAAGGATACCTCACACCACACCATACAAGGTGTCATGGTTAAGAAAGGGTCAATAGATAGTGGTGGATGAACAAACTTTGGTGGAGTCTAAGGAGGAGCACATGAAGCATTTGGAGACGGTCTTGAGAAGGCTACATAAAGAAAAGTTGATGATCAACCAAGACAAATGTGAGTTTTTGAAAATTCAACTAGTCTATCTTGGATTTATTGTTTCTAATGGATGTATAAAGATGGATCTTGATAAGGTCAAGAATATATTGGAATAACCACCACCTAGATCCATAGGGATGTTAGAATTTTTCATGGATTGGCTCCTTACTATAGGAAGTTTGTGAGAAATTTTAGTCATATGTGTGCACCAATCTTAAACACCATTAAAGGAGGAAGAAAATGTTAGTTCAAGTGGATAGAAGCAATAAGTAAAACCTTTGAAATATTGAAGAGAAAGATAGAAAAACTACCTACCCTTAGGTATCCCAACTTCAATCAACTATTTGTGGTGGAGTGTGATGCTAGTAAGCTAGCTATTGGAGTAGTGTTGAATCAAGAGGGACACCCTATGGCATTCTTCTCATAAAAGTTGAATGAAGTCAAGAAAAAGTACTCCACCTATGATTTGGAGTTGTATGAAATGGTCCAAGCACTAAAAAAGTGGAGACATTATCTCCTACCAAGGGAATTTGTAGTCTACACAAATAATCATGCCCTTAGTTTCTTAAATGGACAAGAAAAGTTGAACCAAAGATACCTAAAATGGGTAGAGTACTGCAAGCCTATACCTTTGGCTTAAAACTCAAGAAAGGTGTTAGCAACAAAGTTGTAGATTGTCTAAGTAGGAGAGTGTTAGCTATTCAAGAAATATAATTACAAAGTGTGGGAATGAGTGACCTTAAAGACCTCTACAAGGAAGACAAAGATTTCAAGGATGCCTATGGAGCATGTGAGAAGTTCAAATAGGGTTTCAGAGTGGAGTTTATTGATTATATGTTGTAGGAAGGACTATTGTTTAAGGGACACTTGTTGTGTATACCCAAAGCTCCATGAGGGAGAACATAATCAAGGAGAAACACCAAGGCAGCCTGGGAGGCCACTTTGGAGTGGACAAGACACTTGAGCAAGTAAACAAGCATTATTATTAGCCTAAATTATAGTCAGATGCAAGGACATTTGTGGAACACTATCAGATATGCCAAAGAGCCAAGGGACATAGTAGCAAAACTGGATTATACTAGCTTCTATCCATACCACAGAGACCTTGGGAGTGCCTAAGCATGGATGTTGTTTTAGGACTATCTAAGACACCAAGAGGATGGGACAATGTGTTTGTAGTGGTGGACAAGTTTAGCAAGATGATACACTTCATCCCTTGTAGACAAACCAATGATGCTTCACACATTGTAGGATTTTTCTTCAAGGACATAGTAAGAATCCATGGATTGCCACTCAACATAGTGAGTGATAGGGATAGTAAGTTTGTGGGCCACTTTTGGAGAACCCTATGGAAAATATTAGGAACTAACTTGTCTTTCTCTTCAGCTTATCATCCTTAGTCAGATGTACAAACTGAGGTGGTAATTAGGTCCCTAGGTAACCTATTAAGGTGCTTAACTAAGCAACATGGATAGTAATGGGATCACATTATATGACATACAAAATATGTCTACAATGACTCCATCAATAGGAGCACTAGAGCCCATTTGAGATAGTTTAAGGGTTACTCCAAGAGGAATCATGGAGTTGAGAGACCTTAACTTGCAGGATAAAATGAGTGCTCAAGGAGAATCCTTTGCATCGCAGATGAAGGAACTTCATGAATAGGTCAGGAAGACTTTACAACATCAATTGGAAAAATACAAAACTAGAGAAGATAAGACATAGAGGGATTTACAATTCAAGGTGGGAAATTTGGTACTTGCCTATCTTAAGAAGGAGAGATTTTCAAAAGGAAAGCTAACCAAACTACTAATGAAGAAGATATGACTGTTAAAGATCTTGCATAAGTTTGGAAATAATGCATATGAAGTGAAGCTCCCTCTTGATTTGGGTATCTCACCCATTTTCAATGTGTGTGATCTATTTCCTTATAAAGGTCTTCCTTTTGATACTGGTCAACACACTATTTCAGATTTGGGAGAGGATGATTGGGTCAGAGATTTGCCCGCTCCTCAACCCCTACAATTGGACAATATAGTGGACTCCAAGGTTATTAAGAAGACTAGAAAGGGTACCTAAAAAATCTATTTGGTAAAATGGAGAGGATTTCTAGATGTTGAAGTCACTTGGATGATTGAAGCAGACACACTAAAGCATGGAGTCACCATTGAAGACCTTCTAACTCAAGGGACTTGAGTTCTTTGTCCTAGGGGAGTATGGTGCAGAGCACCTCCCTTTTTGGTTTTGTGAGTTATTTGGGTGTTTTTTATGGTTAGTTAAGAGACTTATGTGAGTTTAATAAGATCCAATGATCCTTGGATCTAAACTTGTCCCAATTTGTTTATAAAGAGCAAAAATTGGTCATATGGTCTAAACGTTGTCAAAAGTTGTCAAGTGGGTCAACAATTGCTAAGATTGAGAAACTAGGGTACTTGGTCCCCTATAGGGTCCTAAGGGTCCTAACTAAGGTCTTGAGATAGGTCTAGGGGCACCCACTTGGTCAAAACATGCAAAAAAGCAAAATTGCTCAAAAGTTGCTTAACATTTGCAATTTTTGCAAGAAAGTTGCAAATGAAGGAATGTGCGGTTCTAACCACCCATGCTTGGCTATTTGAGCATGGGATGAATATTTTTGGAGGTCAGAGTGAATTTTAGTGATAGACCACACGTGTGAGCAAATTGTACAGACTTTTTCTGAGTTTTTCCTTGTATTTGCATAGTTTTGTACTCTTGTACGAATGTGTATAGATTGGGATGCATGATTTGACTTCATAGAAATGTAAAGTTATGCCTTATCTTTCTTTTTCATACTCAAGTTTGATTTCAAGTTGCATGGTTGAAAAGTTATATTGGTTTTTTAGGTGACTGGGTTGTAATCTCCATTCATAGAGTTGGTGGAATAAAAATGGCCCTAACCTGATCATCCACAGTTGAAAATGCATGAAAACTTGTGGAATGATAGGATAGGACTTGTACATATTTTTTTTTGTTTTCCTTTGTATTTTTGCAACTGATCTCCTAGTTGTCGAGTGATGCCTTAGGCTGACTACTTGGAGTAGGTGAGCTAGGACAGTGAGAAGATGTGTTTGAAGAGAACACCCATGATCTGTCATGGCCAACCCAATGGTATGGTTATAATCCCTAGAATGTCCCCTTGAAGATACAAGTGGTTATAGGGGTTAGTATGAAGTTTGAAGACTTCTACAAGACATTTTGTGGAAACTAGTCTAAAGGCCTAAAAGATATCCTAAAAACTAGGGCCTAAGAGAAAATAGGGTTGTGGGTGACTTGGAGCTCTATAATTTGGGATTCCTAAAGTGCTAGGTGATAGATTCCAAAATCATATGGTCTTCCTTAAGGTTGTGTGGAATAATTTAGAGAAATTAACCAAAATAGTCAAACTAGACCTAATACATTTAGGCCTAATTAGCCTTATTTGTGGATGGTGATAGCTAAGTGTTTGCAAATATAACCATAAGTGTTTGAAAGGACTAGAAAGGATATAGAAGATATATTCAACATCAGGAAGGGCCTAAAGATGGTAAGGGAAAGATCCTAAGTAGGGGTTTAGAGTTCTAGGGGAAGGAGCAAGGTAAACAAGGGCTAGTAGGACTAGTTCCTAAACAAAAAGGTTAAGTTCTAGCATCAACCCAACTATACCTAGGACACAAGTTGAGGTGAGGGTCTTGGAGGCCAAGGTTGGTGGAAAGAACATAGGAGGAAGGAACCATTGGATGGTTCCAACGGTTAAACCATAACTAGTAGAAGTTGAAGTCCTAGAACCCTAGACCCTCTGCATTAGATCTTCAAAGAGATAATTTTGGAATGACTAGAGAATTACCAAATGATATGAGTAGCCATATGTAGGAGGAGACCAATGTGATCCATGAAAGCTTACAAATCTACGATGAGATATATATGTTTGGTCCACTATTAAAGAATGTTTCATATCTCATGTGTGACTCTTTGGTAAATCTATTAAGATTGCAAGTATTGGTCAAGTGTTCACTTTTTTTTTCGCATAGGTTCTTACTTCTCTCAACCAGTAAATGGATTTTCATGACTCACCAAAGTATCTTCGAGGTAGGGTTTTCCTACCAGGTACATATTCTATTTAGGAGTTTTGTTGTGATGATCCTTTTTTGTTTTGGTTTGTGTATGTTTCTTTGGTTAGTCCCCTTTGTTATTTCCTTTTGGGTGACTCTATAGCACTTTGGTAAAGCATTACCTTCTCCCACCTTTGGGTTCATCCAATGTCCTTTGCAATCCTTGTCCCCAAATAGAGCCAACTATTGCCTTGGTTCCTGTACCTGCCAGATTGGGAGAATTTTATCTTCTAGAGTCAAAATAAATTCAAATGTGCCAAATTTCAGGATTCAAAACCCTTTGTAATTTATTGCATTTTTTAATGATCTTATGGTCTTGATGCTTTTGACTTGTCTCCAGTCAAGCTCAACACCTCAAATTTTCAAAATGTGGCACCTGAGTCTCAAATAATGAAACGTGTCAAAACACATGTTTTTGATGGAAACATTAACCTTTAAAAAATTTTAAGGTTAAGAAACAAGGTTCAAAATGCCCGTTTCTATTCAAAATTTCAACCTCTCATCCCAAGAAGAGTTAAGAAAATTATTCCAAATTTGCATTTTGAATCCCACACCTTAACCTCCAAAAATCAAAGAGGTTAAGCTTGAGACCCAAAACACGTGTTTTGGAGATGATCCTTAACCTCTTCACCCAAATGCTAGAGTTTAAAAAGTAAGAGGTTAATTAACCTCACCAAAAACACATAATTGGGAGGTAGTTATTAACCATAGAAGGGTAATTTCTTAACCTCAAATCTATATAAGAGATCATTTTATTTTGTAAAGGGACTTTCTTTTGAATTTTGAGGGAATTAGAGAACAATTATGTTGGAGTTTTGGTAGCAATACAATTTTTGGAAAGTGTGTACAAATCTTGTCTTTGTAATAAAAAAATTCTCTTATGTTCTTAGTATAAGGAAATAAAAGGAAACACATTTTGGGTTCTCTATCTATCAATCTGAATTGTTGGAGTGTTGATTCTTTTTGTAATGGGTGTTTTCATGGTATTATGCAAATGTTTAGTTATTATTGAATCAACATTGTGCTAATGATAGCCTTCAAGTGTAGCTCTTGATTGTTCTTATTAATGGTTTAAGTTAATCTAGGAAAGCTTTGACATCATTTCGTGCATTCGTCATTAGTAGCTTTCTTTCTATCTTTCAAAGTTTGAATACATTTTTGTTGAAAAATCAAAAATTATATTTTATGAGGGAGTTGCCCCTCTCAAACATAGAGGAAGACTGTAATTTGATAGTGATCAGTTGTAGTCTATCCAATTGTTGGCACAGTTGTCACTGTTCACAGGGCGAACATGGTCAACACGTGTTTTGGAGATGATCCTTAATCTCTTTGCTCAAATTCTAGAGGTTAAAAAGTAAGAGGTTAATTGACCTCACCAAAAATACATAATTGGGAGATAGTTATTAACCGCAGAAGGATAGTTTCTTAACCTCAAATCTATATAAGAGATCATTTTTCTTTGTAAAGGGACTTTTTTTTTGGAATTTTGGGGGAATTATAGAACAATTATGTTGGAGTTTTAGTAGCAATACAATTTTTGGAAAGTGTATACAAATCTTGTCTTTGTAATAAAAAAATTTGCTTATGTTCTTGGTATAAGGAAATAAAAGGAAACACATTTTGGGTTCTCTATCTATCAATTTGAACTGTTGAAGTGTTCATTCTTTTTGTAATGGGTGTTTTCATGGTATTATACAAATGTTTAATTATTATTGAATCAACATTGTGCTAATGACAACCTTCAAGCATAGCTCTTGATTGTTCTTATTAACAATTTAAGTTAATCTAAAGAAGCTTTGACGTCGTTTGGTGCATTTGTTATTAGTAACTTTCTTTCTATCTTTCAAAGTTTGAATACATTTTTGTTGAAAAATCAAAACTTATATTTTATGAGGGAGTTGCCCCTCTCAAACGTAGAGGAAGACTGTAATTTGATAGTGATTGATTATAATCTATCCAATTGTTGACACAATTGTACTATTCACAAGGTGAACATGGTCAGTTTCATAGATGATTTCCCATTGACAGATCTGTTTACCAATAACTTAATATCAAGTATCCTTTTAATTGAATATAATAATTGAATCCATGTGATATTTTAATTTTTTTCCACAAATATTTTCCTATAATATATTTGTTATCTCTTATATCAAATATTATTATATATTGAATTTTACATAAAATTAATATTATAATTATATTGAATATTATATCATTGTAAAAATCATATATTTGAGTTTTAGGGCTATAAATGTATTTATAGTTTAACTTATGATCTCATTTAGGATTAACTAAGATTACAGTTTAATGTTTGTGATAATGTTAAGATTTAAAATTTTGGCTTTTTTTCTAATTTATATATTTTTAAATATCATTGATTAAATAGTTTGTCAAATGATTTTCTGAGTTGCACAAATATATATTTAAAAAATAATCCAATTTTTCTTTCTAATTTACCTTCAACATTTCTTAAGAGTACAATTGTTATTTATAACAAGAGACACAATGTGTCAAAGTTCCTTCCAATAATTGAAAAAGAAGGAAAATAAAGATTTATAGATAGAAATGAACAATATGAACGAAGGATATGAAGAGAGAGCTAAAAGAGTGAATGATATTATAAGGACAAGTAAATGTATAATGATAGAGAGAGTTGAAGGGAATTTTAAAAATATTAATAATTATATTATTTTAAGAAATATATAAATAGCAATACAAATTATATTAATTATAAGTTGAAATATTTAATTTTAAAAATCAAATTGTTGATTACTTAATTCAAACTACCAAAAGATCTAGTAAGTTTGAGGGGTACTATTAGTTTTACAATTGTAAAAAATAAACATCAATGTAAAACTAATAAATATATTTAAAATAAGAAATATAAAACATTTAACTTTATATTTGAACTTGGTAAAAGAATAGATTGTGATAATTAATATTAATTAGATATTATTTTTGTCCAAAGTTGTGTGAGGTGGAACATAAAAATGATTACTCTTTTGAAAAATCTAATCAATTTGTCACAAATGTGAAAAGATAAAGTTGTAATTAGTGCATTCAATTTTTTTTGAAGAAAATTGAATTTTCTCCCAACAAAATAGTATAGTCCAATTGAATGAAAAATGTGATTTATAAAATAATGGAAAATTAAAAAAAATATAAATATTTGAAATTTCTTTTAATCTTTTAAATTCTATGAGTTGATTTGAAAAATTGAATTGAATGAAATGCTTTTGGAGAACTAATAAAATACCACTCACTACATATAATTTGCAAAAACTACCATTTTTTCATGTATAATTGCAATAATATATTTTCCTCATAATTGATAGGACAAATAATACAAATTCCAAAATCATAAACACATTAAAAAATTCATATTGTATTCCGAATATGGAGTTTATTTCCAATTTTATATGGCCAGGGCACCATTAATAGCTAACAACCACATTCGACAGAATTTAGCTGTTGCCTTGATATTATAAAAAGTAGCAGATATAACAGACAGGTCCAATTGGCGCGGACTTGGACAAACATGTTTGTTAGCAAGTAGGAATTCATATGCTTCCTCAAGAAGCGCGGAATCGATTTGAAAACTGGCAGGGTTTTTATCAAGGAGCTTAACTAAATGTTTTCCAAACGAAATCTTGAAGATTTTATTATTATTAAATTCAATACTTAGATTGTACGATTAACTGATAGATTTCAGTTAAATGATAATCCTATAAATTCATCCTGTACCAGTAAAAAATTATATATTTAGATAGTATTTTTTATTTAAAAAACTACATAAAACGACCTGCTTGTTGTCAGTGACAGATCTATGGGGCCGAGGGCCCAGCAGTGGTACCCTCTTTTCCTTTCTTCCTTCGATGATCCAACAAAGCTTTAGTTTTGAAGGGTTTGAGGAGTGGAAAGCAAGGGTTTGAGGGTTGAAGCTCGGGGCACTCTACTCACCGAACAGCCGTCAACTACTCGCGGTTGGAAGGAGTTATTGTCTCCAACACCCGGTGGGTAGCATGTCTCGGTTGACGCATACTAAATCCGTCTACTGTTTACCCCGATTGGAAGATTTACAATTCCCCTTGTTACGTAAAATGCAGTCGTCTTCGGTAATTGGGAAAGGATTAATTTTATATGAAAAGAAAGTCTCCCACTTGGGTAATTGGGCAGTCGTAACGTGTGGGGGCAGATGGAGCGTGGAGAGTGAGCGGAGTGGAGCCCTTGCATAGTGTTGGTGGGCCATTCAAACATAGCCGCATCCGCAGTCAGCACCAGAGTTTTGATTGCTCGCATAAAGCATCGTAAGTAACTGCCGCGGATCATTCTGAGATCCAGAATGCCATTTCAATAGCAATGCTCTGCTTCGCTCAATGTACATTGGTCCTCAATTGTTTCCAGAGTTCTTTCTGTAAGTGGGCTTCGGTTTCACCCTTATGTTAGACAATAATGGGTATATGACCCGCGAGAAATAGCTTTGCTCGGAAGAAAGGCTTTATGGTAGCCGAGTAAAGCTGCTTTTTTTGTTGGGATTCGAGGCAGAATGTTTAAGGCTGCAAAATCGAAGAGCAAGAGTAATGTCGAGTGGAGACTTGAGTTTCAAGCTACTCAAGTAAGTAGGCAGGATGGGCTGGTCTGCCATTGTTTTTGGTTTTGGTTAATGATGGTCATGGTTATGATTTCACCTGTGAATTCAGGTTCCACAATCAGGATGGGAGAAGATGATAGTTTCCCTCGTATCAGTGGAGAGTGGCAAAATTGCAGGTAAGACAGGGAGGGCGTCATTTAAGAAGGGGAATTGCGAATGGGCTGACCCAATTTATGAAACAACAAAGCTAGAGGAAGATGCGACAACTGGGAAGTATGTGGAGAAACTCTACAACCTCGTATTATCAACGGTACTAATCACTTCTGTGGATAAGGATCCTAATTTTTTTACTTTTGTGTTCGAAAATAAGTCAACGATCTTTTGCTTGGGTGCATGAATAATCGAATTTAGACAGAACATTTGCTCCACCAAATTGGTCCTGGATAAGATCTGACGTCATCTCTTCTGAGAGAGGTCAATTTGATCAGCAGTCTTACCTAGTAAACCGAAGGGCCACTTGAGCTCATTTTATTTACTCAAAAGCAACTCTGTTACAACAACTGAAATTTCCTAATTCAATTTCGCAGGGGTCTTCTCAGTTGGGAGAAGCAAGCATCAATCTCACAGATTACATAGGAGCCATAAACCCTGCCTCCATTTCTCTACCTCTTAAAAGCTGCATCACCGGGACTATATTACATGTAAGGCATTCTAAAACAAGCGTGTTCAGTTTATGTAACTACGGACTCTTATTTTCTGCTTTATTCGCTTTATTGACCAGAAGTTATATAGACATATCTTGTTTTAAAATGTTATCAACACGCCTAGTTTGTTTCTTACCTTACCTCTTTGCAGGTTACAATTCAGCAGCTTACTGGAAAGCCTGGACACAGGTAAATATCTTTTACTCTAGAGCCATGCTTATTATATGGTAGCCTAGATTCCAAACTGTTTTGTTCTAATATAATCTGGAGAGCTGTAGATGCTGAATTTCTGGTTTAACTATTGCAGAGATAGTTTTAGGCGATTGCAGCATCTTATAACTGCTGAATATGATGATGAGGATGACCTCGTTGGTACAACTTTATTTTCTGATGGTACAGCCAATGATCACGACAGTGAAGTAAGTACTTGTAGCTAATGTCAATGGCTCCTCACTATAAATTCTTTGTAGAATAAGGTTATTTTTCTCCTGTAATTACATTTTATCGATAGTTTTTATACCTTTGCATGATGCTTAGATACAAGCAGTTATGTGTGTCAACTTTCTAGTATTTAGTAGCCTATAACTGTTGCAAGCATATATCCAATTACACTAACATGGTTTTGTAAATGAATGAAATGTTACAACTGGAAAACGGACTGTGACTAATATTAACATGGGAAAATGGGAGCAATACTTAAAAGGGGCGCGTGAATTTTTCCTGCTATGTTCGGCACATGCAGGAAAGATGTGATGCGTGAAATCTTCATTTCATTCACCTTATTTAACAAAGAGCACATATCACTCTCGGCCTAGATATTTCTAGTAAGCTTGTAGGTTCCTCGTTGTTTACTTGCTTTACCTATTTTATGATTGGGGTTTGACTACTCTGATAAAGAATGTAGCTAGTAGTACAATTGTCTAACTCTAGATGTTTCATTTATACCTCCAATAATAACCTTTATTTCACATTTATACCTATTGTATTTTATATGAACACGAAAATAAAGTATCTTTGTATAAGTTTTAGCATGCAACAGAGTTATACTTTATTTGTTAGTGTGCAGGGCTAATGCAATAAGCATTGCATTTTAGCGACTCCTCCTTTGTACACTATTGTGGATAGAACCATGACCATCATAAGCCTTCCATAAAAAAACCAACCTTCTGGCCAATGGTCATAAAATGTTCCTTGCTATCCTATATATTAGTGCCTATTAATCCTGCCTTTACACACTAAATGACTATTCTTTGCATCTTGGGAATCCCCTATTCACCCTCAGCTGGAAATTCACACATTACACATTCAAACCCCTATACCTCCCATCAGCATAGGTATGTGACTCAAAATCATGTATTCAATTAGCCATGTTTGTATGTAGTATGTACAGTTCACAACTAAATGTCTATGTTCTATAGGGATGTGTCTCTAGTCCTCAAACCCCTGTCCAGGCCCTTAATAGTGTTTTTGCTGGAAAGATTGAAGGGGGCGTCCAATGCTGTTCCAAAATTCTTCAAATATTTGAAATGTGTTGCAGTAAGAGGAAACACTGTGGAAACGTTAGGCCTTCTCTGAGACAGCCGGGGACTGAGATGTCCCTTGATCATCCTCGGATGGTCAGGTGTCCCTGACTGCAAAGTAATATTTTATAATGTTTTGAGAAAATTGTTCATAATTTTTTAAAAAGACTATTAAATATGTTTTGATAGCATCACAACAGCAGTGTAACATGACTGCATTATAACAGCAGCAATAAATATATGATGATAGCAATATGACAGCAGCATAACAGCAATTAAATTGTTATGCCAGCAGTGACAACAACAATAGTATAACACCAATAAATATACAATGAGTCAGATTCATAGCTAATAATAGAATTTATATACACTGATAGCAATATGTTGAATTTATGATTTCATTGTTCAAAAAAGTCTTAAGCTTCAAAATTCTTGATATGATGTTAGAGTTAGTTATTATTGTTAGTTGCTAAAGAGATTAAAGGTGCATTGCGCATGGTTTTGTATAGTGTGGTATTGCATGAGAAATGCGGAGAAACGATATATTTTAGGAATGTGGTTCGTATGCAGGCATTTGCAGATATTATCCAACATCATTTTGACAAGATCATGCTTTATTACTGCTATTATATGGCTGTCCATTAACTTGTAGAAATCTCTCTCTCTCTCTCTCTGTCACCTTTTTGGGATTGCCCCAAATCTTGCTCCAAAATCACAAATTCCATTAAAATAAGAAATAACTTTACCAATTAAAATGCCGCCTTTTAACAAGGCAAATCCTGATTTAGGTCCTGCAATGCATTATACAATATTGTGTGCATATATGTATGTATGTATGTATGTGTATATGTATGTGTGTATGTATGTATGCATGTATGTATGGTAACACGTTGGAGTGCAAATATATATAATTATCATAATTCATTAGATAAGTCATGTCACATCTATGCTCATTTCGTATTCAATCACAATAGGTTTTGAATGAGGGAACATGATTGGTTTGCTCAAAGTAATCCTCACACTAATCCCAAGATTGGACTTTATACTCCCTTGTCCCCAAGTTGCAGGCACATTGGACATCTATTATTGGGTGGTCCACCTAGTGGAATGCTCATTTCTGCCCTCCCTATTCTTGTCTCCCTATTCATTCTCTCATGACTGATTGCTCTAACAATCCACCATTCTATAGGTTTAGAAGGAATTCACAATAGGGTTCCCACGAAATCCTCCTATCTAAGCCCAAGAGCGTACTATATATATATATATATATATCTTAGTTTGTAATCACATGTTGAAGTACAAATATGTATAATTATCATAACTCGTTAGATAAGTCACATCACATCTATGTTCATTTGGTATTCAATCACAATAGGTTTTGAATGGCGGAGCATGATTGGTTGGCTCAAAGTGATCCTCACACTAAGCCCAAGATTGGACTTAATACCCCCTTGGCCCCATGTTCAAGGCACATTCAACATCCATTATTGGGTGCTCTACCTAGTGAATGCTCGTTTCTGCCCTCCCTATTCTTGTCTCCTAATTCATTCTCTTATGACTGATTGCTCTAGAAAGGTATTTACAATAGGGTTCCTGGAAATCCTCCTATCTAAGCCCAAGAGCAGACTTTATACCCCCAGAACCCAAGTGGCAGGCATATTGGACATTCATCATGGGGTGGTCTACTTAGATGGTGATCTCATATCTGCTCCTCTTTCTTGCATTTCCTTCACTTCTCTACATAATTTGCTTTTCAGGTTATAAATAGATTAATGTTTTGGAATATGCATTTTACATCATCACAGAAGAATTATTGATTTGCTATTTCATACCACTCTTTTGTAGAATATAAGATTATTGTAGGTTAATGTTTCAGTCTGCCATCGTAAATTAGACAGATCTGACTTGATGCCATTTTCCTCTTGGATGCTGATATCAGCTCTTTGGATGAGTGCTAATGCTGATTGGTTCGATCTATAAATTTGATTGCTGAAGAATGTACTGTTGTATTATGAGGATCGATGTTGCTTGGAATGATTGCTTGATATCTACAAACTTGCCTGTTCTTTATGAGCACTGATGCTTATTGAATTGCCTTTCATGATGCCTTGTTTCCATCATGGTCTTTCCAATTTTAAATCTTAATGTCATCATAAAGAGGGGCGACCCTTGGGAAGTTGCTGCTCTTTCAGGAATGGGCATGCCTCTTCAGAACCAAACTTTCAATGATGCTTCTTCATAATTGATGGATGCCATAGATTACCCACTTAATGACATCTCTTAATGATCCTTCAATCACTGGTGTAAAACTAATTATTGCTGCCGTAGAATTGATCACTGTATAATATATTGTTATTTCTACTAATTGCTGCCTTCCAAGTGATCACTTCTGCTCATTCCTATCCTTGCTGGTCTGGTTGCTCATTCTTAGAATAGAAAATTGTGAAGTCTTAGATTCAAGATCATTTCGATACTTTCCTTTTGGTGGGGACATGAATTTGCTAACCTATTGTGCCCCCCCTCATTTAAAACCTATTGTGATTGGATACAAAAAATGAATATAGATGTTACATGACTTCTCTAACAAATTATGATGATTATACACATTTGTACTCAGGCTAAGTCACAAGGTTCGGACTCGAATTCGAGTTCGGTGATCCTAAATTCAGATGAAGGTTGGCAAAAGTGAAATTCCCAAAAAGTTCCACATTAAAAATTTATTTATTTTTAAATATAAGTAATATATCCAAAAAACTGTCAAAATAGTTTAACATTGATAAAAAAAAATTTAACAAGAAAATAGCAGCAAAATGGGCAGCACTCATTCTAGTAAAGTATATACATATTGCAATCCAAATTATGTCCTTTCAGACCAGATGTCTTCTATCAAGCACCAAAAACCCCCAAAGCAATCAGAACAACTGTACCTCCTTAACACACATCTACTGTCATTAGCTGTATCACCTGAATGTAGCTGGTATTAATGGAGCGCTCGAAGAGCACATAACACTACACCTACAAACTTTAAATTTTTAGGCTTCTATATCAAAATGGAGTAATACTGTAAACCCTCTAAAAGCCCTCATTTATCCCAAACATACCAAACATTTTGAAGGCTTTCAATTTTACTTCAGCCTTTTCCCAAACAGAAGTGACACCTTGTAAGCACACCCTAGATCACAGTTAGCATGATCCTCTGACTCCCTGAGCATCCTTGTTGACTCGAGATACAAAATGGTTGCCAAAGAACACCACAACATCACCTCTAGTCTCTCTGCACTTCAAGTCCATGTCTTCCTTGTGATTACTCATCAGGCCTTCCTCTCATATATACCTTTGGAGCCACCCACCCAGCTCCTCCTTAAAACCCATCATAAGTTTTAAGAAAGACACACTGTGGCTTACAAGTTGTTGCCTGCAAGGTATAATTGTCAGGTCAAGGTAATATGTGATGGGATATTTCACCACCTCACCAATGTGTGCGAACCATATAAAGGTCCTTTGTAAGAGGGATACCCAAGTTCTTGTCAGTATTTTCTAGCACATATGTTGCTCCATCAAAAACCTTCCTTCAACTAGTTTTTTTGCAAATTCTCTTAGCCATCTCTGTTGACTCCCCTACATTTAGCATGGATGCGAGGAACATTGTAGATGTGTCCAGATCAACCTTGTGCTGTAGATCAGCCTAGAGGTAATCCGACCCCAAAACCATTCTTATGGCACACACAACCAACATTCGTCAGATTTAAAAAATCTGCCACAATATTTTGTTAGACTCTCTAAAAAGACCATTTGTCTCCTTCGGCCTAGCAGTCTAACAAGCATATCCATCGCTGTGACACCCACTCACCAATGACACACCAAGCCAAAGGTACTAGGCTATCTTACAAAGCATAGAATCTGTGATGTGAAAAAGGGAAACACCGCTTTTAAATCTCAAAATTTCCTTAAGGCAATTTTTATACAATAAGCTTATCTTCTGAAGTGCCATCCCACCATCTTAAATCATTCACTCCATTTGCGTTGAAGCCCACTAACCTACCGTCCATTTGTCCTTGCTAGGATAAAACAATGCTACACGATCCCATGTGTCTGGGCAGTTGCCCATCAGATCTTACATCAATCTGCATGCAACAATTCATTCTTCAAAAAGGAGAGAGCACAATTTCCATTCCAAAAGAATTGCCTTACCCCCCATGTGCTGACAATAAATGCTACACAATCTCCATCTTCATCATACACTGGTTTCTTACATCATATCACACTCCAATGAGTTCGACTCTGCCGCCACTTTGGCTAGCTCATCAGCCACTTCGTTACCCTCACATATACATGGGAAATTTTGAAATCTGAGAATTTTTTGATCAATTCCCAAATTACATCTATCCATTTCTGAAGCCTCCAATTAGGGGCGAATCTTTGCTTAATCAATTTAATTGTCAGAAGAGAATCCCCTTCCAGATGTAATTTCTCCACTGTCAGTTCATTTCCAGATTTCACACCAATTAGAGCTGCTCTGAACTTAACATTGTTGCTTTCTGTCACTCCCAAAGGGATCGACTTCGTTTTCACTACCTTCACTTTGTGTTCCTGACCAACACAGCTAGCTCCACTCATTCCTGGATTTCCTCGAGGCACCAACAAAATTTGTCTTGACCCAACCAAATTTGGGGCCTCACATTTCACCTTGTTTCTAGCATTTTGCATAAGATTATCCTTTTGAGTTCCATTAACAAGGGAACATTGCTAAATAATTTAACAAAATAAATCAATTTATTGTAAAATAAAACAATTTTATATACATTAAATATCATAAAATTGGATGTTCAGCAAGGTTAATGATCTCAACAGTGATTTGTATTGTACTGGTATGAAGTTTAAACACTCGGAATAGAACTTGCATATAAAATTTGTCTTGACCCAACCAAATTTGGGGCCTCACATATCACCTTGTTTCTAGCATTTTGCATAAGATTATCCTTTTGAGTTCCATTAACAAGGGAACATTGCTAAATAATTTAACAAAATAGAACAATTTTATATACATTAAATATCATAAAATTGGATGTTCAGCAAGGTTAATGATCTCAACAATGATTTGTATTGTACTGGTATGAAGTTTAGACACTCGGAATAGAACTTGCATATAAAATTTGTCTTGACCCAACCAAATTTGGGGCCTCACATTTCACCTTGTTTCTAGCATTTTGCATAAGATTATCCTTTTGAGTTCCATTAACAAGGGAAAATTGCTAAATAATTTAACAAAATAATCAATTTTATTTTAAAATAAAACAGTTTAATATACATTAAATATCATAAAATTGGATGTTCAGCAAGGTTAATGATCTCAACAGTGATTTGTATTGTACTGGTATGAAGTTTAAACACTTGGAATAGAACTCAGTTATAATAATCACTAAAAGCAATTTCTATTAATATTGCTGGAAGTTAATGAGAATAACAAATATACATAATATATGAGCATAAAGGGCAGTCTACCATACAAATAACAGAACTTTACATTTTAAAACAAATAGGCCAAGGGCTCTTAGCAGAGAACAAAAATCCTAGGAACCTGAGTAAGGGTCCTAGGCTCCAAACTGGCACCCAAAGTACAGTTCAATCCAACATTTCATACCTGCTTACATATCTTCCAATGAAATAGAACATAGTGCTTAGCCTTTATTTTCCTAATAATAATCAACACACTTCTTCAAAACAAGTTTAACAATGTTTTGGCTACTCCAAACAGACAGCCTGGGATCCACAGGCCAGAGACATCTATTGAAGGAGAGAGGGTGTAGGGAGCAAGGCAACACAATTGCAGATGCCTTCACACACGGCATGACTTCAAATGTACAAGTAACCTCTAGAATCGGTTGATTCCTATCTAAACTAATGTTTACAAGGATAAGAGTAAAGAGGAGGGTTCAAAAGAGGAGATGAGGGTTAGAGGAATAAATGAAAATGGTGGGGCACCAAAGAAAGAGATTAGTCAGCCCTTGCTTTAGCACACAAATGATTGTCATGAATATGCAAATATTGTGGTGGGACTGTTTCCACTTACTCACCGCGGGTTCACTTGTGGATATAACAACATTATAAGACATCTATGACCAGTGTATAGTGAATGCGCACAAGCATAGTTTGGAAACTCTGCGGATACTCTCTGTTTTGTTTGCTGTGTGAGCTTTTACAACTTGTGAGCTTTTATGGACATGCAATAAACTCACATAAAAACACTGACATGTGTAAAATGCTATTTAAAGCACTTTTTTTGCTATAAAAGCCATGCCTATTCTTGTTTGAGATTCCAATTTCTATTTTGACACATTTGTTTTCATTGATATTTGCAAATTAAAAAAAAGATTTTTGAAGAAATTTTAATTTTTAGTACTTTCTAGTTGCTGAGTTGAAAATCTTGGGCTTGCCAAGTATTCTCCAAGTCTGTGTCTGTGAACTATGAATAAAAATAATCCACTTCAGTCATGGGGGTAGAAATAGACAAACATAAAACAAATTCAGAAATTAGACATAAGGGGGCTCTTCAACACAAGATATGAGTACCAAAAAATTTAAACAGTATTCTATTAGTCAACAGCTGAAAAATCACTGATCTATCAGTGATTGTTACTAGAGAAAACAACAAAAATAATCTTTACAAGAGGGGTAAGCCATTTACATTTAGATTGCTAAAATGAAGCAATCTGAACCATCAGTTCAAATAGAGCTAACCCAAGGAACAGGCATCACTTGCATGTTAAATATAAAAAATAGAGATCTTTCGTATTATGTAGCTCAACTCACACTTTTCATAGAGGGGAGAGAGTTCCACATTAAATAATTTAAAGTGATAAGTGAATAACAACATGCACAGCTCCAAAATGGATTTAAAACTAAATAGGAGATTTTATTAAAATCTAATGCAAGGAGAAAATTACTTCATGATATCTTCAGCATAATTGCCAAGCAGCTTCTCAAGCCAAGAGGCCATGCAACTAACTTGCTAGTTGCAATGTGTAATGTCCCCTATTTAGCATGACTATGATAGTGTATGGATTTAACTTTTTGCTGGGCCCTTGTAGGCTAATATTGGTGATTAGACGACCTCATTGAGGGTTATGGCTCCGTTTGTTGGGTCTTACTATTTGTCGTAAATCAATGGATGGTTTCTTTGAGCTCAGGTAAGTTAGAGGAGTTGAATGATGCTATCGACTTTTATTTTTGGCTTCTAGTTTGGGATCCAACAATACATCTCAGCTTATTTTAGTGAGTCACCCTGTCTGATTCATTCGTCATCTTTCTTCATCAGGATCAGTCATGTGCTATTAGATTTTGATTCTGATGCTTCTTCGACAATTTTCACAAGACAATTGAATTATGAAATTAATTTAATTAAATATGCCGAGGTTGCTATTTTTGTTGGTATTGTATATTGGCCACCTTGGTGTTATAACTCGTTGGAACTAGGTTGAAAAGTTTTAAATCTTGGGCACATGAAACAATGACCTTGTATGTTAGAGTATCATAATATTGTTGAAAAGGTCGTTTTTGGAGCCAAAGGGTGTTAATAAATAATATTATTCAAATATATGTTTAAGTATAAAGCAAAAGGCTTTTAAGTGAAAGGTGTATCTACAAAGCTACATGTCGTTTGGTGTGATGGTGAAGTTTTGGCTTTTAAATGTTATCAAAAGCACTCCATGAGAAGAATCAATCATTCTATTGCTTATGTTATTTATTGTGCATTTGATAACTTTGTGTTTGGAGAAGAGATTGAAACAAGGGTTTCAACATTTTTGGAGAATTGTGAATTCTTCACCATTTCAACACTTTGAATACGTGAAACACTGGGTGAATTGTGCTCTATTTGTTGAGTATTGGTTTGAGATTATCTAAGGAATTGAATGTTGCTGCTGTATACCATTCAATGAACTGTTTGGCTGCAATTTGATAAGAGAGGGAAATCAATTATTGTGCGTCGAATCTGCTGTACAATTTTTGCAATCAAACACTATTTTGTGGAGTTGAGTGCTGCTGCGATCTGAATCAAAACCTGCGATCTCCTTATTAGGGCAGTATTGAGGGTTTTACAGGCAACCTTTTATCAAATAATGGAAGTGCACCATTTCCTTGGGCTGCAATCAGATTTCCGCTATTGGCATTTGGTGTTTAAGAAATTGTGATCTCCAAATCTGCAATGTCAATCATCTCGAATCAGGTTTTTTAAGTAGATTGAATTTATTATGTGTCTTGCATTGTAATAATTGCAAATTTGGATCATTGCAATTGGAATTAATGAGTTGACGCTTCATATTAGCTTTAATTTTGTGTTTAGTTTTATGAGCATTTCTATATATACTCGAAACAAAAGCAAAACTATTCTTCAACATTATCCTTGTTTACCGCATAGGGTAAGAAGTTAACACATGTATAACACGATTCAATTCAGAACAGGTACTTTATTCATGTATGCACTTGCAGATTACAATCCGATTACAATGACTACAATGATCTATGATGATTCCAAAGTCCATCTCGGATGTGTACATATACCTTTCCGAAGGGGTGAATCAAGCGTCATGCGCCCGTTCTGATACTATTCTACCCGTCAGCTACATTATACATTTACCGACAACATCATCCCCCCCAAAAGAAAAGGTCGTCTCCGGACGACAATACAACAAAATTCATTAACAAAATTTTCTAACGAAGTACATCAATGCATAAGTACTAGACAGAGGGATGCATCCTTGGCGTAGTGGCCGTTCGCGTCCGCAACTCGTTCACCTCTGCCCTTAGCTTGTAGACCTGTTCTTTCTTGATCTTTTAGCTCTGCTTCTGCTTCCAACTGGAGCTCTAGGGCCGATTGCATCATCTCTCCAACCTCTCCCAATTCCTTCTTCTTCCCTGCTGCCATCTTTTCTTTTTCTGTCATCAATTGTTCATTTGCTGCTGCTAACTGTTCTTTTGCTGCTAACAGGGCTATCCTCTCGAATTGCCAGGCCGCCCTCTCTGATTCCTAGGCTGCCCTCTCCGAAGCAAACCTGGCAGCTGACTCCTCCCGAGCTCTCTCAGTTGCTAGCTGGTCCGCCTGATTCCTCCGAAGGGTGTAATATATCTCCCTGTGTAACCTTGCAATCTCCTGAATCAGTATCTCAATCTGACCCTCCATCTGGGGTTCCCTCGTCATGGACCAATCTTGTCGCATCTCCGTGGTCTCCACATCGGGCCATCCCCTCTCCTCAAAACAAAATATAAAGGCAGCTGGACATCTCGTCTATATGAAGGATATGACTCTCTCCAGCTCCTTCCCTACTGACTCCAATGCCTGCGTCTTTGCTGAAGCCAGAACCTCGCGAGCCCGAGATGCTAGAGCTGCGACATCATCAAGAAAAATTGCCTCCGTCATCACTATCTACTGTGCTAGTGGGTGTTCCTGTTGTGTTCTGGACTCCCACACTGTTTTGTGTTCTTGCGCTGTTCTAGACTTCCGTGCTATTCTGGACAACAGTCTTGTTTCCAACAACTGCGTTGTTTGGTGAAAAGTCTTCAAGTGACGTTCTATTCTCCGCCTGTATTCGTTCGTCCGGTGTATCGGGAACGAAGAGATCCCTCCACGCTCGTGCTCCCTCGGCACTTCGAGCCGTGCGAGTTGCTTCCCTTTCGTTCGGACACTCTCCCCTCAGCATATACAGTTTAAGGAATTCTTCCCTTGTTTCCTCCACCAAATTCAAGTGTTGTCGAGTTTCTTCCAGCAATTCCTCGACACTCCTCAGCCTACTAGGTGAGTGCACTCCCTCCATCTGTGCCTCTTCACCCCTTCGGTGCCCTTCGGCAATTTGCTGAAGTCTTTGTCTGCGTTCTGCTTGGTGTGTTAAAATTAAAACTTCTTTTGCTGTACTTAGTTCATTTTTATCTTTTACCTTATTCCGATCTTTGTTTGGCAAATTCGGCATTAATCTTCATATTATTCGTTTGTTCCAAGTATGTCTGGCAACGGCGCCAAATGTTTACCACATAGGGTAAGAAGTTAACACATGTATAACACAATTCAATTCAGAACAGGTACTTTATTCATGTATGCACTTGCAAATTACAATGACTACAATGATCTGTGATGATTCCAAAGTCCATCTCGGACGTGTACATATACCTTTCCGAAGTGGTGACTCAAGCATCACGTGCCCGTTCTGATACTATTCTACCCATTGGCTACATTATACATTTACTGACAACAATCCTAGAGTGAGACAACAAGGCTCATTACAACGATATCAAAACGGTTTCTTGACATCTTGTGGGGTAGGTAAATTTATTATTATTTTGGTCCTGCTGTTGTTATTTGAGTGACCCTCTTGTAGTTATTTCAGTTATGGACGAATACAAAAGATCTAGTAAATATGAAAGCCAGTTGAATAGCAAGGATAATCTTAGGAAGCAAACAAATGCGTTGATGGAAACTACGGAAGACCTTAGACATAATCAGAAAAGGATGGATGCTTTACTCTTGAATCTGACAACTCTAGATAATTGTGCAAGTTATATAGTTTCCATAAATAAAAAGTTTCCCTCACAGAGAGTGCAGGATGAGAAACTAGAGTTTTTCATAGGTGAAACATCCAGAAGTCTTCACAATGAGTTTTCAACAACGGGTGATCATGGTGCAAATGATCCCATGCTTAGTGGGATGACCACTAGTCCATCTTGTGTATATGATGTTGGCAACCCTTCGTAGAGACACGTAGATATGACCGTTTTGCTATAGGGTAGCCGCATTGAGTCTCAACATCTTGATGAGACCAAAGTTAGTGAACATGACAATAATGATGACATGTTCACTACCATTGATGACAACCTTAGTCTAGTTAGTGGTTATAAAAATGTCAATGACACAAGGTCTGATTCTCAAGACAACAGATTCTTATTTGATGATGTTGATAGAGTTGCTAATAGGGAAAGTGCGGAAGAGGCAGTTGATACCATCACTAGTTTAGACTCTCTTGATGAGAGTGTTGTTTTTGAAGATTGAGAGGACATTGTAGGGCATAATAAAACAATGATGTAATTAAGGATAGTTAGTAATGGGTTTGGGTAGTTAGGTAGTAAAGGGATGTGTCGGTTTGTCTTCCTAACCAACCGGCCATTATTTAAGAATGGATGGAGTAATGGGCAGACCATTTCTACCACAAGTGCAAGTCACAAACACTGACGGAGAAGAGGACATAACAAGAGAAGATCAGGTGACACAAGACCTGGTGGTAGCCTGGGAAGTTTCCGTCGACCAATACGTATAGAGGGAAGCTCGAGAGAGAGTTGTTGCAAAGAGCATGGTAAAGGTCAAACTTTCGGTTTCACCAATAGTGTATGACCTTCTTGGACAAATACCTCAGTTGCTAGCTAAAAACTTGGCACGAGTGGAGGAAGAAAGACGCGAAGTACAAAGAGAGCAGAGAAGACAATAAGTACTCCAACAATTCACTAAAAGTAGTTGAGAACTTCAGGAGCAAGAAAATCCAAGGAGGATAACCAAACAATAAAATAATTCATGCCCCTAATACCAAATAAGGATCGAAGATGAGTATGGGAAGAAGAAATCGAGGGGGAAATTGCACTGAGATGGATTCTACCTCATAGGGAACATGAAGAAAGACAACGCCACTTAAGAGAACTCGTTGACCAATTTCAAGTTCCGAATCAAATTGAGGAGAATTTAATTGAAAACACAATAAAGGGCATACTCAATTTGGCAATCTCAAAAGGATGAGGAAGGAAGGAGGGGTGGAGCGACCCCAAGACCCCGACGTGAGGAGAACATCGATCTATACAAGAACAAAGCTCTAGGCATGGAGAGGAAGAACTAGGGGGAGTGTAACATCCCCTTTTCCCGGGCCTTAGCTAACAACTAGCATATCATCTAAATACATTTACTACTTCACATTCATGAGAAGGTAGTTATAACAGCTATTTTATATGTTCGTACGAAAGAGATTAACAGTTACAACCAGTTTAATTGAAATATCATAACTAACAATTGAAGGCATAATCAAATGAAACTAAATTGAGGATTTTAAGTTTCCAATACCTTAAATTCCAAAACCAAAATCTGCCTAGGGCAACATCTGCAAAACTCTGGGTTAGTCTACATATACCGCTTAGGGCACAAAAGTTGTACCACTATATTGTAATAACCAATACCATTTAGGGCAACAAAACCACTATAACGTCCCTTTTTTTCCATTTCTAATTAATTGTAAATAAAAAATATGTTCATATTTATGTTCACATGAAAGAATGATAGTTATAACAACTATCAAGTAAGCCTGTCTCATTCAAGCAGTTACATTTCATGTTCAATCAATTGATTTGAATTGATTTCCTAGTTCATTGAAAAGGAAAACTGATTTCTGAGCATTGAAAGGAATAATTGATTAAATGATATTAACCATCTAGCGCACCTTCAACTTGAAATTCCAAGCTCATAACTGGGAGAAATTTGGATGCAGATTGTATCTTGTCTTGTGCAAGCCTTGGCATCTGGTGGAGAGTAGAAGCATTGTTAGGGGCTTAACCTCCCAATTGCGGACCCATTTAACATCCCCAAAACAATCTCAATCGAGAAAGGCCCTCCCTACCTAGAACTAGGCTTAGGACCACCATTGTTGAGCCAGTGCGCAACCTAGTGTTAGAGCATCAACCCATCACTCGACTAGACAACAAGATTTATACACTGAACTACCATGAGTTGACTCAATTATTCAATGCTGTTATACATACATACACATATACATAATGCTGTTATACATACATACACATATACATATATATTATTGATTCATCTTGTTTTTTCTATTGCAGGGATGTTCTCTCCTCCCACTCTTTGTATTGGCCATTCTAGTCCTTATGGGTGCTTCTTAGGAAATCTGTTGAGTGGAGTTTCAATTCTAGTATCAATTTGCATTTCTGATATCATATTCATTGTATAGAATTTTCATCATGGCAACAAATACTGCACTTATCTCAAAGGCATATTGCCAATTCCTTTGGATAAGCTAGCGTATTTAAACAATATGCAAAGTAAAGTACTTCGGTGCTTTGAAACATCATATCATACACAGAATTTGTAAGGAACATATGTATAGTGGATTACTTGCAGTAATACATTGACAAGATATGAAGTTCACATCTATGATATCAGCATTTGGTCCTTCTGTTGTAGCATAAAAAAGAATAATAAAATGCATAACCTTACTGTACTGCTAGAAAGAGGTGTGCTGACTTGTAGGTATAAATTGCTATCCTCGTTTGGTCAACAAAAATGAAATCTAAAGAAGTTGGATGCTATGCCAAAAAGATTTGGCAATTCTGAAAACCACAATACTTGGCTCTTGAAAGATATAGGAGCTCGAACACAATACTAATTGTAGTGCTTGCAAAATGGCTTATAAATATTGCTGGAAGAATGAATAGAATCGCAGAGCTAAAACTAGAAGAATGCTCGCAATGTTATGGCGAGAAGATATATAAAACAGTTTGCAAACGCATGCTTGGTTACAAGAAAGGCCGAGGTGGTAGACACATAACCAAACATCGGTTCCATAAAGAATTACATTTCCATTGACTCAAAAATAAATAAACTCCATTGGTTGAAATATTTGAAAAGAAGATTTGAGAAATATAAGCTCGATGAAAAGATAGGCAATCTCTCAAAATCAACTAGGAATAATAATAATGATAAAGTTTTTCCCTCCAAATGATTTTTAAAATATATCGGCATCATGGTATCTATGCCACCTCTATTTGTACATACACATACATACATGTGTGCAAATTTAATCATTTATTTCTGATATCATGGTGCTGGTATATAAAGTCTAACAGGAGGCTCCACAATGATCTCAGGTAAAAAGGTAGCAACTTATCTTGTTAAGTTAATGCTTAATGTTTTTCTTTAATTGATAAGTGTTATGAACTGATTGGTTAGCTCATGGTTGTTCCTTAGTATACCCATGCTTGCCTAGCTGTTTTTCCTTGGTTGTGATGTTTTAGGACTCCTGCTTATTTGCTCAATGGTAGGTGGTGCCCCTTGTGCCCAACTCCTTTCTGGCAATGCTTTTCCCCCTTCGATGTACTTTTGCAAAGAAAGAAATTCTCCACAATAATATCATATTCCTCAATATAATCACAATTACTATAACAAGTTATTATTCATAAACCATCATAACTACTAACCACCATATCACTTCCATGAATTTATGATGAATAACCAACTTTCCAAGATTTCAAGATAACATTATAATAACATCATAACGATTAACTAACATGTCATCTTCATAGAAAATTATAACAATTAACCATCTTACCATTTCACATGATCATAACTAATTTTACCTATCAACTGACTTAACATGAAACCTCAACGACTATATGAGCATTTTAAAATTGAGCCAAAAATTCCCTCTCCCTTGTGTTTCATAGTCCTTGATGAACTTTGAAATTTTAATGAACACTACAAAAGACATTTAAAATTGGGCCAAAATTTGGGATGTAACAGGGAAAAGGAGAAGTCTTTAGACCAAGCACTCAAGAAACCATCTTGGCTGGAGGGAGCACAATTGCAGTAGGAGGGAATAGTCAAAGGAGGATGACCACAGAAAAGCAAAAACTCCCAAGATTCACAGGAGAAGGAATGAAAGACCTTGCAAGACATTGTAAAACTTGCATAAGCATATGGCGGGCAAATGGAGAGAATGACACCAATAAATGGTTAAAGGCATTTCCTGTCACCCTAAGGGTATGGCTATTGATTGGTACACAAATTTAGAGGTTGGGAAGAATGCCACATGGAAGGATCTCTGCACAACCTTCGAAGAAGTATTCAAACTTTTATAGGATGACGATGAGATAGTAATAGAGGTATATAATACAAGACAAGGAAAAATTGAATTGGTAAGAGCATAGAGTAGGAGTGAAGGAGTTAATAGGAAATTGGATAACAAACTTGCAAATGGGTTGAAGAAAAGGTGCTTTATTGAAGGGTTAACCCTGTCCCTATGGAGAAAAATGAAAATTGTTCCTCCATTATCATTTGCTGATGCTTTTACTCGTGCCATGGATATAGAGAGTAAAAGCATAACCTCTAAAGGAAGGAGGCATTGAAGTGGGAGCGAGAGCTCTGAAGAAAGTGGAGATGAGTCTAAAACTATCTAGGCATTGTGAAAAGACACGACGAGGATGATGAAAGAAATAATAGGAAGTAAGGAGGAGAAAAGAGAAGGAAAAGAACTATGGTGTATAGATTGTGAAAAAGGACACAAAGAATACTTGCTCCAAAAAGGCATTTTGTGACATATGTCAGGTATTAGGACACTCAATTAAAGATTGTCCCCACAATTTGAAAGCACATAATGCCCAGGTATTTTTTTCTCAAGGAGATTAATCCACACCTCCCTCTACTCTCCCACACAACACAAACATGGAAGCATCACTTGGAGGGTACTGAAATGACAGGAGGGGTAGCAACAACAATAGTAATAACAATACACCAAGGAGCCGAATTAAGTACGACTCCAGGGGACACACCATGATACAATATAGTAGATGTAATGAATGGGGACACTTTGCCTACAATTGTTAGAGTGGAGGACGAAATGGAGAGATTCTCTACAAGTGGTGCGGACCTGGTAATCATGAGGATGCCAACTGCCCCAAACAAAAAAGTGTGAACATGCTTGAGGTGGTAGAACCAAAGGAGGAAGTATTAGCCATTGCCTAGATGCACGCTAAGTAGACCATCCTAAAGGTATTTTCATAGGAGATGGCTGGTATCCTGTATTTAAAGCAACAACATTTAAAATCTTCCTTGAGTATAAGGACGCGTTTGCATGGACATACAAAGATTTAAAAGGAGTGCTACCAGAACTGTGCGTCCATCGTATGCAGGAGGCCTTATCAAATGAATAAGAACTATGCTGCCAAAGTTCAGGAGGAGATCACTAAGATGCTTGATGCATGCATAATATTCAAAGTACAGACCAATGAGTGGCTGTCGCCCATAGTTATATCATTGGAAAAGGATGAGAATCAAATTCGGATCTGTGTAGACTTCAAATACCTAAATGCAGTAACTATAAAAGACCCTTTCCCAATTCCCTTTAGGGACAATATTTTATAAGTGGTTGGGCAGGAGATATACTCCTTCATGGATGGGTTTTCAGGGTACAACCAAATCAACATTATCGAAGAGGAAAAATCTGAAAACCACCTTTGTAGTGGAGGATGGGATATATGCTTACAACAGGATGCCATTTGGGTTGTGTAATGCACCTGCCACATTTGATAGAACTATTCTTTATATCTTTGATGGGATGCTAGTGGGAAATTTCAAGGCCTTTATGGAAAATTGGTCAATCTACAATGATGAGCACCGCCTAAAGGTAATGGGAGACTGCATGGAATGATGTCAGAGGGCTAGGCCAATATTCAACCCAAATAAATGTAGATTCATAGTTCCCAAGGCACGCTCCTTGAACACATATTATGTAAAGAAGGGTTAAAAACAGACCATGACAATATCAGTTGTTGTTAACATGGAGGCTCTTGTAGATGTGACCATTGTCAATTCATTTTTAGGGCATGTGGGATACTATAGGAGGTACATAAAAGGATTTGTCGAAGTATCTCTACCCTTGGAAAAATTAACCAAGAAAGGAGAGCAATTTGTTTTGGGAAAGGAACAAGAGGAGGCTTTTTAAGAATTAAAGAGGAGACTCATGTGAGCTCCAATCTCATATTCCTAGACTAGAACAAGGAGTTTCATGTCTATGTGGATGCTTCTAACTATGCAATAGGCGCTAGTTTGGCACAAACCCGCAAAGAGGGATTGGATGACCTAGTGTACTTCGCAAGAAAGCTACTTTCAAAATCCGAACATAATTACAACACCACCGAAAGAGAAGCACTAGGTATGGTTTACATAGTTCAAAAATTTAGACATTACTTATTAGCCACTTCTTTTTCATTTTTTGTTGATCATCCAACGCTTATGTATTTAATTAATACACCTATTATCTAAGGGAGAGTTAGTAGGTGGCTAATCCTCCTTTAAGAATATACTTTCAAAATCATAGTTCGGCCAGGGAAAAGTCATGTGATTGCAGATTTGTTGTCAAGAATAAAGTCAGGAGACCTTGTTGGAAATGGAGTAAACATGGACTTCCTAGATGCACACTTTGTTTCAAATTGTCGTACACTAGAGTGGTACTAAGGTATTGGTCAATACTTATCAACTTCTACCTTTCCCAAAGAAATGCTAGTGGCTGAGAGTAGAAAAGTTGCATTGAAAAATAAGACATTCCAGCTTATTAATGGGTTATTGTATAAGGCGGAGCTTGATGAGGTGCTCAGCATATGCGTCATGGAGGAAGAGATCCCTATAGTTTTGAGAGTCACATGAAGTCTTGGCAGGAGGCCAAAAAGGACCGTATGCAATAGCTTGGGAGGTATTGTTAGCTGGACTCTGGTGGCCTACACTTTATGCAGATGTATAGGAATGGATCCTAAGTTGTGATACATGTCAGAGGGTGGGAAAACCCCTCAAAAAAGACTTCATGCCATTGTTTCCCTCATAGCCACAAGAACTATTTGAATGTTGGTGTTTGGATTTTATGGGCCCTTTGCTTACTAGTAACACTCACAGATGTAGTTATATAGTGGTTGCAACGGAGTATCTTACAAAATGGATGTAGGCGAGAGCACTTCTGGACAAAATGAACCTAAGTAATCCCAAATTCTTCTATGAACAAATAGTGACTCTGTTTGGCATACCCTTGTAGATAACAAGTGACGAAGGAGTACACTTTGTGAACTAGGTGATTAGGACAATAACAAGTGAGTTCAAGGTTTTCCATACTTTCTCCAATCCATATTACCCTAGCATTAACAGACAAGCAAAAGATACAAAAAAGGTATTGGTGACCATCCTATACAAGACATGTGGAGTTGTAAAAGAATATTGGGAGGAGAGATTACCAACAGTTCTATGGGCGTATTAGTCTACGTACAAGGCCACCATTGGGCAAACCCCTTTCATTTAATGTATAGATAGGAGGCCGTAATGCCTGTTGAATATGCAGTAACAAGTCTAAGAGTGGTTGTTGAACATAGGTTGGGGGATGTGCAGAGCCTAAGAGACAGACTCAATAACCTAATAAATTGGATGAAAGAAGGACGATGACTCAATAGCCTAAGAGCCAGTTCTTGTAGGGGGGTTTACTAAGTGTTAATTCCTTTCAAATATGCTTGACAATTTAGAGGAAGATCTCTGTCGTGTATGTATATAGGCTTTGCTGCCCGACTCTTCTTTGTTGTGTCCAATGGTGTTCTTGTTAAGGGCCGATTCCATCTCCTTGTGTTTTCTGTCTTGATCGTCGCTACCCATCCAAGCCCAACTATTCCATGTAATATGTAGGTTGGTCAAGTGTCATGGCCAATTATCAACCTTGTACTCTTTTGTTATTGTTTTATAATAATAGTATTTATTTTAGCAATGTTTATTATTCTGCAATAGTAGATATTTTAGTAATTATATAATTGCAAAAAAATTTACCATGATTAAATGATGATCGTTAAATTTGTCAAATAATGAAATTAATATATATTCTTTACAATCATGATTTTATTAAAACAATTATTTTTATCTTAAATCAAGGGGGTCATTACATAATAACGTTACGAAAGGGTAGAGAGGTACGGGTGAGCAACAATGTGTAAGCGGTTACAAACGCTTGGAAGAGTGTTGCACGAAAATAGAAGCTTTGCCACAGATTGGGACATGTGGAAAAAGATAGTGCAAAGACAAAGACTGACATCATAAGAGCTACTAGGGTAATGGAAAATAATTACAAGATGGTGAAGACAAGCATTGGTAATCCAAGCAGAGGAACGGTTAGTGATTAAAGGAAAGACAAAGTCTTGCAGGTGAAGAAAATGACCACAAAGAAGGATAAGGGGAAGAACGCAGAAAAGATTACAGCTACCAATGTCACATTTTAAAGCATGACAGGAAGTGAATGCAAGACATTGTGGGAAAATGCAGAGGAAAACCATGTGCGAAGGAGGCACTACACGAGGTAGAGGTAGATAAAATCATTTTCATGCCCATTTTTTATTTCAAAAGAATTTAATCTTGTGTTGAGAACTATGGTTGCTAGATACGACAAAAAAGGGCATACATTTTTGATTCATTATTTTTAGCAAACCCTCACTATTTCATATTCTCCAAAAGAGATAAATTTAAAGTATTTGGGTCCCTAACAAAGGGCACGATGCAACAAAAAACACAACAAAAATGACAATCAAAGAAAGGAAAAATGACTAGGACTAATGTGCAAAAGTGATCTCACATAACAAGAATGAGGCAACATTTTGAGCAAGAATAATAGTTGGGGGCTGAAGGAAATATTTATAGCCAATGAAGAATTGAGGTGCATTGTGGACCCAGTAAAGAACAAACTGACTGGTGGGAGCCGCACACATGACATTGCCATCTAGATGTTACCCATAGTGAATGGATTGAATGTGGGAAGGGTTTACAACTAGGCACAAGTCCTTTCAGAAAAGTTAAGGGAATTCTTTTAGTTAAAGCATAAAGTGTTCTACATGCCTCATCATGTCATAGTCCTGTTCGTAGAAGCAGTTCGAACACAAGTAGCCCCGGAGCATAGAATGACATTCGTACTAGAAAATAGAGTGGAACCCTATAAACCGGCCATGGCATATTGGTTTCAGCTGGATATATTTGGAATAGGGCTTGGAGGGGGAGAGCTAATGAAGAAGAAACTAAGGCACATGGTGGTACATGAGACTTCTATTCAAACACAAAGCACAGATGGAGAAGATGGGAGTTCCGATGGATAAGGGACAAGTCAGATGATTTGGACAAAGAGGAATTTCGGCTAAGTCACCTCAAGGGCACACTTGGAGATGTCACATATCTACCAATAGAAGAAAGCCCATTGTCACAAGTCATACCTAGGTACGTAGAGATCCACGTGGACGGAAGAGGAGGCAACTGTATGCTAGTTGGGCGTATGGAGGGCACAAGAGAAGAAGTTGGTACGAAAGACATGGTCGGGATAGTCATACAGAGGATGAACATATGAAGCAAAAGGGAAAGGAAGAGATGCATAAAAGAGATGTATGCACAAAGGATGCGGGTACGTAGGAATCTTGTACCGAGGAGGTTCATATGAAGGATGCTAACATAGAGGACATTCGTACATAGGTCTGTATGCATGGTGCACAACAGGAGAATGACCGCATAGAGGTAAAGCAACCATGTTGTTGTTGCAGGATAAGGAGCGCATACAAGGCGTGGGTACATAAGAACCGAGTAGACAACTAATTCCTCAGTGGGGCGTGAAACGAATTTCCATTCTAGCCGTAGCAATCTTCGTTGCTCCAAATCAGCTACTCACACTAAGATGATAGATCTTCGATGCCACAGGAAGGCTGCACATAACGTTGGACTGGAGACACCAAAAGGCATAGAAGTGGCTCAATCAATTGCCTTGTTGGTTCAATCTACAGAAAGAAGGAAGTGCATGGAAGGAAACAGTATGGAAAAAGAGGCAACATAAGTTGAGGACATAGTGTCGAAGGAGGCAAACAAATTGCTAGGAAAGTTTGAAATGATACTTCCACCTTCACCAATCCCCTTGGAGATGGAGATGGAAGATAGAATGCAAGCACAATTTGAGCATTTGGAACCATTAGAGACAGGAATAAAAACACTCTCATTTGAGGAAAAAGCTGAAAAATTCCTCAAAGAGTTATAGGGGATGGAATAGATCACTAAGGAGATCATAAAACAGGCTCAAGGGTAGAACTTGGATGCCATAATCAGAACAACAGAGTCATTAGTAGCATTGTGAAGAGAGACTGCCATACAAACTGGAGTTTACTTATGTAGAGTGGAGTCAGGCATGAAAAGGCAGTTGAGATACGGCCACAGTGCTGGAGCACCCACCCCTCATGCAGTCACTTGCCCAGATGGAGGAAGTATTTAGAGGGACTTTCCTAACACTTCAACAGGAAAAGGAGTTGACAAGAAGAATGGAAGGCAAAGAAAGCATCTCTGGGAGAGAAGTTGGCAGCATCTCTGGGAGAGGAGTTGACAAGAAGAATGGAAGGCAAAGAAAGCATCTCTGGGAGAGAAGTTGGCAGCATTAGAAAAGGATAGGATGGAAGCCTTGCGACTACTTCAAGGAGTTCGAGCTAAGCATATGGCTAAGGAGCAAGATCTATGGTGCATCCGTGAACAGGCATCCAATTTAGCTATGTCCTCCAACCCTACATCTTGAAGTATAGATTTCTTTTGGCTTTTGCTAAGGAGTTGTCTGGAAGAGGACTTTTTTTTGGGGGAGATAAATGTAGGGCATAATAAACAATGATGTAATTAAGGATAATGGGTTTGGGTAGTTAGGTAGCGTGGGGATGTGTCAGTGGTCTTCCTAACCAATCGACCATTATTTAAGAACAATGGAACATGAATGATGCACTTGTTGTTTTGGTAATCAATAAAGAATACTGATTTCCCTCACCAACATTGTTATGGTTGATATTGGTGATAAATGCTTTGTTGATACTATTATATTTGAATTCTTGCTTTATTATTCTATTACGCTAACCATTTTACAGAGATGAGCACTGACAGTTCTGATTTGTATGGCAGTTGTTATAGTGTCGAGTTAGTATAGGGGACAATTGTCTTCTCAGGTGCGAAAGATGAGGGCATGGAGCTACCCAATTATGACACTCATGGTTTGAGTATTATAGAGGAGTCAGGTAATGCAGATTTATGCCCTTGTTTTGTTGGTTCACATGATGACATTGAGCTATGTATGCAGCAGTAAGAGATAGTAGAGAGGCATCAATTGGATGGTGTTGATACTAGTGATGTGGGGACCTCTGATGTTGTACGTGATGAAGACTCACACTGTAACGAATCTGGTATATCATATCAAATGTTTAATGATGACTCAAAATGGTTATTGGATGATGATAGGTCCTTGGATTGTAATTTACATTGATTTATAGGTGAAGGGGAAGTAGAAACATGTGACAAGCTTGATACAATAGTGACTTCCACTTCTTTAGAGGAGGTATTGGTAGAGGTACCGAGTAGCACTACCTTGTTGATAGACATGTGTAAGGTTGTTACCGCACATGATGTTAGTGATCACGTGGTGAGCAGTGAGGATATAGTTTCCTATCACAATGTCGTTAGTGAGTCAGAGAGGTTACGTAGGAGCCAGGATATATAGAAACATCATGTGGCTTGACAATTGAAGGTGAGCGACAGTGATACCTTTTTAGTTCTTGAGCATTATAGATGTTAGCTATATTTCGTTGGGGTACTCTTATGGAAAATGAGCACGATGGTAGTTGCTTTACCCTATCAGAGATTCATTCACTTCAAGGGGTTGTTAGGATCTTGAAGCATAACTATTATAGTTGGTAGCTGACAAGGATTACCTTCTTGAGTGGGGTAGTACTTGTTATAAGGCATTGTTAGGGAAAGGAGTAGGTGGTTGAGCTCAACCATGAGCTTAAGGCAACTTATGGGGTGTTGTAGAGCACCAATTGACTCTACAAGAGTCACAATTGCAGTTGAGAGAGGCAGCTGTGGATTGGAGCATGTACAATCTACACTAGCCCCAGATCTAGATCATCTACATATATGGTGGTTGGTGGTGAGTTGACTTTCATGGATAGAGACGATGGATATTATGAGGATGGAGTTACATCTATCCTTGATATGAGTGTAGTAGTTACAATTGAGATGAGTGTATCAATGAAGGACTACAGAGAGCTTCCTGTTGTTTCAAGTCTCTAAGTAGTTAGCACACCAACAAATAACGAAGAACAAGGTATTGAGTCTTGATGTGATAGTAGTGGATTCGTTAGAGAGTTGTATGCTAGTTCTTGACACTACTCCCACTTCTTCACAAGACTTGGGTAGGGTATCATCTGATTTGGAGATGAGCTCTTATGGGGATTTGTTTCCTTCTGCCGGAAGTAGATCTATTACTTCATCTCATACAATTGATAGCAACAAATAGTTGGTAGTGCCATACTAGAATAATTTATGTTTACAGTGACCATAAGGTGACAAACTTCCATGAACACAAGAAGGACAGAGGGATACCTAGGCAATCACAAAGGCTCTTTTTCAAAGCTCCCTATTCTCATGGTATGTAAACTGCTTGAATATAGTGAACACATTGCCAAACACTAGGACAAAATCCGTAGCTTCCTGGGACAATCTCATAAAGGGTTTTCCCTCTAATTCTCTAACCAACTTCATTAAAAAGACTTGTTAACCAAGGCTAAATGTGAGTTACCTTTGCAGACTGTGAGTTGAGGGAACACTTTATAAATGGGGGCTCAAACGGACTGTATAGGTTGTGGAGTCAAACCCTCCCAAACACTTCTACAATTGGCAATGAGATACATTAACACAGTAGAAAAATAGAACTTCGTCTTTTGGGGAAAACCTTTCATTTGAGCATGGAGGTGGGAATTCATAAGACCAACCTAGTGAACATGGTTTTTCTTCCCACAAACCCACAAAATGAATTTACACATCCAAAACTTAAAGCTTTCAGAATTAGGGTTATTGACTACCTATTGTAACAATCGAATCACATCAGCAATAGGATCCTTCAAATGAAATTTCTTTAATTTGTTGTGTAGCTGGGACTTACCTTACCTTTCTGCCTTGAGCTAATTCTTAGCGACGCTTTTGAGGCAGAGATCCTTGTGATCTCCGAAATATTCATGCCCAACTTCAATTGTATTCCTCTCCATTATGCGATCGCAAGGAATGCCCAAAGCTTGCACAATCCTCTTTGAATTGATCTTTGCCGACACCTTTCCGTTGGGCATTCAAATTTCCCGCTCAGCAAGATGATAATGTTAGGGCATTGCATGGCTAAAGGAAAGCCTCTTGTATGTACTAGGCCATTCTGGAGGAGCAGCTATTCCCAAGATTCCTAGTCTTTATTGCCTTCGTATCTCTCCAAAAATTGATCAAAATCTCCATACTCCTTCTTAATGTCCTTTACCTTGCCAACTGACTCTAAATCGTGGATTGCATGTTGAGAACAAAAACAAAGCAAATAGCGTATTAAAGGTATTTTAAAGAGCGATGCTTGAAAATTTGCCACCCGAAAGATATATTAACCTCAAGTGATATGTGCATTTAATAAACAATCATTCCAATTTGAAAATCGTGCAACTTTTCGTGCCAGGCTGGAAGTACAAGGTGGGAGGACTGACGTGGCAACGAGAAGGATGCCTACAACGGAGTTATGACTACGACTTAGGACCCATTGGTACGCTCAATCGATTACTATCCTAAACCGACAACTAGTGATGGGGCCTTATAGACTTGCAAAAACCTACAATTGAACGATCGATGACACATGATGACGGGGAATCGGTGATTTAAAGAAGTTTGTAACTCCACGACTACTTTAGAAAGGCTCTTCTAGACTGACCATTAGAGGTTAGACAGGGACCGTGACAAGTTGGGTAAGCTTTCCTTATAACAAACACTCCCAAAGGGAGAGTAAAAGGTGAAGGCTACTAACATATTTATATATATACTGTTTCTGATTAATTAATTGAGCTGAATATATGATCCCAGCCATACATTTGCCTAAAGCCTTATTAGTTGTGAATTTTATATATATACATTTATTTTATAGACTAATATCCAGAGCTGTCCTTGCTGTCAGACTAGTCTTAGAATCAGACTTATTCATATGCCAATGTACTCTATACTTCCCTTTATAACATGTCTTATTTTATAATATTAACTAATCTCTTATTCTTCGTAATGTTCTCCCCTTTTATAAGCTATTATTGATGTTATGACATACATAATAATTTGTGTATTTTTCCTGATAAAAAATTGTTTATGATCCTGATCCATAGCAGCATTCATAAACAATACTCTATTAATTACTGGTAATATATAAGTTAAGCAGCAATCCCATTTTCTGTCAGCGATTGTATATTATTACCTCCTGAGCTCCTTGTTATCTGTAGGAATATACCTATGATTTCCTATTCTCCCATTTTATGGTCCAAGCCAAAAATATATTCTTATCTTATTGATTATAGCTGATGCAGTCTCAATCTGATATAATCTTAGTAGTCAATGAACTGCCAGGGAATTCCTCAATATCTAATAAGAAGTCCCCATTTCCTTCCATCAATTTTCCTCCTTTAATTTTCTCTCGCCCTTTATGAAGAGAGATGTCTTTTGAATTGAAGTACCTTGTTTTATTAATCAGACTCCATCAGATAGGAATTGTTTCCTTTTTTAATGTTATGTTGATTATTTTTATGTTTAATTTTATTATTATGAATTGATATTATTTCATTATTATTATGTATTAATAATTATATTTTGTTATTAGTTATTTATTATATTTTAATAATACTATTAGTAATTTTCTTATTTTAATTTTCTAATCATTAGTTTTATTCTTAGATCCTATTTCATAAAGGGGACATCACATTTTGTGGATGAGGAATGGTGTAGTGTGATCCCAATGGGTGAGTGCCATGTGTTGTTGGGAAGGTTGTGGCAGTATAACATAAGCGCAATCCACAATGGGTAGAAGATCACCTTTATCATCACAAATGATGCTTAATTTGAATCATTTCCAATGAAGATGGAAGCAGAAGGCATGATCAATTACATGTTGTTAAGTAGCAAGAAGTTTCTCAAGGAGGTCGGGAGTGTAGAGGAGGGCTATGCATTGGCACTCAAGCCTTTGCAAGAGGAGAAATCATCCTCTGGCTTAGAGGAGCTAGGGATTGCAACATTACTCAAGGAATACATGGAGATGATTATTTGTGAGATTGCAAAGGGATTGTCACCAAAATAGAGAATCTCACATTGTATTGATCTAATCCCAAGATCTATCCTACTAGATAAGGCACCACACAAAATGAGGCCAAACTTGAATTTGTTGTTCAACAAAAAAGTAGAATAGTTGTTGGAAAGAGGTTAGATCAAAGACTACAAGACCTTGTGTAGTGTCGACAATACTTGTGCCTTATAAGGGATGCAAATGGTGAATGTGCATAGACTCCAACTTTATAAACAAAACTACCATCATATATTGATTTCCATTATTATAGAGAGATGATCGCCTAGATTGATTAAGTGGAGATACACATTTTAGAGATCAACCTCTGTAGTGGTTATCATTTGGTTAGAATCTAAGGAGATGAGTGGAAGACTATATTTAGGACAAATGATGGGTTATATGAGTGGATGGATATTATTTGGGTTGACAAATGCCCTAAGAATATACAAAAGGTTTGTGAACTAAATTCCTAGGTTGTTTCTTGATAAGTTTGTGGTTATCTAGATGGACAACATTTTGATGTGCAACAAGACAAGAAAGGATCATCTTGCACACTTGCAGTAGGTTTTTGTGTAGTTGAAGGAGTTGCATATAAACATCAAGAAATGTAATTGTTTTTAGAGTGCATTGTGATACATGGGATTTTCATATCTCAAGATGGGTTGAGAATGGGCCCAAAGAAAGTGAGAACAATAATTGAATGCATAGCATTGTAGGTGTTGCAAAACTTAGAAGTTTCCATAAGCTGACAAGATTCTATAACAAATTTGTAAGACACTTTAGTGGTTTTCATGTGCCACTAAGTCATTGTATGTAGAAAAAATGATTTGAGTAGATTATTGGTGTTGGAAAGAATTGCAATCTCTTGAAGCACAAGGTGATTGTGGAGCTTGCATAAGTGCTTCCAAATTTGAATAAGGCATTTTAAGTTAAAATGTTGTCAATGGAATTACAATAAGTGACAGTGTTGGTCAAGAAGGCCAACTGCATTTTTTAGTGACAAAAATAATGATGCCAACACATTATTTTATGTAGGACCAAGACTTTTATGCCATAGTTCAATCTTTGCAGAAGTGGAGGAATTATTCTTGTCCAAAGAATTCATTTTGTACATGGATCATTAGCATTGTGCTATAATAACAGTCAAGCAAAGTTGGACAAGAGGCACAAGGTGTGAGGAGTATTTGTGATGTTATACAAGGAAAGCATGGGTGTGACAAGTCAAATCAAATCACATATGCCTTAAGTTGGAGACATGTTTTGTGGTCCACAACAATTGTTGAATTAGTGGGCATGGAGGGGATGAAGGATTTGCATGTGATATAACTTGATTTTATAGATGCATAGAAAATATGCATTCTATCATGGTTGAGACAAAGGCCCATTTGCAAACTACTTCACATAAGAGGGTACTTGTTTAGAATATGCCAATTATGTGTTTTGTATATTTAAATGGAATGATTTTCTGAAAGAGTTGCACAGTGTGGGATTAGAGGTGAAGCAAGAGTTGATAAGACACATATCATGTGGAAGGGAAGGTACTATTGCCTCAAATTGCACAAAGATGTGTAAGTTTGTTGAGTGATGCTAGATATGCAATATTGCTAAGGGAGTGTTGCAAGTAATAGGGTCATTCAAACCTTTGTCCTTGAATTCCCATGAATGCAAAGAGATAATGATTTAATGTTTTTGATTTTTAAATAGATTCTCAAAGATGGTGCATTTTATTCCATGTAGGCTTCTTCAACAAGGTGGTGTGTTTACATGGGTTGCTGCAAAGTATTACTTTAAATAGATATATTAAGTTCCTCACTCATGTCCCCTTATTATTATGTACCTTGTCTCGTGCAAAATCATTCAAATCACTGCCCATGCGAGATAAACCATGGGAGGATTTGTCTATTACTTTTTTCCTTGAATTCCCATGAATGCAAAGAGGTAATGAATCAACCACACATGGGATTAGGCTTTCTCTAAGTGGCCCCTTAATTAGTTCCTTTACTTCCCATTCAACTCCTTTTTACAGATTAGACCCTGAATTGGGTCTATTGCATGATTGGTGTTGCACACAAGTGGCAGACCATCTGGATTGTCCTTCAATGTGATGTCCTTGTACTCATCCAAAATATCCTTCATTTTAGTGGAAATATCCTCTTCCTTTGCACCCTTTGCGATCATAACTTGCATAGGATTTGGCATGAGTGCAAGGCACAAATGCTTCTTCATGCCCTTTAGTGATTGACTTCCTAACACAAGTAGCACTTGTATGTTGTTCTCCACCTTTGCATCTATATATTTCAAACTCCAAAGGCACCAACTTATACCTCTTCCAGTCCTTCCACAAGGTATAGGTGTTTGCATGCCCAACATGTTGTGCCTTCTAGTCATATTGGCATGGTCATTGTAACTAAGTTATAAATAGTCCATTCACATGATATGTTACAATACCTTATTTGTGCACATGCCAATTTTGAAACGGACCTTTAATTTCTTATTGACCTCCAACTGATGGCCCTTACAATAACCATGACTCCTTGTATGGACTCTTGTATTTGAGCCTCTTTAGGCACAATGTCTCCTCCATTTTGGAAGACTAGGTTCTTATTGTTGCCATTGTTGATGTGTACCTTATAACACTTTTCTCCAATCTTACAAATGGCCTTGAACAAGTTTTTCCTTTGCGTAGGTGTATTCTTCTCCTTCTTTAGCTCCACGAGCACCCTCCTCATGGTGAATGTCTCATCATTGGCTCATTTGTACATCCCATCAACTCATTGCTCTTATATCTTCCTTGAGCAACATGGATTCTTGCTTCTATTTTGCTAATAGAGTGTTGCTCTGCTACATGCTTGGGCATTCAAATGTGTGATACCCCATTTCTTTGCATCGCTGGCATGTTTTGAAAAAACATCTACCCCATTATCCTTTTCCCTTGAAAAAACTGTCTTATCTTAGATGCATCTCCACTAGCTTGCAATGTGCTTGCCTCTCCTTTGTGTTCTTCCAACGAATCCACCTTCTCTCTACCCATCACAATACCTTGACCTTGTGCAAACTTGTATTTCCCTTGTGCAATGCTTTGTTGTCTCTGTGATAACTATGATTCTACCTCCAATGTGTATGGTGCTGACCTTGTCTTAAATAACTCACATATTTCGTGACTTTCTTCATGCCACCATTGTCATGCCCCACACAAATGGTTAAGACTCCTTGATATATAGAGCTCATTTCTGTGTACCTCAAGTTCTAGAGCTTCTTGAATAGAAGCATCTTGTATTCCATGGGTAGAATCCCCCCCGCCCCCCCAATCTTTTCAACCATCTTCTTCCAATCATATATCTTTTCCCGCCCTTGTCAATGCCTATCCTTTTGGATAGAGTCTTATCATAGTGATACATGGCCCTATTATTTGATGCACGTGAACTCATTCTTAAAGTACTTATCTAGATTTGCAATCCACTTTGTCAAATCTTTTGGGTAAAAACCCTATATCCTTTGAAATATCCATGTGCAACTTGCCAGCAGCATTGAAAATTTCTCCACAATCTCTTTTTTTCTAGGTCTTTGACAACCTCAGTCTACATGGTCAGCTTGGTACTTCATCATTGCTCAAGTCCACATTGATTTTTTTGTTAAGCATTTCTTTTTGCCTCTACCTTGCCTTGTACATCCATTTCTCTAGATTTACTGCTGTGGGTGCTTAATTTTCTTCCTTCTTTGCAAACATCAATTCCTCTATTTGGCATTGCTTCTTTCTCAACTACTTAATTTTTACCCTATAGCCTTTAGATATCATCATTGCCTTCTAAACTTGCTTCTTCTTTGTGGAAGCTGGAAATCTCTTAGCAGAAACCTTTCTCCAGTACCCAGTGATGCTGCCATTGCTTGACAGGCCAAACCTTGCATTATAATACCAAAATGATAGAATCTGCGATGAGAGTTCCTAGATACAAAAAATCTACAGCACAAAGGCAATGTGGAAACAACACACCCAAGCAATAAGGAGGGAACTATAAATTGGTTGAAACAAAGAATTTTATTGAATATCAAATGCAATGGTTACAAAATAAATGAATTGAATACATGCAAACTCCAAGGCTTCTAAGACTAAAAGGTTCAATTGTGTGCACTGTACAGAATTTGCATATTTATACACAAAATTGCAATCTCACTTGGCGAGCAACCATCCAGCAGTCACAAATGCAGTATGCTTCAACATCCCATCTCACCAGCATCACATGCATTGGATTCCTCTAAATTTGTTGTCAATCCAAGGAAATCTCATAGTTAAATGCAGATTGGATGGTCTTGACATGCACACTAACAATTCTGATATGTAGTCCAATCACCAATTGCTGCTACATACTTCTACCATGTCAATGTCATGTTGACTATTCAAAACTGAGATCATGACATTAGTTGATCTCCATCACTTGGTTGATATGTGCACGTGCCATGCATGCCTATTGATCAATGTGCACCATGTTGCAATCCACTATTTTGTATGCATGCCCAATATTGCTTGCAAAACTTAAAGACTTGTAGGATTTTGCGTCTGTACGCAGATGCTCCTTCATAAAGCACACTTTTAAACCTAATTTGAAGTTGTGAATTCTAAAATAGAAGATAAAGTACCTTCTGGTGCCCTTGGTGTGCCTTTGAGGGGTTGGATGTCAAAATGCAGGGTGACTAACAGAAGTGAAGACCAGAAAACACGCTTTCATATGTTGGAATCGGGCTTTTATCTTCAAACCATTAAGGGAGACCATTAATCCAAGCTTCCCTAGCATCTTGGTTATCATTGATCAATTTATCAAGCTCTTTCACCATTATACAATGGATTGACAGTGGTCTTCATCAGGAACAAGATCCAAGCACCTGGCATTGAATTGCATATGTTTTGATGTAGGAGTCAGACTCAAGTTGCCAAGGCTTCAAAGCTTCATCAGAGGGTCTGCCATGGACAAAATGGAAGGTTTCCGCTAGAATCATTCCTAGGGAAAAGTGTCAAATTGGATAATTTTAGCCAAAGCTATTCTTGTTGTCTGTTTTAGTGTTCACTGTTTTTGAGAAGATAATTATATGGAGATAGCTATTTTTGAGAAGATACTCGTATTCTAAGAAATTCATTCATATATTAGTTATTTATTGATAATTGTATAGGTGGTATATTTATAGTCAATAATCTAGTTGAAGATTTGCCGATTTAGGGTTTGGAATCTATGGACAAAATTGTATAATAACATTTCTCTGTGTGCAAACAAATGATTCATAGTGTAGGAGTTGTAGTTGTCTTTTTTATCATTTCTCACGCAAAACTTTGCAAGAACCTTCAAGTAGTGCCATTTCCATTTAGATTTTGAGAATGGACTTTACTATGCATGTTCTTGCTGTTGAAATTACTTTAAACATTTTTATGATTTATATGTATTGTGCAGGTACATCAAATTTTCTTTTTAATGAAATATTATTGTTGCAGCTTTAAGTAATAAGTAGATGGTTGGATATTTTTTTGTAACAAAATGTTGAAAATGTCAAGAACTAAATTGTACTTATTGTGAGAAGTTAGAGGAGAGTTAAATTTCAGATATTGTAGAAAGCTAGGTGAACTAAATTTCAAATACTCTAATAAGCTAGATGCCGTGTTATTAGGACCTGGGGTTTTTGTTTTATTCTTTCTGTTACAGGGAGGCTACCCTACAATTTGAATAGAGATTATTAAAATGTTAAAATGCTAACCTTTCTGTGGTTGACTGTTGTTGATACCTCCAATTGGTATTGATGTAGTTTTACACACTTGTAGATGACATAAAATACAGTGATTTGCTAAAAGTTTCTCAAGGGAGATAGTCAAATGTGCTTGCTGAAAATAAACTTAATGGAGTTGGGTCAGCATAAGATGGCAACTTCATAAATTGTTAAGATAACCATTATTTAGAGCATCTTTTGAAGTCCTGTCTGCTGTACTACACACACATACATATATAAAACATTAGCTAGCGCTATCTATAACCTTTCTTTCTTCTCACATCCGTCGAATCAAATAGTGCACATATTCTGGTCTATCATTAGACAATCTGTATATGAAGCATTGCATCTTAATATTATGTGTCCTTAATTGTACTGCTTAGAATGGGCCTCCATTTTCTAATTATCTCGAAACTTTAACATACTGCTGCTTGTCATATGCTTTTTATTTTATTTATAAATTCAAATATATTATTCACTTTGTGCTTGGAGAAAAAATTACAGGAGAAATCTGGTACAACTTTGAAGCCACACTTGAATTTTGATTCTTGTAAGTTTGTATCAAGACGTTCTGAAGCCAATGGAAGCAGGAGATACTCACATGTTGATGCCATATCGAGTTCTAGTTCAGGAAGCAGTAATACACCAAAGCAGGAAATTTCTGATGCTCATGAAATTGGTTGGAAAGAAAATGGAATTCATCAAGATGCAGTGAGCTTTCTATCTTCTCTCAGCCAAAATGCCAAGGTCCAGAAGTTTGCAAACAATTCTGGCCACCTGCTGGCACATAGTGGATCACCAGAAATAAAAAATGGTCATGGTCCAAATCCAATTCCTTCCGTTGAAAATGATAACACAAGGATCTCCAAAGAAAATGAAAGGTTGAAAAAGAGTCTGCAAGATTCCGAGTCAACAATTGAGGAACATCAACATGAAATATTGTCAATGGGCGTACAAACAGAAGAACTAGCCATTGAAATGGAGATGCTGAAGAAACAACTCGCAAAGGAGGTTAAGCAGGGACAAGAGTTTTCATTTGAAATTTCCTCGCTCAAAATAGAGCGAGATAACATCAAATCAGAGTTTGAGCAACTGAAAGCATTAGGAGTAGGCAGTGAAAAACACAATGTTGTAGATAAAACATCAAATGAAATAGTTGATGCAAGGTGTAGAATAGAGGAGCTTAGGCAAGAGTTAGGTTATGAAAAACAGATAAATATAAATTTGGCTTTGCAATTACAGAAAACACAAGAATCAAATTCCGAGCTGCTTCTAGCTGTTCAAGATTTGGAAGAATTGTTAGAGAAGAAAAATAAAGAGATCGAAGATCTCTCTAACAGATCATGTGATATTAAAATATATGGTCAAAATAATCAGGCAAGAACGTTCCAGGATATAGAGACAGAATGGCTACAAAAGTTATCATCTTCAGAGCAGAAAATCAGAGAAATAACTGACAAAATTATTCTGAATGGCCATAACATATCCTTTGATTCCTTACAAGATGACATGAAGATCTTGAAAACAGCGTTCCAAGAGGCTAAACTAGGAAGCAACATGATTTATAAACTGAATAACAAAGTAGATATTATAAATAAGAGCAATTCTGATCATGAATATAACTTAAAATGTTCATCAAGGAAGGGCTCTCCTCTTAAAAATAATGAAAGCAACCTAGAAGGAGAAGAGCATTTTGTGAAAAAAACACAGAATTATTCAGATGACAAGAAGAGATTACAATATAACCAGTCTTATCTGCAAAGAACTGAATCTGATCTAGATCATTTACATGATAAGATTTTACAGCTTGATAAAATATGTATTGAACTGAGAAACAGAAACCAAGACCTAGAGGAGGAAATTAAAACAAGCAGGCAAAATATTGCTGACTTGGAGTTTCAGCTTTCAATGGTGGATGAAGAAGCCCAGGCATTGACAGAATCTAACCAGCATTTGGAAGCAAAGCTTGAAACTTTGGAAGTAGAAAACCTTGAGCTACAAAGTTGTCTTCTTGCAACCCAGGAAGCTGGAAAGCTAGCACGGGCTCAAATTGGAGACCTTATGGAAGAAATGTCAATTGTTTCTGGTAAGACTGAATCTGAAAGTGGAATCAGAAAAAGCACAGACTGGCAAATATCTGAAGTGGAGGAAGAACACGGAGGAGGCACTGATACATTAGTTCATCTACAGAAGCAAAATGGACAACTTCTTGGTAGAATTTTTGAACTTGAGGGCCAGGAAAATGAATCTCAGCAAACTGAAAAACAAAATGATGAAGACTACAAGAGAATGGAGAGGAAACTTACCCTTGAATTAGATAAAAGGGTCCTTGAACTTTCTAGTGAGGCTTGTGACTACAAAATGGCACGAGACTATTTGGCAAAAGAGATGGAACAGATAGAGCGTGACTATGAGGCACTGAAACAGGAACATGCAGAGTGTGGGCCATCTGAAAAACAGCTGCAAAAAGAATTGCAGAATCTTAGAGATGAGCAAGTTGATTCTCTATCTAAAATTAATGTACTTGAAAACAAGGTCAGAAGTTTACTGCAAGAAATTGACATACATACAACAAAATGCACAGCAGAACTTGATGCTATGTTGCAGCTGAAAAATGAACAGGAGCAGAGGGCTAAGATAGCAGAAGAGACACTCAGAAAGACTCGGTGGAATAATGCCACTGCAGCAGAGCGAATTCAGGAAGAACTCAAGAAGCTTTCAAAACAGATGAGAGCTAGTTTTGATGCCAATGAGAAATTCTCAACACAAGCACTTGCAGAAGCCTCTGAATTGCGTCTACAAAAAACAAATCTACAAGAAACACTAAAAAGGGCTGAAGAAGATATATTGTCCATTAGAGAGCAGTGCAGAGAGAATATCCAAGAAGTTACAACTCAGCTGGACCAATTCAAGCAAGAGTGTGAAACACTTTCATCAAAGCTACAAGGGTCTTCGATAGAGCTTGAGAAACATAGGAAAAATGAAACAAAATATGCCAGTCAAATTGAACAGTTTTCCTTGAAACTGGCAAAATTACACACAGAAGTTGAAGCCCTCAGGAATGAAAACAGTGAGCTGATTCAAAAGGTACAGGAGTGTGAGTGCCTGAAGGTTGAGCTACAAGGTGCTAAAATAGATTTAGATGGTTGCAGAGAAGCAAAGATAGAATTACAAACAATTTTACAAAGAACCAATCAAGAGAAAATCAAACTTGATGAAGAGATGAGGTCATTGAAAGAAAATATGAGAAAATCTGATAATGAGATGAATGAACTAAAAAACAGCAGAGATGATCAAGAAGCAAAAATTGAAACTTTGAGCTCCAAGTTAAAGGAACAAGCTGTTCAAATATCATCTAACAACAGAAATGCTCATCAGTTGGCACAAATTAGAAAGCAGTATGTTGATCTTGAGCAAAGGTTTGCAAAGAAAGAATCTGAGACAGAAGACACAAGGAAACAAATATTCTATTTGCAGGAAGAGCTTCAACACAAGGCAGACGCATTAGCTATAGTTGAGAGAAAGTACAAGGACAAGGAAGAAAAACTAAAGTTCTATGCCGTAGGTATCCCTGTGAAGGCAGTTTCTAAAGGTAACAACAAAGGGGGATCACTCACTCGCAATGTAAAGGAGATTTCAGATTTGATGAATAAAGTGAAACTTCTTGAGGTAAAGTTAGTCAAAGGTGGTGAAGGATTTTGTATTAGAATATTCAACATATTGTATCATTTTTTCATTCTTTTAAAATAACTTAGAAGCTACTTGAACCATGAGCTATAAAATTATGTATTGATAAAAATTTCATGCTTTAAGTAAGCTCACTTTTACTTATATAAGAAGATAGAGATGCTAGATTTGTGTTTACAGAGTTTTAACTATCCAGCTAAATGATCAACAGAATGAGGTTATGTCAAAAACCTTAGCGCTTGAAGCTTCGAGGCAGGAACATAATGCAAAGGAAAAAAGCCTACAGATAAAAATTGAACAACTGGAAATGATTGGCCAACATCTTAAGCCGAATCATGCAAGTTTGATGGATCAACTTCAGGATCAGGTAGAATTATGGACCTATTCACTATGCATATTTATAATTAAACTAGAGCAATGTATAAATAATTATCTAATAAGTCCTTATTTTCCATATATTTATTCTAGGTAGGATATACGGTTACAGTTAGACTTGAGCACATCAATTAAAGGCAGAGAAAACCATAAACAAAAGTTTGCCAGATTTTGGGATAAAATCTATGCTATCTATCAGAATTTTTGCTATAAAACAAACACGGTTCTTTTTTAAATTGAAGACAACATGAAGGATGCGACTATAAAGCAACTTTTGGGCTTCTGTATGGTGGCTTCATTACCAACTCCAATGCTTTCTACCCTTCCCATTGCATAATGCTTGATTCCCATTCTAACCTACATATCATGGTTGATATATATGTATAGTCAAAGAGAAAATGAGATAAATAAGCTCCTGGCAGTAAACAGTAACCAGAAAGGTCTCACTTTACAATGAATCAATCTCAATGCACCTGGGAGAACTTATTAGTATATTACACACCCTTAAACATGGCAAAAAGAAATGTAAATGGGAACACAATCTTTCAACTCTGTTGGAACTTCCAAGATAATCAATTAACAAATCATTTGTCCCTTTTTATTTAATAAACTAAAATTTCGTAATATCATTTGGACAAGACAAAAGGGGCAGAAAAAATCTTACTATATTCAAGAATTTAACCCCACTTCTCGTCATGATGAAAAGGCCTATATAAGGGCACCTATTAAATAGAGAGTAAAAATGCTTATAGCTCAACTCAGAACTAGTTCTCACCAGCTGAAATGTGAAACCAGTAGAACAGAACATGTTTATTCTGTAATATGGGGGTGGTGGAGACGAAGGACCACTTTGTTACGGAGTGCCTGGCATATAGTGACCTCAGATCTGGGTATGCAAAGATCTTAGAGAAAAGAGACTTGAACTACTTATTTGAGGAGAATCAATTGAAGGGAACAACGACCCTGATTATCAAAATTCATTGACGGAGAGACAAATTAACCAAAAGCTTAGTTGCCGATTCGTGACACGAATCTGATTCGGGCACGTGAATTGGATCCATGGGTTTGGGATTTTTTAACCTAATTATGATTCGTGCATATATATATATATATGCATTATTTGTACTAAAAAATAAGAGAAATATACATGTAACATAATTCTAAAACTAAATAATTTCATAGTATGAATCTATGATTCCAGTATGCATCTATGAATCTAGTATACTTGATCAATGATAATTAATCTATTTTCACGATTATAAAGAAAATCAACACATGAACATTCACATTGAATTACTGAAAGTGAAAGTTTGTAACATTCAAAATATAAATCATTAAACTTAAAGTTTGTAACATGATTTACTCATAAAAGAGTCAAGAGTCAAGACTAAAGTTTTCGATTTAATCATCAAATGGATTTTCAAGAAAATCCGCATCAGAGGGGTATTGATGAGTTGCAAGTGCTACATCTGTATCAGTAGAGGAACCCAAGCCACTAGTAGTAGACGGGATTGTGAACTCATAATCCTTCTCCTCATCCTCCACATCAATCAAAGTGGATCTAGCAAGATCCTGGATAGTCATATCTAAATTAGGAGTCTCAGGTGCTACATCCCAAAGCTTTTCGGGCCTCTTCTTGTACATTGGATCCTTCCATGACAACAACCGCAAATTGTTGTGAATGAACACAAGGTCTTCTGATATTTTTGGAGCCAATTGGTTGCGTTTGATTGAGTGGATAAAGGAGTAAATTCTCCAATTCCGCTCAGCTGTAGAAGAGCTGGCAACCTAAAGAGAAACTAAAAATTATCAATACAACAATCAAGATAAATAAATTAAATAATAAATTCAAGGAATTGAGAGTGTTAACCTTAAGCTTAATTTTATAAACTTACTTGGGATAGGACCTTTATGGCAAGAGGTTGGAGGTACATGAAGGCTTGCCCATGAAGGTACCACCATTTGATGGCACCCATCCTACTTTGGTCTGCTATGACAATAGGGTGGAAATCCTCTCCTGAGATGAAGGCAGCAAATTCACTCACAATTGCCTCAATCTTTGGATCTTGTAATATCTTAGCTAGTGCCCTCTTATACCCATTTGCAACCTCTACATCTCTAAATGGTGGCACTCTACTTGGAAGGCGAAGTACATCTACACTATAGTACCTGGGGATAACAAAAGACAATTGAACACTATCAAATATCAATAGCACAAACATTGGATAAAATGAGCACAAGCATTTGATAAGAACTATAGTACCTTGGGGATAGAGCATATGCAATGAGGTGCAAAGGTGTGGTCATCTTGTTCCATCGATGATGAACAATTTTTTCCACCTTCTTGTAAAGTGTGTCCTCAAGATCATTCTCCCTCCTCTGTATGACCTAGGATATGAGATATGAATAATAATTATAATTAGTGAATATGTCAATTTAAACTTTAGAATCTAGATATCTCTTAAATAAAAAATTGTTGTAAAAGAGCATAAAACTCACCATTTTAATTTTTTCTAGCACAATGTCCATGGAATCATAAATATCCCCAAGGCATGGCTCATCATTGTCTGCAAAGCAAAGCATTTGCCATTATTGGATTGGTGATTTCCAACACATAAGTCAAAAGACCCCACTAATCCTCATCTAGTATCATTCTTCTCACATTTAAGGCCCTTGTTGTATTGGAATTCTTCCAAATGCCCCATTGGGGGCTAATGACCATATGTTTCAATGCTTCTTTTACCTTCACAAGTCATCTCAAGACGATTCTGTGAGAGGCAAAGCAGGTTTCAGCAACCTAAGAACATGTTAAACTCAAGTTAGTAATACATTTAAAAATTAAAACATGTTAATGTAAACAACAAAAAAAATTATGGGATCCAATAATATTCAATTGTGTATTAAATATCTATGTTCCCCCAAGTTTTCGGTACGGGTATTGCGGGGGACGATGGGACGGGTTTCTGGGACGGCAAATTTTTTTGGCGATTTTGGGGACGGGGGGGGATGGCAAACGGGGATGGCTATATATATATATAGGAAAATTTTAAAATATATATTGAAATTTGCAAATATACATGTCATTCATATGAGCATGTCATTTAAACATTATAGAACCATAAAATACAACATTTGAATGCCATATAGGAAATAATATCCGATTTTAGTACCCAATTGTCAAAATGCATATCAATATCAGTGAACACTGAACAATGAACATTAACAATTGTCAATATCATAATGTCATAATGATAAACATGATAAATCTGAAAATCAAAATCAAAATATGCCCAAAGCTATAGGCCCAAAGGGTAGAGGGCTGCCATAAAGTCATAAGTATCAATGTATCATAATCATGTTCATGTTCAACATAGAAAAAAAAAATAGAAAAGTGAAGCAGCTTGCTGCTCCTATTTTGCCTCTACTGCCTTTTAGGGCATTTGGAGGGGTGGGGACAACTTGGCCGACCAAGTTGGAGGCTTTAAAAAATAAAATTATGTTTAACTTTTTTAATTATGCAAACAAAAAAGGGGGACGGCCAGAAGTACTCGGTATGGAAAGGGGACGTCTAGATGTCCCCTTTTCGTATCGGGTACAGCTGGCCGTCCCCATTTTTCCTCTCAGGCGTCCCTAAGTTTCCGAGATGTCCCTTGCATTTTTTCACTTTTTGGGGACGGCTAGGGGACTTCCCATAGATGTCCCATAGATGTCCCCTTTCTGTACCAGGTACGGCTGGCCGTCCCCATTTTTCCCCTCAGGCGTCCCCAAGTTTTTGAGACATCCCCTGCATTTTTTCACTTTTTGGGGACGGCTGGGGGACGTCCCATACCCATCCCCTCGTCCTCATCCCCGAAACGCTGGGTTTTAGGCCGGGTACGCGTCCCTGGGGAACATAGTTAAATATACAAATTTACCTTCAATAATTCCAAGTCCGAGAAACTCCTAAAAATTGCTTTCATCACTAAATTAAGAGAGTGGACGGTGCATGGTGTCCAAAAAGATACAATCATATCTAGACTCTACAATTATCCCTGCAGCCCTGCAAACCTTTGCATTGTTCGTGACCACTTGGACAACATTATCAGGACCCACTGACTCTATGGCATCAATGAGAATGCGTGAAATAAATTTTGCTTGCCTTTCACAATCAACTGCCTTAAAGAACATTGCTCCCTTAGGGCATACAAGAATAACATTGATCAATGGACGGTTTCTACAATCTTTCCACCCATCCAAAATAATAGACACACCTGATTGAACCCAAAAATCTCTTATTGGTTGAAGTTCAGCTTCTACAGATTTCCTCTCATCATGTAATATGGTAGTGCGCAACTTTTCATAACCAAGCGGTTTTTAACCACGGGGTGCTTCATTTATTGCTTCCACCATCTCCCTAAAATAAGGTGATCTCACAAAATTAAATGAAACATTATTTGCAATTAAACAATGTCCAATTTTGTGATCAGCAATGTCTCTCTTTTCATTTTGGAATGCCTTATCTATTGGGCCTCTCTTGTGGGTGAGTGGAGATGGGTCTTCATCTTCATCATTTGTAGTTAGCATAGGCAAAAAGGATGTGTTCTTGTGTTTGTTTGATCGGATGATGGTGTTGTGTATTTGTTCTTTTGGAAGCACCATGTTTTGCTTTTGCAACTGCTCTATCAGTATCATCTTGCTCTTTTGCCAATGCTGCTATTTGTGTAGCTGGTAATCCCTTCTTATCACTACCCTGACACATGTTAATTCCTTCACTCACAGGGCCCAAAAAATGTAGTTTCACTCGGGAATAGGAGCTTCTATGTTGTATATTGCAATAATTACATTTCCATATGTATGCCCCACCCCCAGGACATTGTGCGATTCTTGTTGTGTGTCTCCATAAAGGAGACCCATTATCAAATTTGAAGCTTGGTGTTGCAGCTCCACCCCCACCCATTGAGCCTCGACTACTCATTGTTCTATTCTTGCAATCTAGAAAAAAAGTGAAAGAAAACCATGCTTCACACTTACACAAAAACTTGAAAATTTCGAAAATTAAAAATAAATGAATAATCTATGAAAGAACTTAAGAATATGGTCGAAATGCATACCTTAAACACTTGTTGCAAGGTATTTGGAGCTCCACAGCCGAACTCCTTCAAATCCAAGCACTTTACTTCAAACTAGCAAGTATGAAGAGCAAAATAGAGAGTAAATGAACTTGCATTATGACTTAGAGGATTGTTTTTAGGGTTTAGGCAAAAATAAAAAATAAAAAAATCGAATGGGCCCACTTTTTTTGAGTTTTCCTTGCTCCTTTAGCACGGATTAGCGTGGATCCGCGCTCGATCTGCGTTGGATCCGTAATCTTGCCTGTGGATCCGTTAGGATCCGCAGTGGATCTTTATGGATCCACAGGCAGGATTATGGATCCTGCCCGGATCCTCATGGATCCACGAGCGGATCTTGATCTGGATTGGACCCGAATCTAGATCCGGGATCTGATATGCGAATCTAGTAACTTAGACCAACAGTTTATGGCTAGATTAATTTTTTCCTTGTTTTGGGGGTGGGTGCTATTTGTGGGTCCCATAGGCTGCCTTAGCCTCGTGGACATTATTAAAATCTTTCATTTCATTTCATTTCAATTCTCAATTAAGATTTCCTTCATGTTCGAAGGTGCGATTGCATGTAAATTTGCGATTGCATAAATAAGAAAATTTACAATATAATAACTGAATATTTCTCTTTAATACATATGATAAGAATTTCCAATCAGGGTAAGAATACAAGAGCAACTTGAGATATAGGATGAAGGCATCTCCATTATTTTCATATAGACTGTAGTTTAACATGAGAACATGCACTAGTATTTCATAAGACTCACCCAACTTGGGGCCAACCATATTCCCAGCCCCCTCTTGGGGCAATGGTTGTTAAAGAAGTCCCAAAAGTATCAATGGCAACCACTTTCAAATTTTCAAATTTATAACTAAGAATCGTTAGGCCCATATCTTATCAATAAGGCTCACCTTTTTGCTGCCTCAAACTCCAAGAAACCATCCATGCCTTTGTTTCTTGGTGCCAACTCAAGATTATAGGTAAGAGGTTGATAACCCATCTAGGAAGTGTACTTGTACCTTCCAAACTTACGAGTTGTGACTCAACAGACATGACACAGGAAACTCTATTGGAAAACCACACACTTTCAAACAAATATTTATTTTAATAATAAATTGACAGAAAAACAATGAAACATCCATCCCATGGCAACTAGTGAACCATGGGTCTATCAACCCACTGAAAGTCATAAACTTTGACAATCCGTCAAACATATGCTTCAGATTGTACTATTTCATATCTTGGACGAAATGATTTTCAAGTAAATTGAAGACTACTTCCTGCCCTTATGCCAAATATAGTACAACTCAAGTGTAATCAACTATTCAATTTTCTCCCTACTATGAGTTTGCAAATGATCTTCAAATGGTAAATAGCCGTCTACGGTCAACAGTTTAACTGATTAGTATTTTTCACAGTTAACAATGCAGCAAAGATCTCTATCTATTCAATCCAACCTCCAAAATTGAAACCCACACTTCTTCACGAAGGGGTGCAGTCCACTGAAATCCTTGCTAAGTGTCAATTACTCAAGTCATCATGGTAGGGAGGGGAACCCCAGGTTAAGGATACAACTTTTACTTGTACACACCATTAAACTAGTAATTTGAGATTACAGAAACTGAATGACCATAATATCAGTAAGCAATAGTAAGTTTCATTCATATACTCTAGTACACACCATTAAACTAGTAACTTGAGATTATAAAAACTAAAATGACCATAATATCAGTAAAGCAATAGTGAGTTTCATTCATATAGGCTTGAATTGCATTTTGAACTTTATTTGTCCCGTCATTAAGATGCTGTCATAGAAACCCTGAAGATCATCATTCACACATTAGTGCAATCAACTAAGCAAGAATCTTGTCACTGAACCTAATAGATACCATATATATATATATATATATATGGCCTTCATCATTCACACATTTATGCAATCAACAGAGTCTTGTCACGAAAACTTAATAGAAATCCTAAGAACCATTACTTTTGAAAGAAATACATATATTTTTTGATTGATAAGTCCAAGACTTTTGGGCCAGCCTGGACTAGTGGAGGCCAGAAGATGGATTTTTTTCCCCTCCATCTCAATGTAGATCTCATGAGACACTTGGAATACATTCATTCAATCAACTAAGCAATAATCTTATCACAAAGTTCATAGAAACCCTATGTATCTTTACTTATGTATGTATGTATGTATGTATGTATGTATGACACATTTGTATAATCAACAAAGGAAGAGTCTTGTCATAAAACTTGATATAAATTTCAAGAATCATTACTCATGAAAGAAATATATATATTTTTTGATAGGATAGGCCAAGACTCTTGGGCTGGCCTAGACTAGTGGAGGTCACAAGGTGGACTTGCTCCCCTCCACTGCAATATAGATCTCAATTGTATTCATGCATATTTGGACCGGTCTATGGTGTTTTAAGTTTTAACCCTTATAGGGACAAAATAGATACAAATAAGGAAACGATCACAATATTTGTATTTATCAGGTTCAAATAGCAATGAATGAATTAATCCACTTATCCCAATAATAAATTATTTATAGAAAATTAGAAATAATCATAAAGGACGAACTATATAGTATTATAACTTTAAAATCTTTAAATAAAATAGAAATTCTTAAGGATTATGTCATAGACAAAATTGCATTGAAGACACTCATACACTGATGTTCCACTCGATGCAACTTGATCCCAAATAACATATAAAATTTATTGCCCAATAGTTCGATATCCACCAGCTTGTTTCAAAATTCAGTCTTTTGCCATTGAAGAAATTTGATAACATATATGCTTCAGAAATATGCAGAGTTTTTTATATTATATGGAATTGTGTACTGTTTGAATTTTACATTCTCCTATTTATACACAACGAAAAGGCACTATGCCTTTCCCAAAACAATGCATCTTTTCATAACAAATAACCAATCGATAACTCCCTCAATTTTTTGCAAAAAAATAAACTTAAATCGGGCATAAATTAAGTTATATAAGACAAGCAAGGGCTCCTATCATTCGAACTCTCCCTCTTCCATATAGATGTGCACCTCACAAGCGTTGAACCTGACGCAACCAAGAATATCTGACTGGGAATAACTTGACTGCACATTAATCTTCTTAAATCACTATCATTAATGGCACAGTTCTCCCGCTATCATGCATCCATAAACCTGTGCCAGAAAAAGACGTTATTAGGTAATTATTAAAAAATCATTGATAATAAATATCACAGTTTCCCCGCTAACAAAGCCTTGTGAAAGATAGACGTTGAAGTCCCCATTATCATGTGCATGATCCTTTGGAATAGAAAATCTGTGATGTGCCAAACTTCCGATGATGCCTGCTTTTCTCCAGACATTTTTATGCTTGGAAAACAATCTGATCTGTACTGCTGCTACCATATCCCATGTCCCACACACCTGGAACAATATTGTTGACTTGCAACTTTTGAACATCAGATGAAATTGGTATACATCGAGGGGTCCATACTCCATATGGCTCGAGTCTCTTCTTCCATGATATCTGCGAATAATCAGACGCATCTCCTCTGCATCGGTATATGTCTCCAGGCAAGATTATTAGTTTACGTACTCCATACTCCACTCTTCTATTGGAATTGCAGATGAAATTAGAGCCGAGTCGTACCTTTCAGTGAGTTCTGGAAACAAGATGACCCCCTCAAACATGATAGTTTCTTCCTTACAGATATAGAATAGCTTTGCTTTTCTAGAAGAAAAATATATATATTGTGTGCATATGAAATCATCAGACTTGTCTTTGTGGCTGGTTATTCCATCGTTGTCCCCTTCTGATTTTCTTACTGCATAACATTCATATCTGACTCAAACTTTCCAACTCCCAATAACTCCACTTTGGATTAGGATAGGAGTTGCTGCTGTCTGTGCTCATTCCTTTAAATTCATTGTTTGGCATAGGAAGATTAGGTACAATAATTCACTCTGTAAATTCCTATTTTCTGTCATACCTGTGCCAAATATGATTTGGTGATATGCCTCATTATTTTCTCAACAAACTACCCATATTGTACATTCAGAAATTCCCTAATATTATTACAGACTACTATTAAGAGGTACTCTGTTTAGAAGAAGCAAGACAAGTGTTTGATTGAATGCCTGTGAAGATCCAATAAACCAAATGTGATACATAAATGCCACTGCTGTATAGGTGTTTCTTCAGAACATGGTGACTTGTAATGACAACAATTTACAGCTCATCTCATACAAGTACATACTATTTAATACATTAATAGCTTGTGAAGCTGTCATAAAGTTAAGTTTCATATCTTGGACAATATGAAACTAATAAAACTCAAACCAAACCTGCATACCAATAGTTCGATGTTATATCTGTGTGATATTTTGTTTATGATAATACTTTGTAGGAATATGGAGAGGACTAACCTTGAGTAATAATTTGCAAAATAAGAGAATGATAACAATCACAAAGCTAAAAGACTTAGGAAAGTGCACTAATGGAAACTGTTAAAATTTAAGGTTCCATTACTCTCGTGGTTGGAAAGAATCACTATGTAGAGAAGGAAGGTTGTAGTACTTCTAGACAAATTCCTTGTCAAAATGACTAAGTCTAAATGTTCGAAAGCCAAAGTTGTTTCAAGAATTGTTGTTGATTCTAGAAAAACCAAGTACATTGAGGTTGCAGAGCCTTTGGTAGACAAACCAGCTGAGGAGCTTAACTACTCAAATTACAAGTTCACCAAAATTGAACTTGGTAAACAGTCATGGCTGGGATGCTTACAGGATGCCCAAGATGCACTCGCCAATTTGTCGAAGAGCAATTGTGAGCTTTGGGAGAAGAAAAATCAATTGAAGTAGGAGGTTGCTTGTCTTAATGAGGTCATCAATCAACAGTCTTCACAGCCTACAATCTCACACCTCAGACAACTCAGGAGAATCAGAGAGCCGAAGTAGCCAAGGCTTGGTTTGAAGAAGTGATCTTTGAAGGAGTTCAATCCATCAAGGATGTCGTCAATGTTCTTGAACATATCAGAGGTGTTGAGCAGATACTACATGATATGATTGCCTCTTTAAATCAAGAAATCAATACCTTGAAATAAATTTTTGGTATTTGGGATCAAATTGCAAATGTTCACCTAGATACCTTGATTGCATGTAACGTCATCCCATCTTTTGATATGCTCTATGGATATCGGGGACTCATGGGTCATAAGGAGGAGGTACTTCGAAAACTTTTGACAAAGCTACATTGAGCCTTAGAAGGCTGTCAATCAATGGAAACAAAGATCATGTGCGATCTGGAGCAATTGTGATGCAATGTCCTTGCTGAACATGACAACCTGTTCACAGAATAAGAAATGACCTCATAGTATATTGATAGAGTCAGTGCTGATCTTGATTCTGAAGAATTTGGATCATAAACGATGAACAAGTTCACTACGTACAAATCTGTAGCAAAATACTTGTGGGATTCTTTTGCAGAAAACTACAAAATTGTAAAATCAGCACACATGAATGCAATCAGAATTGAAGCTATTTCAAAGATAATGGAGATCCTAGATCTTCCTATAGTTCATAATGGCGATTAGACCTTTTCTTGATCGCTGTCTAAGATTCTTGATTGGTGCATATATTGGTTCTTTTTTATTTTGGGGATCACATAGGAACATCACAGGGGCCTCCAGAAAAAAATCAGCAGTCTGATCGGATGGGGTCATCTCACAGAGGACACTGAGATGGGTTTGGTTTCTTAATATGGTTGTAATTGGCCAAACACGCCAATAAAGCTTCGTAAGGACTTAAACATCCAAACCTTTGTATTTTGATTCTTAAACTTCCAATTTCTTGCTAATGGCCAATGCAATTCAACATATCTCAGACAAGAAATCACACAAAAGTAGTAATCAACAAAAATAAGTCCTCCCTTTTCCTCTCAGATTATACTTAACATGACTGAGTAACATCTAGAAAAATTATCCACACATGAGCTTTTTCATAGTCCCTTACTCTAGGCAAACATTTTCTTTATTGTAAGTAGACAAGAACAGTTTTGAGACCCTGGACGCTGTTATACTTTCACAGTAGCCCTAGTAGTAACTTGTGTCATAAGAAAGTGTTGGATGTGACTTCAGGGTCAGCAAGTGGACAGAAAAAGCCAAAAAGTACAGTAGACCATGCATTAAAGTCATCCTCAAAAGGTGGTGTAACATGAGTAGCAAAAGTGTAAGGTTGTATACTTTTCCTCTGTACAATTGTATATTGCTTTTTTTGTGGTGATTGTGTTTAAGGAAACGTACATCTTCCTGAGAGTGTATGAGGGGAACCTTTTGTTGGAAATAATGAATGGAGCGATTGCTCAGCATCATTTCTTGTTGACCGGGCCTACTTTTGGTTATCCATAGAAGGTTGAAAGAGATCATTGAAAGATAGTTGGTAAGTGAGAAACTTGATCTTCTTGTTCTTATATATCAAAGATGGGGTCAATAATGCAAGTGCTAGTAAGTTCACATAATAGATAAAAAAATGTGAAACCCTTTTAAAAACAACCTAAAACACATGTCAAGCAAGGTGATGCACGGCTTATACAGTGCTTGAGTGAAAAATATTGCACTTCCACATGCCAATTAAATATCAGTTCGTTTATTTTTTACCAGTCATGTGAGATGTTCTATTTTGAGAAGCAATATATGTAATAAGTATGAAGATAGATTTCTTTCAATCTTTTGAAATTTTATCTGCTGTTCTATATAAGTTTTAAATGATCTCTGTTCAGCTCCTAATAGTTCTTTTCTTATCAGTTAAAAAGTTTAAAAATTCAAAATTCATCTCTTCTACAAAGGGAAAAGGAGCTTCTGTGCAGTCTTGGTTCACAAGAAAGTCTTCAGAAAGAAGTGCAACATTTACAGACAGTATGTACATCTTTTAATCGTGCACTTAACTTAGAGCATCAAATAAAAGAAAAACAACAATGCATGATCATATTGTGATTCAAAGAATAACTGCAGAGTTTTAAGAGTTAAAAGAATGATCATTTCTTATGCTGTGGTATGACATGAGGTGCTTCCTGTACAGGTCAATGCACAGCTTGAGAGCACAATCTCTAAGTTTAAAGAACCTTTAAACAGTGAAAAGGCTGAAGAGAGGATTCTTGCTTTGGAGAAAGAGCTGGCAGATGCTTTAGATATAAATGAGACTTACAGAAAACAACTCCAGAGGTGAGAATTAAAGATCCAGATGCAAATTATTGAGTTTTAGTTTCTTTGAACAATGATCCTACATAAAATCTTAAGACATGATTTAACTTTTTTGAGACCGTCACTGGTGTAAAGTCTCCGTGAAAACATTGCAGTCTCACATATGATATTATTTTAAGCTAATCTCTCTCTCTCTAATGGCATTATGCAATTTTGTTCCTTGTATATCATGAGCATGCTGATTTGAGAATGTTTTCAGTTTCAATTTGAGTTAAGATCACCAATCAATTTTTATTATGTTTGTGTAAAGTAAATATCTTCATTATGCAACTGTTAATAGAAGTGTCATCCCAAATTAGCACTTTCATTTACCATTGCTCCAGCTAAGCAAATTTATTTATTTATCTGTGTTTATCCTTACACAACAAATTTGTATGCAACTGCAACTTATGCTGTTCAAAATGATGACATTACCAAAGAATATTTGTGACCAAGGGAGAGACCAAGACTGTCATAAAATGGCATCATTAAACTTGTCTCTTACAACCACTCTAATTTGCCATCTACTTTAATTAAGCAAGATTGGCATTTACGAAGTTATTCTTTGTTCAATATTTTCACTACGAATTTCTTAATAACAACTTGGTAGTGTTTGATGTTTCTAAATTATAACACTTAGCCGCAAACTATATTGACAGAGATCTGGTTAAAGTTTTTCCCCTCAATTAGGCTGTCCAATTGAGACAAGTCCACACCATTGCCCTACTATTTTTCTGCGTAGCATATCTATTTCTGTGTAGCTTAATAAACATTTGTCCAGATGTCCATTAAAGTGGCCTGTTCTCAAGTACTGCCCATTGTGAGATCACTAGTGTTGAAATTTGGTGATTAGGTTGAATTTTGTGTGTCATCATCTCATTTAGTGACTTAATCTTCAAACATGTTTGTAAAATCTTGTGAGTCAAAATATGCGGCTGTAAAGTCAAAAACATATTTAAAAAATTGAAATGTAGAAAAAGCATGCCTAGTAAACCCCAACTACCTATTTTCCTAAGTTGCGGGTTTGGATTCGGGTCCAATATTCGTTCTTTTTTTTTGGCATGGGTTTGAATTCGTTTTGTGTTTTTAAAAATATATATTATAAATTCAAATATAAATATAAATGTGTGTACACAACACACACACACACACACACACACCCCACTATGCTAATATTAAAACATCAAAGAAAAATACACCACCATATATATATATATATAAACTTTGTAGTCCAAATGACACAACAAAATGCCAAAATATGCCACCATATCAATGTTTCAGTTAAAAAGATAACAATGTCAACATTAACATTCAGACATCACTGATTAAATATTATCAAACATATCATCATCATCTGGCTGTGGCAAATCAGAAGCATAAATAGTGCCATCGGAATTGGTACTAGCAATGATAGTCCCACGAGCTACCTCAGTATCACTAGATAGATCGTGATCATCGTCATCAATTGCAAGTGCATCAAGGCAAGCAATGCAATCTTCTAACTCCACATGCTTTGGTTCAACATCCCAATGCTTTGCCTCCCCTTTTTGTAGGTGTTGTCTTTGTGTTATGAGTCTCAAGTTTGAATGCACACAAACCAAGTTTTCCGCCTTCTTGGAATGCAGTCTATTGTGTTTTATTGAGTGGATGGAGGAGTATTTTCTCTAGTTCCTCTCGGATGATGATAAACTAGCAACCTATCTGGATTTTCAATTATGAAATTAGAGAGTTAAAGAGCTTTGACTAAACAAATAAAAAATATAAATTCAATATTCAATGTTCAATGTTCATCAACAAGTTACAAGAATTCAGAATTCAGAATCTTAAGAGTTAAGAATTTGTTATAAAATTTTGATAGCAAGAGGTTCTAGGTGTTGGTACATTTCTGTACGGAAGTACTGCCATTTATGAGCATCGGCATTGTTCTTGTCTTCAAGAGCCTCAAGACCACAATTATTGGTGCTTGTGAAACTTATGAATTCAGTCCTCACCATAGGCCGTATGTGTTTGGGATAGAGACTACTCGTGACCAACTTCAGGATCTCTATATGGGGCAACTCAAGTGCTACACTTCTTGAGGAATGATTGGCTATAGTACTTGGGGCTCAATGCAAAGGCAAGTAGATGCAAAGGGGTAGTCATTTTGGTACACCTCTCCACATGGTTTTTTGTAGTTCCTTGAAGAATGTTTCTTCAAGATCTCGGTCTTTCTCATTTATGATTTTTTTCATATCCTAAATCATGAAGTCCATGCTATTATATACGTCACCCAAAGAAGGCCCATCCATGTCAATTTATTGGATTATGCTCAATAGAGGCTCAGTTTACCTCAAGAGGTACTCAAGAATATCCCACCAAGTGTCATCTACTATCATTGCCTTAATGGTAGCTGCCCTTGTACTACTAGATTGCATCCATATGCTCCAATTAGCACTGATTACCATTCTAGACAATGTCTCATGAGCCTTCACAACACGTCTCAAAATAATAGTGTTGGAGGCAACACAGGTTGTAGTAACCTATTTCAAAATCAAAACAATAATAAATTAAAATAAAAAACATAGAAAGTTTACTAAACTAATGTCTAAAACATTTTTAAAGTGTAAATAATTTAACCCACTTTCAAGAGCTCCAATCATGAGAATGTCTAAATAGGGCTTGCGCCATATGGTGGTTTGTGATGAACATTTAGATCTTTTTGGCATCTTCAAACATTTTTTTGATCCACTCAATTTTCTTGCCAATTTTTTGCAGCATTTGGTTGAGTTAGTGGACAGCACAAGGTGTCCAAAAAATCTGTTGGAGCACTCCTCAACCAGTAACCCGGCAAACCTACAATTTTTGGCATTGTCTATTATTACTTGAACAACTTTTTCAGGGTCAACTTGCTCAATGGCTTGGATGAGAATATTTGCAATAAAGGGACCGTCCTTCACTTCCCCTCCAAAATCAACAATTCTCAAAGATATTGCACCTCTTGTCGATACTGCAATAACATTGAGCAAAGAACAATTTCTTTTATCTTTCCATCCTTTAGATACTACGGACAAACCTGCCTTGATCCATGAATCCTTGACTCTTTGCTAAATAAAGTGGACAGCTTCTCATAACCCCCTAGGAGCTTCATTAATTTATCTCACAATTTTTTGCAAATACAGCGAGCAAACAAATTGAAATGTCAATCCATTTGCATAGATGCATCTTGCTATGTCTTGATGGACAATGTCTCTAGCCTCATTCTGAAATGACATTTTCCAAGGGCCCCTTTGCTCTCTTATTTGTCATTGGTTCTTGAGGAACATGCGAAATGGATGGCCTTGTGCGGGTTGTTCACTAGAAGTGGAAACTAAGGCCATAGATGCTTTTTTAGTTTTACTTCTAGACCTTTGCAAAGGATGAATGATTGGATTCCTAGGTGCTTCATCTGCTTGTTTTTGCTCTTGAATACATTTGTTCACATTATGGTTTGAAAGAAGGGTTTAAACTTTAAGGTATAGGCCGCCCTACAACTCTTGGCTGGCTTGTACAAAACTTAATGGCTTTTTGAGGGAAAGCACAAATGTGCTTTCACTTTACTATAAGAGCTACTATATTCTTCTTTATTCCACCTGGCATTTGCTGAACCATTTCCACATGTTTCCATAGTGGATATCCAATTTTTTTTTTGAGCTGTGAGTTCCTAGTGCTAGAAGTGCTTTCCATTCTTTGAATCTATAAACAACAACAAAGCCACAAGACAAAATGAAAAAAGAAAATAAAATTAAAACGTTTATTTCATTTTGTTAAAAAAATGCAAAGAAAATTTTAAAAAACAAACAAAATCAACAAAACCATACCTTTTTTGTTGAAATCTTCCTCTTCAATGTCTTTGAGGAGTTCTCCACATTCGCAACCATGTAGGAATAGCTCACAAACAAGCTTACAACATTCAACACTCCTTGAGCAATGGTGACCAAACAAGAAAGTTTAGCAATGGAGGCACAAAGTTTTCTTTTTCATTCACAAATGCACAAATGCCATAGAAAGCATCTTTTTTGGCCTTTTTAGTGGTCTCTTTCAGGGTTGGAGGGTTGAATAGACCAAATTACGCAACAAAAAACTTTTGAAAAGTTAAACAAACTCATTTTGCCCAAAGCTGGCCTGGGTTCCACTGTTGGGTTTTAAATTCGCATGAAATTTACCTAAATTCGGCCTGGGTCTGTCTAACAGACTTTGGGCCGAATGTTTGGAACCTATGACATAATTTGCAAAGATTTTGAATCAAATTCAAATTAGGTATGAACTGAACCCAACTTCCAGCTACGAAATTGACAAACATTCCTTTTTTCACAAAAGAGAAAAAAAAAGGCAAAAAATTACTGAATTTTCTCACTCTAAAAAGAAAATGTGCATTTAGCATTCCCAGGCCACTTTTTTCCCGAAAGCAAAATAAAGGCAATAGATTTTATTTTTCCTATAATTCTAAAGGAAAAAGTGCAAATTATGTTAAAGAATAAAAACCATTTTTTGTTCTTCTCACTAAAAATCCTCAAAACCATTATTCTTGAGCTTTTGAATTTTCCTATTCCCCCCCTTTCTCTCACAATTCCTCAAAGTAAGAGAGTAATGCAGATTTTCATCCCCTTCTCTTCGTCCTTTCACAAGCAACTTTTAGAAGGCAGAAAGAATAGAAAGTAAGAATAGCATACCTAGAGTACTTTCAAAGTCAATATTATTGAATACCAGTGCACATCCTACAAGATAAATTTATGATACATTTTAATTATATTTATTTCCATAACAATTTTTCCTTGACACATGGGATAAGTAGGAATGGGCAAATTGACCACAAAATTAAATTGATTAAAAATGGAACATAACATTATCATATATGGGATATACAGGTATCACTATGGGATCTACAGGTATCACTGTTCTTATGATTGAAGTCACCATCTAATATGTATTTTGGATGTGAATACAATCCTTGAGACACATTTCATAATCACCATAATGTACACTATAAAATTATAAAATTCATTGTAATGTGTTTTCATTTAATATAGTATGTAGTTGTACAGCAAAGGTTGAGATTTCTGAGAGTTTGGACTGTTTCTGTTCAAGATTGGATGACTAGCATTGTTGTGGGCATCAAGTTTTGAGTGTCCTTCCTTCTGTAGCAGTTTTTCTCAGGTCAACAAAGGAAATGAATCTGTTGTTTTTTAACCTAACTTGATTAAATGTGCTTCAAGAAAACCATGTTTCAGAAAACAAAAATTGAAATAATCCCAGGTAAAGACTGCAGGTTAGCTTTAGGAAAATTCAACAGTTGCCTGGAATACACAGTGGGACAGAGCTGCAAATCCAGTAATAGAATGCATGAGAAACACATTAATTCAAAGTAAACAAAGTACCTGCCTAATCCTGTACACATTTAGCTTAGAATTTGCATGGCAAAGTGAATTATCAGCAGTAGATTAATTTGTAATACAGAATGAGGCAATAGCATACAAATACAAAAAATCTGGTTGAGATACAACATATGCCGTAAGCTCTTCACTGGGCCATTCTCACACTTAGGAACTACCAATTTCCCCCAATTAGACCAAAAGAATCTTTATGCTTCCAAAAGATGCATTCCAAGAAATGAGTGCAATCAGCTTTTTATATAATTGGAGAATAGGAAAGATAAGGGAAAATTCAGTTGCAGTTATATTCCTTGAGTTCTTGACTGATGATCGACTTTGATATGTTGTATTAACTACATGCATGCAACCCTGATCATCTGCTAACTGATATGATATTAGGGATGGTAATGGAACACTAACAATATGCTAACTGATGTTGACTTGACTTGTCAAAATCAGATTATGCGTGACCTGGATATCCTTATCTTAGTCATAGTGAAGTGCCTCGCAGCCAATACCGTCTGAAATTTTCAATCTTGCAAATTTTGTTTTCTCTATTCCAAAGGGTCTCGGTTTGTTGCAAGATTGCTTCTCTAAATGTGATCAGTTCCTCAGCATGCATTGCAATGTTATGTTCTACAAGACATTAGGGCATTTTCATGAGGTATCTGTAATGTCCCAGGTATATACTCTCACCATACCAAATTTCTCATTCTCATTCATAATTGAATGTGATGCTTGAAGCTTAAGAGTTGGTGTTGTATTAATGAGTAAGAGAGGCTTGTAGCATTTGAAATTAACTCGCCATATACAAGGAAATGCTTTTGAATTGCATGTCTTGTTGAAATTCAAGCATTAGTTGGTCTGTGAGTATTTTTAAATATGAAGGTAATAACAGCTTGAATTACTTTCTTTTCCAACATGATCTTAGTAAGAAGGCAAAGTGAATAAACAAAATTCATCTTATGATTTTGAAATCGATTATTATAAGGACCAAAAGATTGTGGTAGCTGATTCTCTTTTCATTTCAGGCCTTAATGCTATCTTGGTGTCCCTACCTGACTAGGATTATGAAATTGAAGAAGAGTAATCAAAAGATTATGGATTGATTGCATTATTAGAAGATCAGCAAGAAGTATCCACAAGGATGATAGACATAAATTAACGGAGTTGGGTATTATGATAATGGGATAAAACTTAGGTCAAAATTCAAATCTAAAGTCAAAGCTGAAAACCTCTCTTTTGCTGTTAGCAGCATACACCAGAGTTTTTGAAGCCTACACATGTATTAGAAAGACACACAAGTGGGATAGTTTAAAGGGTGACTTGCAACTCTTTTATCAGTTAGCATTCCTCTTTCCTTCCCAAATGAAAAATAGGAGTCCATGAGTATGGATTTCCCTATAAGATAATCCAAATTCAATGGTAAGGATTGTTTTATTTAGTTGTTGGTCAACCAATCAGATATTCTCATTTCATTGCAATTGATTATACTTTTAAAGTTCATCAAAGAAGGTCTTTTAAAAAAGATTTGTTAACTACACGTGTCACTGGAGATTGATTCTAATTGCTAGGCACAAAGCTGGCAGTTCTTTTAATGGAGGAAATTTTCAAGCCACACTTGAAACCAAGATTCATAGTCAGTGACCATGATCCAAGTTTGTCAGAAATCTGTAGAAAGAGATTTTTGGTATTACTTGTACCTTTCTGTTCTTTAACACCTACCATCCTCAGATTGAAGGTCGATTGATAGTTGATAATGACCTTTCTTCATAACTGCTTAGCTGATTTGCAAAGTAATTGCCTCAGGTGGTTGCACAGTTGCACTTATCTGAGAATGGATTGAGCCATCTACTAGACATCTATGGATGCCTCTGTTCAAGGCATTCTGTAGTTATGGCCCACCTTCATTGACTACTTATAAACTACAAGAGAAACCAGTTATGGCCCGCCTTCATTGATTATTATTAAACTACAAGAGAAATCAAGGTTCAGCGGTACAGGATATCATTTTAGAGAGCCCACAATTTTGTAGACTAGGAAAATCTGAAGATGGTATACAATTGGATGAAGGTCTAATTGGATTGGAACTACTTTGAGAGAGACATTAAGCGGGAGTTAAAGTTGCTCTCTAGCTTCACCCCTACAAGCAAACATCCCACAAGAAAAGTTTTTCCAGAAACAATTGTCACCCAAATATGATGGGTCCTTCAACATTATTTCAAAGATGGGGTGGATAGCACACACTCCAATTAGCTCCATTACCCTAAATTCGTAATGCATTCAATGTCTCATGTCTGAAGAGACCCTATGAATAACAATTGCAAGCTTCTCCAACCCTACCCTAACAGTATTCTGAAGGAAACTGACATCAATTTCTAATCAGATTCGTGCAATCCAAGAAAGATAGTATAAAACAAAGTATTTACAGGTACCCAATTCAATGGAAGGATTTTCTTGTTGAAGATGGGTGCCAAAATACAGATATATAGTACTTTAATCATGGAATTTCTTTCTTAGGGTAGAAAATTGTTAGGTAGATGCTCTTGGAAAGGAAAATTAGTGCAAGTAGGATCCCTTGGAGTTTCCTTCTGATAGTTCCCCTTATAGTTTTGACATAATCATCAACAGTTTGGAAAAGCAGTTTATTGTGGCGCTGAAAGTGCATGCTCTTGTTATTTTTTGAGTTTCCTAGAGGCTAATGGCTTTTATCTAAGATCGGCTAGCTATAATGCCCCAACTTATCTCTAAATTTTCTGCATTTTGACAACATATAAAGGTACTAGGGATGCTGATTTACTTGCTTTGGCTGAAATTTCCAATAAAGTTTACAATTTATACTTTAGTGATTTTGGATTGCTTTGGAAATGCAATTTCAGGATTCCCTGTGAGGGTTTTAATATTTGCAATCTGTTCAGAAAGTTTCAATTGTTGTCTCGGTATTCTGGTAAACCCTGCTTATAGATGGATAGTTATGTTTACTTTCTTTTGTGGCTTGTAAGCAGTTTGTGTTAGCATTGTTGGGCGCATAAAGCAGTGTTTCTGCATTGAAAATTTAAAGGTCACCGTGGGTGGGAAAATGAAAGATTAGGAGTTCCAATCCCTTGCCAAGAAACTCAAATCTCTGATTTAATATATTAAAACATATTTATATGTGCAAGAAGTAAATGATTCGATAATGTGCTTACACAAGTGTATTCAACAAGAAACTTTGGTTCCTATATAAAATCAGAACATGTACATGGTAGTTGCTGATAATGTGATGTACTGAATGATGGAAGTCACCTGAGGGCAAATACCTGACAAAAATGTACTCGAGGGCAATGTACCCAAGAGCAAGTACCTGAGGGCAAATACCCGACAGAAATGTACCCGAGGGTAAGTATCTGACGGCAATGTACCTGAGGGAAAATACTCGATGGTAAATCCCTTTGACACCTTTGACCTTCAACTGTTGTCTCCCTTTGACACTCGGCATGCTTCGGCTCTCAACACCCTTTAACTCCCTTTGTCACTTAACCTACGACACCTTTTGACATTCAACAATTGAAAGTAAGATTATTTATCTTCAGATTTCTGTGATCTATAGGCAGTTTTGTTCTTTGATACAACGCATGAATATTGTTGATATGCATAATGTATTTGTCCAAATTGTACACCAACACTGATAAATAGCTAGATCTTTGATTATACAAGTCTGACGATGAAGTACAAGGTGTAATATCTGAAGCCATATCTCCAGTGATAGACTCCGGCAAAGAATGACGCCCAGCGAAACTGCAAATACAGAACAGGGAGAGTCGTGCACCTCCAAAACTGCAAACAAAGACTCAATTTCAACTGAAATCGCAAATAAACAAGAAATATAAACTCTACGATGATCTCCTATGATGCCAGCCACCTCCTTATAAAGATCTCCAAGAAGTATCTGGAAGGTTACAATGGGCTAACAACATTTTAATTATTATTAATTGTTTTTACCCCCTTCAATTAATAATTAAATTATCAATTAAATAAGCCCTTATAATATTATTTAAGTTTCAGGATCACTTAAATAATGAAATAAATTAAGACACACTATAAAAATTAGGGACACTACAGATAACTTACTGTGGATTTGATATTCATTAAGAAATATTAACTTGTTATCAGTGGAGGCAAATTGAAGTACTGGTAAAAATATAGAGCAATTAATAGCAACATATACTAAGCCAAAAAGGAGTATTGTGCTGACTCAGCACATGGATGTATACAATTACTCTAGCGTTCTTTACAAAGGATTCTGAAGTAAATAAATGAACTTGGATAGATTAACAAAAAAAATTCAAATTTCATCTAAAAAGTGCACAGGGAGGATCATTAGGCAGAAGAGCTCAGAAGTTTATCACAGATAAATAAAATTTCTGAAAATTTACTTAATGGTTGGGGCCAGTAAATTGTTCTCTCAAACCCTGTTAACTAGAATCTTTAATTAAAATGCTTGGTATGAATCCAGATGTTTATATAAACAAATGCAAATTAGTCTGTTTCAGCCTTTACAAAGTGTATAATCTTTGGAGATGCAAAGTGTTCTATTATCTCTTGCACATGTTTGTGCTAGGATATTAATAGCAGATGAGACGATTATACAAGTGGGATATTTATTGTGTTGATTCTTGAGGAAATTTCAGATCTGACCAAAAGGTTACTGCTATGAAGTTACAAGCAGCTTATGTCAAAGTCTTGATTAAGAGACGTAATATAGAGATGAAAACTATGCATATAAGAGTTCTTACTTTTATAAAGTATTTGATTCTTTTCTGCATATCTTATCCAGATGCCCCTATTTTCTGAAGTGCATTGTTGTCTATTAGTTTCCTAGATTAAGGTACAAAAAATACCATTATATAGGATCTTGTAACAACGTTGCCAATTGCAATTTTGAAAATGGCACGTGGGGAGGGAGTAGGAGTTGGAGCGATAAATGGCAAGATTGGAAATTTGAATTCCGCATCAGGCAGCTCTGTACAGGATGGAGCAGGGAAGGGTTCTGGGGCCTGCCAAGGGGAGGAGGAACAAGGGGATAAACTTGCCTCTTGGAATGAGAGCCCACGTGTTTCAAGACAGGAGCCTAGGAAGGATGCTTTGCGACCAGGGTGGACTATGCCAGGCTTGCACTCTGCTCGGAAAGTCCTCGATGTCGTTATGACTGGTTGGTGGTCCTCTCTTTTTGGTATCAAACCCACAAGTAAGTCTTCCTTCTCGGAGATAAAGGATGTTTCGGATAAGGAAAAAGGGAAATATGCTATATAGATTCCTGACGAACTTGTAGACCATAATATTGCTACAATGGCTTCTTCTCTGGTTGGGAAGTTCATTGGTCCAAGGCCAAATATAAATATTGTACGACCATATGCTAGAAACAAATGGGACTTGAAAGGTCATGTTGAGATTGCGGCTATGGCCAAGGGATTCCTTACCTTCGAGTTCTCTTGCATGAAAGATCTCACGAGGATCCTCTGCGCAAGATCTTGGTCTTTCGGCCGATCCACCCTTGCTTTGCAGAAATGGACATCCCAACTGGATCTTAATGACTCTTTTGTTGTTCAAGCTCTTGTTTGGGTCCGTCTTCTTGAACTTCCAATGGAGTTTTGGTATGAGGATGTTTTTGACGCCATAGCAAAATCTTTTGGGGGCTGCTATCCATTGATCCCATTACAGTGTCAGGAAGCCGATTAACGTATGCAAGGATCTGCACTAGGGTTAGGGAGGGTAGAGATATGCTGGAGGTTGTGTATCTTCACTCCAAATTGGGTACGCACATTCAAAAATTGGATTTCGAAAGTGTCCCTTTTGCGTGCTTTCATTGTAAGAAAGCAAGCCATGTGGCTAAGTTATGCCCTAGATTTATGGAGAAAGCTAGGAAACAAGCGTAGAATAGGAATAAGGCCAAGGGTACTTCCAAAGATAAAACTAAGCACTCCAATGAGGGAGAAAAGGTATGGCAATAGAAGGAAATGGTGAATTAGGAAGGAGGGCCCAAGCAACAACAGGTGGACCAGGTGGGTGCCTTGCCTTCGACCATTGTTGAGGTCCACAGGGTAGATTCTGGAGGAATCACCATTAAGGAAGTTGAAACTTTGCAACCTTTGGTAGCTGAGTAGTGGGCTACTGATGAGGTTAGCACCAAGGTAGCTCCCCTGGTAAGCGATGCTAAGGTTCTTTCTATCCCTCTGAATGTGATGGAAGTTACTTGTATGGGGGATCTTCTATCTGGGGAGCAAGGGATTCTTGATATATCTCAGGTACCGGATTCCCAGGCTCTTGTTGGAGGCGAGGATACTGATCAATAGTGTGGTCTCTCTCGTAGGGAATCGAGTATTAGCCTTGGCTTGGGGTTAGCTTCTCCAGGGAAGGTTTCAAGAGTGTTGGATTTGGTTAGAGCTTCTTTGCCAGGACAATTAACTAGAATGGAGGCTCTACTTGCGAGCTGTGTAGATGAATGACAAAGGGAATGGACGATGGTGAGAAAGAAAAATAAGAGTAGAGACCCTTCCCTGATGTCCCTAGTTGCCACTAGGAGCAGAACAAAAGTTGATGTAGGAGCAAAACCTAGAATTCCTGGAAGGAACAACCTCAACCAGAATAGGCAAGAGGAAACTAGAAGGAATTTAGCGGATGGGAGTCAAAAGACCATCCATGAGGCTTGCCTCGCTAAGAAGAGATGAAGGTCATATCCTAGAATATGCATGGGCTAAATGGAGCCCACAAACAAGTGGTTCTCAAAAATATGATGAGGGATCATAGACCTGATTTTATGCTCATTCAAGAAACCAAAATGAAAAGGGAGAGTGTGGAGCAAATCTCTTTTAGTAGCAGCATGGAGAGGTTTGCTACGAACTTTGATGGGGCTTCGAGGGGTCTGCTTACTCTTTGCAACTCCAATATTTCCAAGTCTCAAGTCTATATGGTGAAGGTAATATTCTACTCATTCAAGTTTTTAATGTCAAAAACAATGAGCACTGGTATCTTTTGAATGTCTACGCTCCTAATTATAAGAATGGTAGGAGAAACTATTGGGTTAAGATTAGAAATATTTTATCAAGATTCCAAGTGGGCAATTGTATCATTAAGGGGGACTTTAACACCCCCTTAAGGGATGATGAGAAACAGGAGGACCTGGCTCCAGATCTAGAGAGTAAGCAAGACCTCTCTCACTAAATCAATGATTTGGCATTGATGGATGTGGAGCTTCAGGGAGGCTTCTTCACCTGGTCTAATAGAAGAGTGGGAAGGGAGTGCATCCAAGTGCGACTGGACAGGGCTCTTATATCTTTAGATTGGATGAATTCCAACTATTATAATTTATCTCTTTTGGCTCAAACCAGTTCAGATCACTCTCCTATTTCTCTCACTTTGGATCCCATTGCTATTAAATGTAACTTCCCCTTCAGATTCAAATGAATGTGGACTTCCCACCCAGATATCTCCTTCATATTTCAGAGTGGCGGAACATTTACATAGAGGGCACGCCATGTTCAGGGTGTCCAAGAAGCTGAAAAATGTCAAACTCAATATCAAGAAGTGGAATAAGTCGGATTTTGGTAACATATTTCAATCCAAAGCCAAGATTTCAAAGGACCTCAGTATTATTCAAGGTGTTATTCATAAGGAGGGTTATAATGAGGAGAGGCTGGAGGAGGAAAAAATCATTCTTACTGATCTTCACAATATTATTGGGCAAGATGAGGCTTTCTGGAGATAGAGATCAAGAGCTGTCTGGCTTAGAGAGGGGGATCAGAACACTAGATTCTTCCATATCTCCACTCTAAAGCACAAAGTTCATAACAGAATTAGTAGCATCGAAAAGGGGCATGTTGTTTTGGAGGATGAAAAAGATATTGCGGTAGAGGCCATCTCTTTCTTCTCCAATCTTTTGACCAGAGGCCTTAATCTTGAGGATGGGGACCAGCAGGATATTTTAGCCAACATTCCAGTTTTGATCTAGCCTGAACATAACTCCATGATAGAGGCTATTCCTTCCCCTTTGGAAATTGAGTAGGCTCTTCTCTCTCTCTCTCTCTCTCTATCTCTCTCTCTCTCTCTCTCTCTCTCTCTGTCTCTCTCTCTCTCTCCCCCTACAAACAAGTCTCTGGGCCTAGATGGGTTCCTTACTTTCTTCTTTAACTTGTTCTGGGAAGTGATCCATCAAGATGTTATCAAAGCAGTCAAAGAGTTTTTTGGAGCTAAAAGTTTGCTTGAGGAGGTGAATGCTACCTTTTTAGTGCTTATCCCTAAAATGCCAAGGGCGGACTCTATGGATCACTTCAGACCCATCAGCCTCTACAATTCTTTTGATAAGATTATTTCTAAAGTCCTGGCTAATAGGAATTATCAAGATCCTCCCTTTGATTATTGCACCTCACCAGTGTTCCGAGGAGACAAATCCTAGATTCTATTATGATTGTTTATGAAGTCATCCACTCCTTGGAAGAAGGCAAGAGAGAAGGCTTTCTCCTAAAGCTTGACTTGTCCAAGGCTTACGATCAGGTGGACTAGTCTTTTCTCTTTAAGGTCCTCAAAGCCTTTGGGTTTGATCCTAAGCTTTGCAAGCTTATCAACTAGTTGATCTCGACTTCCTCTTTGGCTGTTTTGGTCAATGGATCTCCTTCTGTGTTCGTCAAACCCTCAAGGGGGTTAAGACAAGGTGACCCCCGTTCGCCCATTCTCTTCATTATTTTGGCTGAGTGCTTGGGAAGGATGATTTCTGCCAATAGGATATCTGGGGCTTTGAAAGTCATTAGACCTTCTTCAGGCCCCCTGGTGTTTTCTCACAAACAATTTGTGGACAACACTATTTTGGGGGGCGGGGGGAAGCATCAGTTGGGGAAGCTAGGGTGGTCAAAAAGATATTGAGATCGGACACCAAGGATTCAGGATAGCTTATCAATTGGAATAAGAGCTTTGTCTTCTTCATCAATACTCCGGCTATGAGACAAAGGAAGATAGCTGATATTCTGGGATGTGGCATAGGTAGCCTTCTCTTGACTTATTTGGGTCTCCCTATGGGCCTCAAACCCCCTGATTCTTTCTGGACTAGTCTTATTGATAGGTTTAATAAGAAATTTGGCTGGCTAGAAGGGTATTACCCTTAGCCAAGTTGGCAAAATTCAGTTGGTTAAATCTACTCTTTAGAATCTTCCAAATTATGCGATGAGTCTATTTGGGATTCCCTGCAAATATGCTGACTTATTGGAGAAGATCCATAGGAATTTTCTTTGGTCTGGTTCACAGGAACACAAGAGATTTCCTCTCATTGCCTGGGACAATGTGTGCCTCCCCAAACACTTAGGGGGCTTGGGAATCAGAAGACTGAGACCCTTTTAATAAAGTCCTTCAAGCCAAACAAATTTGTAGAACCTTTTCTAGCAAGGGGTTTGGTGTGATATCATGGAAGATAAATACCTTGGGAGACCTTCCATTAGACAACTGTTCAATGAAGACACCAATCCTAAGGGCTCTTACATCTGGAATGGTATGCTCAAAGCTTTAGAAACGGCCCAAAGCAAGGCAAAATGAAGAGTGGGCAAGGGTATAGAGATAATGTTCTAGCAGGACATTTGGCTTATCCAGGGGCCTCTCCTCAATCTTCCAGCTTTTGATAGATGGGCTAATACTTGCATAGAGAGGTTTGGCAACAAAGTCAACGACCATAGATTAGGCTTAGAATGGGGAGACCTATCCTTAATCTCTGAGGAGCTCAAACCTTGGATGACTATCCTTCACACTATGATCTTGAATGTGAATTTGGACCAGTTAGTGTGGGAGAACACTTCTTCTGGCTTTTACTCGGTGGCCTCGAGGTACCAAGCTTAGTTGAAACAAAATTCCAAACCAATATGGGCAAAGGCTTGGTACCTAGCCTTATTCCTAAACTCACTATTTTTTTTTGGCTTCTCCTCCAGAACATGGTGCTTACTATTGACAATCTCATCAAAAGGGGTCTTTACATTCCTAATAGATGTGTCCTTTGCAAAAATCAGGTTTTTGGGTTAGACTGGTGTGCCCCTGCTACGATTACTAAATTCCTTAGGCAATGGGATGACTCGTGGAAGGGCTTTGCCTCACTTTGGTTGGGGAATATGGAAAGAATGCAATAATCAAATATTCAGGGAAGATAGCTTCCCCGCCAAGATTGTGTCGGGTAAAATTCTTAATGCTCTTTTGGAGAACTACATTTTTTGCAAATGTTCTAACTTGTTTGTAGGAGACACCCGGTGCAGTAATGCCACACAGAAAAGAAGAGAGGAATGTCAATGGACATTGCCCCCTGTGGGATGGCACAAAACAATTTTTGATGGGGCGGCTAAAGGGACCCGAGGCGAGCAAGTAGTGGTGGAGTAATTTGTAATTGCTACGGTTATGGCATAGTTTCAATTGCCTTCCCTATGGGGGCACCGAACCAACCACTTTGCTGAGGCGTGTGCTACCCTTCAAACTACTATGTTAGCCAAGGATATTGGTGTTAAATGCCTTTGGCTTGAGGGGGACTTGAACAACATCATTAAATGTCTAAAAGGCGAGCATCCTCCGTCCTGGTCAATCAAGAATTTGGTGGAAGCGATCAAACAAATCTTGCTCACCTTTGAAAAGGTCCACGTGTCACATGAATATAGAGAGGCTAACTCAGTTTCTGGCTAGATGGCCAATGATGTGGTCAAAAGGGAAATGCCATACAGTTGGATTAACGGTGATGGGATTTCGATGGAAGCAAAAAGCATGATAGAGATTGAGAGACTCCAGGGGAGGACGAGAAATATAAAGAGTAATAATAAAAGGTAATAGTGTCAGAATCACATTAATTTTATTGAGAGCTAAACATGGGCCGAACATGAGTTGTCTTAATTGGGAGGCTTTTTGGCATGCTTTATGGGTGATTGATAAGCTTAATTTCCATTACATTCCCAAGAACAAAGGCAAGCTTTGTTTCGGTGAGTTTTATAAGCAATTAGTTCTTTTTTATCGGAGGTTGTAGAAAATTTATTCTCTAAGCAGCAAGATGGTGGGCGAAAGGCATCGCAAAGGGCCGGAGGACGAGGTGGCCAATTGGAAAAGGCAGTTGAAGGTATGGGAGAAACTGAGGGATGGTGGTATTTCCAAGTTCATTGAGAAATTGCATGGCTGGAAGCCTAAGATAATTGATCTTATGGTCACGTCCTGGAAAGATGAGAAAGTTACGATTGATGGGGTTGATTTCTAGGTAAATGAAGGCGTCATAGTGGAGGTCACTGGTTCCTCTGCCGAGGGAATCAAATTCTTCAGGGACAAGAAAGTTTCCCTTAATGCGGTGAAAGATTTTGCTAAAGATGCCAAGGAGATGAAAGAACTGTGGAGACAGGAGCATACTATGAACAAGATTCAATTAAAAAACTCTGGAGGTTCGTCTTGAGGGAGATTATTTCTTACATTACGCTGGATATTAGGTATGACAGAATCCGTACCCATCACTTTGTCATCCTTAATCACTTTAGGTATGGTACAAAAATCTCCATATCCTTCTACCTTTTCTCCTCAATAAGAATATAATGGGTTACAAGAAGTCGTATGCTAACCCTGCTTTCCATGAGGGGTTGTTACTAATCTATGAGCACTTCAAGGCTCAAACCTATGGCAGATCTATTGCCCACAAAGTGGAGTCCTCAGACGACACAGAAAGCTCGTATCTCCTTTTTGATATTGAGGATAGTGTGGGGCTCCACTCAAACGATGATGAGAAGGTGGCCAAGATAATTAAGGATTTGGGTAAGCATAAGAAGAAAAAGACTGCGAAAGGCTCAATGGGTAAAAGTTCCAAGTTGAGGTTAATTCAGCAAAGGATTATAATGAAGAGGACGAGGGGATGGATACGGAAGAGGAGACTGTTGTGAAAGAGGAGGGTACTAACAAGGTTCAGACTCGCAGGAAGGTGGAAAGCTCGACTAAGAGGAGAATTGAAAGTGAAGCTGATCAGGATTTTGGCAAGGGTTTGGAGACAACTCCCATTGCCCAGGAGGTCAGGAAGGAGGATTATGGAAAGGAGAAAACCACTATTTCTTTTGGCTCCAAGGGTAGGAAAACGGTTTGGAGGAACTTTGAGTCTCGGACTACAAAGGTGGGCATTGTTAGAGAGACTATTCAACCCAAGGTCTTAGAGGGAGATGATGGTAAATTCCATCCGGAGGAACTGATTGATCCGACAATGGTGGTTCTTAGCGACAATGCTAGGGAAGTGAAGATGAATCTCCGCAACAATGTCCGCAACAACATGGTGGATAACTTCTAGTCAATCAAGTGGATTTTCCATGAAACTGAAGAGCTAAAGGACAGGGTTACAGGGCTAGAAGGGAAGGAAGGAGATGATGGGTCTGACAGAATTAACATTCTAGAAACTAGGGTCACTGAGATGGATAAGAGATTGGATAGGATGGAGTGCACTCTTCACAATTCGGCTAACCAGAGCCTTAATATTATCAAAGGATTAAATGATAATATTAAAAAAATGCAAGAGATGATGGAGGTGGTTACAGACAGGAATGTTGACATGGTCAAAGAGGAAAACAGAACTTCTAAAGCAGATGCCAACCCCCTGGATGACAGCCCAAGCTATAAAGCGAGATCGAACAAAAGGAAGAGGAACATGGAGGATACCCCAGAAGAAAATCAGCTGATGACTGAAGCAGTAGAGACCATGGAGAAGCTAGAGCTCAAGACTGCTGAGCTGGTCAAAGATGCGGTGCCCTTATTTGTTCTCCTGGCCTTTCTGTTTTTTCCCCTTGTTTTGGTAGTTTAGCTGGGTCTCCTTTAGAGGCTGTTTTGTCTTAGGACTGGTTTGTGGCCTTCCCTGGCCTGTTGTTTATTGCTGTTCTGCTTTATGTTCTGAACTTTAATTTGGTTTTATTTTGTTTACTGTGGGGTTTCAGGCACCCGTTAAAATGTGTTTTACTTGATCAAAAACAAAGTTGCCAATTGCTAATTACCACAGATTAGTATCATTCCAGATTTTTGCCCAGCTAGCAACAGGCATACAGATTTCCTGTTTACATTGTTTAACTAAATCTCTTGTTAGTATTTACTCGTATCATTTCCCATCACATTTACAGACTACTTTTGATACTAAAGACAGTTTTCTGGTATTAACATCTAATTGTTTAAGAGTGTTGTGCAGTGGCCTGAGAAAACAAGAGGAGCAGGAAGCAGCCTTGAGAAGAAATAGTGACATGAATAATGCAGTGGATGACATGGAGGCATTGAAGAGAAGGAACTCCATTATGGAGGATGAACTTAAAGAGATGCATGATCGCTATTCTCAGATAAGTCTCATGTTTGCAGAAGTTGAAGGGGAGAGACAACAATTAGTTATGGCTATCAGGAGTCTTAAGAATGCCAAAAAAGTTTGATCTTGCAACTACTGTTATGTTCATTGAAGCAATGTCAACTTCCATTTATGTTATTATAAATGTTGATAACAATGTTCTACATTAGTTCACTTTGGGCTTGAGATGATGCAAGGCAAACCATAGATTGGCACAAAGCAAAATTGTATAATTTCATTCATTCATTCATTTTTAAATAAATAGATTATCATGATGGAAATAACAACTTCCTATCTGCTTGTTACAAGCCATATTTTACAAGGTTTTCCAATGAGATCCGGCATGATGTTTCAGCTAAAATCACTGACTAGCTAAATTTTTTTTCCAAATAAAAGGAGGAAACTAGCTAGCAATTGTTGGAGAAGTATCTTCTTCAGTTTCACATAATCTTATAGACTTCAATGAACACTTTCCATGGCAGGCTGCTTCAAAGTGGAAGTAATAATTGTTAAAACGAGTAGATTTATTTCAGATCTGAACTGTATATGTTCTTTTAATTCTTTGACTCTTGAATGATATGTTTATATCTGCTATTTCTTCTTCCAGGTTGTAATGGTGCTCCACAATATAAGTCTTCTTGATATGATAATACTTTGAATATAAATCTGAATATGTACAATATAGAGATTGAACACCAAATGATCTGCACTGATAAATTTCTGTGTTTCACATCTTAATCAATCACATAATAACTGCATATATATAGATCTTGGGGAGGACATGTTGGTGCATAGACATGTCTCTATGCGTGTCTCCACACCAAGATGTCTCTTCTCTACACACCGCTTCATTATAGGTGGCTTGTATTAATCATCCTTTGCATCGTTTCATAACACAACCGATCTGCATCGGTATAACACATTGATTCATTGCACAAATTATAGTTATGATCTGATCATTATGTAGCATTGACAGCAGTACCATTAATTACTCGATACTTATATAGATGTCAATAATAATGATCTTCAAATGTAGATAAATAAGATGCAGATTTATACTTGGAACATTTACAATGTTTCAATCAGATTATGAATGATTCTTTGTTTCATCAATAATATTAGTATGATTATATTATTTCAGTCATTTAAATATGTACGTGTATACATCATGTATATTGATGTATACACATGCATATGTAATTATACCATCCTACTGATCTTATTGTTATTTATAGTCATTTAACTGAAGCTACCCATATTCAAAACTCCCTCTTAGTCAGGGAGGATAAAGTTTTAACCAAGTATAGGTCTCAACAAAAAGTTCATCTTATTGTGAAAAGAGATATCAACTTACTCGTGATGTCAAAGGATATAATTTGCTAAAGATTATCAAGTTACATTACATTCTTCATAAAATATCCAAGTTATGGTATGTGCACTGACATCAAGTTTGATGATGTCTAACCAAAGCTACCCATTTTCAAAACTCCCTCTTAGCTAGGGAGGATAAAGTTTTAACCAAGTATAGGTCTCAACAAAAGGCTCATCTTATTGTGAAAAGAGATATCAACTTACTCGTGATGTCAAAGGATATAATTTGCTAAAGATTATCAAGTTGCATTACATTCTTCATAAAATTTCCAAGTTATGGTATGTGCATTGACATCAAGTCTGATGATGTCTGCTTAACAAATCATGGTATATACAAGGATTCACTATAAACCATGAATATCTCTTGAGGATCATAATGATCTTAAATTGATATCAAGTCTCATGATATCCATTAAATATTCAAGAGATGTTAACTATCATGACATGCCCACGAATATCAAATCTCATGATATCCATTGTGATGCTGAAGCTAATCATTGTAAAGTCGTCACCTTACAATGTCAAATACACGTGTTCATTCTTTGAAGATTGTCACCTTTCAATAATGTACATAGGGGGCCCCATAAAGTCATGGAGTCACACACATGACGACAAAAGTTTACACAGTCACCACAGATTCTCTCATGTGGTGTTATTACAATGCCATACACTTGACATCCACCATGAACCATATTAGAGGATGGATTTTCCATAACTCCTCTTAGAGTGTGGAATAAGAGCTTTCACTTCAAACCTCTCTTTCACTGAGAAGAATTCATTAGCAAGGGTTGATATCTCAATCTTCTCCATCTTAGAGAAGAGTGCTACATGTGATTGTACCTCAAAACTTCTCCCTCTTGAAGAAGAATTCATTAACAAGGTCTTCATGATGATGTGACTTTCTCTAAAATAGATATCAACCTACTGATCTCCCTATCCATGATTACTTTGATGAAATGACAGACTCTCTCTGAGTCTAATATCAACCTTCTTTTGATGAAATATAGTCTCAATCTAATGAATCAAGTGCCTAAAACATAACTTGTGTTCCAACCCAACATGAAATATCCTGATGAGTGTCTCCAAACTCAATGGAAGATCAAGAGTAAATTATCAGGAATTACTCTATTTTAGAAACAACGACTCAACATTCACAACAATCTCTATAAATCCTTTATTTGAAATAATTTTTTTCCCCACAAGAATATGACTCTACATGCGTTCATTAACATCTAGTGCTAGGGAGATTGCCCTTGCAAAGCCTAATCTTCAAACCCAATAAACTTACAGTTTTGAATATTAATCTCAATTCTCAACGACTCCACCCACAAACAACAATTACACCAAGTATATTGAGGTGTGACTTGTTACTCATGTGATTCAAATCTTATAACAAAGCACTTCAATAACGATGCTTGTGACAAAGGTATAAATTCACATCATAATGACAATATACATCTTTGACATCTGCATCGATTCCCCACCTATCTCTGTGTACTTTTGTCCTATTGATAGACATTGGCAACAATGATGTAAAATCCTTAGGTGATATCAATGATAGAATCATAGAAATATCAACACATTCCTCATGTGTAGTTTGCATCACTAGTATACATCGTTCCACTATTTGCAATCGAGGGCATGGCAATGATTGTTGATAAATATATAGAGATGCTTGGAGGTTTGCAATTCATCACATAGCTATCCAAACTACAACTCTATTCGAATATCATTAATCAAATCAGTTGATTTTTGCAATTTGCATGGCCATATAAACATCAACATTCAGAGACTCATAGTTCAAGCAATAACAAGACAAAATAATCATTGGGCCAATCTTTATACATTCAGAACATAATAGATATCAAACTCTGTAATAATCCCAATAGGTTATAACTTCTTCAAACACCAAAAATCTTTATACTTCAGTTGTTTGACATTTCGTCAAACACTTTGCAAGCAAGCTCTGATACCACTGTAATGGCCCTCCTCAAATCTACTCTCAAAAAATGCTGATGAAACCTCAAAGAATTTCATCAAACAATTCACATGCAAGGGACGTATGACTGATATAGTATTTCAGCTAGCTTTAAATGACTCTTTTTAAATTTCATCAATGAGAATCTTGTGCTAGAAGACTCCAAATGGACTAAACAATGACCTAACATGAGTGTGCTACTAATTTTGACAAATATTCAGTGCATATATATGATCTAAGAATGAGAAATGAACACTTACAACCAATTGACATTTTTACAAACAGTTGGTGTGCAAACTAACTAGCTGATAAATAATGATACTGAATTGCTTAAATGACACCAACAACTATTATCTTCTTAATTTGCAATGAAATTTCTAATACAATGCTCATGAAATATGGCCAAGACTTTTGGCATTTACATGGATTACAAAATGATAATGTTGGTATAATGCACACTTACAGCTGAAACTTATAACACCCCTAAAAATCAATACTAATAAAGGGACCTGGCTGTAGATGGCTGTAATAATTTTCTTCAATGCTGCCCTTTTTGCTTTGTTTTTCCGATTTGCTTTTTCGAACTGCTTTTTCGGACTGCTTTTTCGATTCCGCTTTTTCAGACTGCTTTTTTGACCTGCTTTTTCGGTTCTGCTTTTTTCAGTTCAGCTTTTTTCGGACTGCTTTTTCAGACTGCTACCCTTTTGAATCTCAAGACCATATCTCTTTCAATGGCGTCAAGATTTCCAGCTTGAAGGGATTTCGTCTTTCAAACTATTGAGACATAATCTCCAGAAAAATTTCCAATTTCTTTAATATTTCCAACCATACTAAAAAGAAGCTCTTCCTTTTCTTTTATAGTGTTCTCACAAGAGCTCAATCCTTCTTTTTCTCAATGTGGGATAAAACATAACTCCCTTTATGTAACTTATGTCTCCAATGTGTTATAAAATAAAAGGGACTCTTTTAATTTAAATATTTCCCACAAACTATAGTCTATGCATTAATAAAGTTAAATATTTAAACTTAACTATATAAAATAGCTTTATCAATGCATAACAAATCTTATCAATGATAAACAAGTCATTTTGTCGATTTTAAACAATTACCATCGACATACCGCTGCCATTGGATGTCTGACCATATCCAAGATGGCTTACTATAAACAGTAAGTATGCCCAAAGTTGCCTCAAAACCCCTCAGAAAGACCTGCAACTAAAACTATCTACGCCAAATGGCCTCTAAGTCCCTTTAATGTCCTGGTTAGCCTACGAGACCGTGGGAAAATAGGCTAACGACAACATCATGCTATGAATGCTAGAAAGGGGACATTACAGTCCGCCCTTCCCAAAATTGCTTGTCCCCAAGCAATGGTCGAACAACAACCCAATCAATCCACCTGGATTCCAAATGTAGTCATGAACTATACTGCTGTCAGTCAACATAGGCTCCTGCAACAACCTCTGAAAATTAACCAAGAGGAATGCATAATCAAATTGGCGAATACAACTCACCCAAACTCCAAAGTCAGGAACCCATGAGAAACAAGCTCTCGAAATATCAGAACCCAAGTAGAGTAGATAACCCAAACTGCCAACACAATAAATACCATCAACGCATCCCACTGGTCTATATGGAATGTACAATCCAAATCTGCAACAATGGTGACCACTCCCACATGAAACTGCACCAAATATAAAGAATCCACACACTGTACATCTACTGCAGTTAACCCAACTCTGTAGATTATGGGCCACTGTCTCATAACCATAACTCCCATGCACCGCTAATGGTGAAAAGACATCACAAGATAAACATCAAGAAATGGAACCCAAACCAAATCTGCCTGCCACCAACTCCTCAACACAAGGATCAAATGCTAACTGATGTACATACCCTATAGTATAATGCTGATAAAAAGAACCAACCCTAGTCAACAGCTCACCATGAACAAGTGATACAACCCATTGTGACTGATCACCAGCTAAGTCAGGAGATGTCATAGCCAAAGGAGTAGAATCAATAACAACAATCGCTAAAGCATCACTCCCAAACTCCTGCTCTAAGGCATGTATTATCAAGCTATCAACCGCAAAACCTATTGCCATGTCATGCCCATCACAACTCTCATCTTGTGGCGTTAAACCATCCCATAACTGATGACAAGCACTAGGAATCAAAGTATATCTCTGTATCATCATCTCATCAACATAGTCATCAAATGTATATTGATGAGCATACCTCACAGTGTAATGCTGATAGAACACGCCAATCTTAGTCAGTGGCTCAGACTGCAACCCAGATGAAACTAACTGCAATTGATCACTAACCAAGCTGGAACTGACTACTACCTCCAAAGACATCGCCAAGGGAGTAGTATCACTAGCAAGAACCATGCCTACTACCGGCTCACCAACATCACACATGATCTTTGATACAACATCTCTAGTCTCTGTGCCATCAGTACTAGAGGCCACCACCATGTCAGGCATACCACAACAATCTGCTATAGCACCCAACTCAACTGAACCTGACTCTAGTAGGAACAGAACCGATATGCCAATGTTAGTATCAAGGGTGGATGCATCCCCATCTCCACTGTCTCTGACAATCTCGACCATGGACATCCTCGGATCACTAGACACCACAGCTTGTGACTGTACAGAATCTGGTAAAGACTGCAGTCGCTCTAACTCCATGGTCACCTTAGCCAAATGAAACTGTGACTCCTCGAAAGCCAACTGTGTACTCTCAAGAATCTCAGAAGTCACCTCGAGCTGCTGAGTAAGCTCACTCACCTCATCTTCCTTGGCCAATAATGCATCGTATGTCGTACTCCCCCACTCCATAAGATAATCTCTGTCGGCTACCAACTGCATATAATCCTGTCTCAAAATTTGAATAGCCTCCCATAAAGAGTGGATCTCTGTCAAGGAAAGATAATTAGCTCCCTGCTTATCACTAGTAGGACAACCCCATCCATAAACTGCTAACAACTGATGAGCAACGTCGAAATGCTGACAAGCGATAGAAATGTCTCGTTCACTAACTCTCAACTGACTAGACACATGATGGCACTGGCTAGACTGTCTTCTACAAACCTCCTCTGACACACTATCTAAAGGAGCATCCTCAAAGTTATTGGTCTCTAGAGTATTACCATCCATATCCTGCGAATGAACTCCAAAGCTCATATCAACATACGCAGTATCAAAAATTGTACCATCGCTGTCCAACCCCTCCGTACCATAAGAAACTGCTGAGGAAACTAAGTCCTCAAAACTATCCACAACATCCCCTTGGGTGTCGTATGTAATAATTAGATCCTGGGACTCTCCTGTAAACTCTGTCATCTTTGAGAAATCATCAACATGTGACCTAACTGTAAAAGAAAATTGAGTCCCTGCTATAAGCGCTAACTCTCGAACTGAGCTCACCTCAAGACAAAGCTCGTCCACATGTCTCTCAGAATCCTGGAGAGCCAACTCAATACACACTAAGGAATTTCGAGTATCCTCTAGCTCATGAGAAAGCTGGTCAACCTCCTCCTCTTTCTTCAATGCATCTAAATAGATCCCTACAAGATTAAGGAGATGATCACGATCTGAAAGTCAGTGTATGTAACTTACCTTCATTGCCTCCATGCCTTCCTTGATCTGCTGTAAGTCGTCACAAGAAGAACCTGTTGTGACTCCTTTCTGTCTCTCCTACAGTTGAATCATCTAAATGTGATTCTCAATCAATCCATACATCCTGTCATGATGAGATAAAGTTGCGACAATATCCTTGTCCCTTGCCTTCAGCTGGCTTGCCAGACCAAGTGAAGAGCTACTAGCCTCTATCTCATGTGAAGAAACATCCAACTGTGCTTGATACTCATTCTCTACAAAGTCCTGAATGCTCACTTTCTGATCAACTGTACTATCCTCAAACATGACAGTATCCTCAACTGCTGTAACTTCATCCAGCCCAACTGTACTGGAATCACTATCTGTGTCAATCATGCAATCCGGTGTGCCTATGATATCACCTTCTGATGCAACTGGCTCAACCTACAATGAAGATGATGCAGATAAACCATTACCTGAAGATGTGCTGAAGTCTCCTTGTATTGAATCTGCATGTCTGTTAAACTCCTCATACAAGTTTCTGCCTGTCATAGGGAAGGTATGATCATTAGGCCTATCAAAGCGTTCAATCAGTCTCTCCGAAAAATCCACATATGAGGTAATGTGTGCATGACCCATAGTGACCATACCATAATGCCACCACTTGTGTGCTAACCCATCCAGGTGAGTTGTTGCATACTTAATAGCTTCTTTCTCAGGCATAGGGTTCATTTGAAAGTATGTGTCAAGCTTTTGAACCCAAGCTCTTGCTGTAGACTTCCCCGAGCCATCATAATATGGTAACTGAAGTTTTCCTACTTTCTTCTGTAGCTCATAGCTCTGGTTCCTGTCATGTCCACGTGGCATATGCTTCATCCGCACATCTATATACTCCCTAAAGGTAATTGCAGCAATAAAATCTGGACCTCCGGCTTCCCAATCTCTCCTCAGCTGGTCTTTTATATCAGTGATTTGGGGCTCTGGTATGGGCTGCTCTGGAGCTCTAGGAGGAAATATGGGAATCATGGGCCGCAAACTTACTGTCCTAGTTTGCTGGGGTGCATGACCGAAATTGTTCCCAACTTGTTTGCCTCCATTATGTGCCCCATCCTGATTATTACCATTCTGATTATTTCCTCCACCCACATTAGCATTCAACCCCATTTGACAAGCCATCATCTGCATCATAAGCTCAAATCTCTGACTCTGTTCCTGTGCTCTTTGCTCTGTTGATCGCTGTCCCTGTGCTAAGGTGTCTAATAATTGTAAGAATCTTTCCTTTCCCTGATTTGGACCGGCATTCATTTTGTCAAACATTTTTCTCTCTATCTGGCTATTCCAAATTCCCTATAAGACCTCCAAAGGATGGCAGGACTTATAGCTCTGATACCACTGTAATAATCCCAACAGGTTATAACTTCTTCAAACACCAAAAATCTTTATACTTCAGTTGTTTGACATTTCGTCAAACACTTTGCAAGCAAGCTCTGATACCACTGTAATGGCCCTCCTCAAATCTGCTCTCAAAAAATGTTGATGAAAGCTCAAAGAATTTCATCAAACAATTCACATGCAAGGGACGTATGACTGATATAGTATTTCAGCTAGCCTTAAATGACTCTTTTTAAATTTGCATCAATGAGAATCTTGTGCTAGAAGACTCCAAATGGACTAAACAATGACCTAACATGAGTGTGCTACTAATTTTGACAATATTCAGTGCATATATATGATCTAAGCATGAGAAATGAACACCTACAGCCTGTATGCACCCAAAAATGGTCACCTAGACTATGGGCCCCCATTATTCAATTTATCAATTTATCAAATTTTCTGAATCAATGGTTTGTAATATTTTATTAAATCAATTCAAATCAATTTCCTTGATCAAATTCGATTTATTTCATTTCTAAGATTGATCATTTTATTCCAAGTCTTATTTAATTAAAAGAAAATCTTCTCTTTTAATTAAATAAAATAAAATCCCCATTTAATTAAAAGAAAGCTTCTCTTTTAATTAAACAGTTCATCCACATTTAATTAATTAAGAGAAAAATCTCTCTTTTAATTTAATTAAATATCTTCTATTTAATTAAAAAGAACTTGCTCCCTTTTAATTAAATAAAAATCCCACTTAAATATCTCTTTTGATGAGAAAAGGAAATAAAATAAATTCTTTTTATTTAATTTCTCTACACTTAAAAAAAGTGATCTAAGTGGGATTTATCTTTCCACTTTCTCCTCAACCACTCCTCTTTTCTAATTGGTGGAATCTTGTCTCACATGGATCACCACTTTCTTCTCAACCACTCCTCTTTTCTCATTGGTGGAATTTTGTCTCACATGGATCAAGCTCTATTATCCCATATTGGTTGTGAGAAGCCTCTCACCGCCATAATTTCTTTTATAAGGGAGAGCCCTCTACTCATGTTAGACACCCATGATTATGCTATCGTTATGCTGCAGGTTTGAAGACCAATTTTTGAAGGAGTTTGAATACAAAAGCTTTTTGTGGAGAACTTCTATTTTCTTGTCTTTTTCTCTCTTGCACCCATCATGGGCTTTTAACTTAGATCTTTCATTTATAGATTAGATTTTGCTTTCATAGATTAGATCTTATTTTCATGCATATTTGAAGATCATGGAGACTAGCATTCTTGCTTTTCCTCTTTGAATCTCTCATCTCATGGTGTACTTGCATGGGCACAAAAATAGGTCAAACTGAGGGCCTCCATTGCAAACCCTTGCACTCTATGAGTAGAGAGCTATGGATCGATTTGTGAGGGCTCATTCTTGAGTTTTCTTACATGTAATGATTCATAGAAGTGTGACAACATTTTAGCACACATTGTATGTTAGCTTTGGTTTCTTAGATGTGTGATTCTTTAGGACACCTCGCAAATGGTGTTTTTCAACACCCATTGACATCGAGTGTTTTTCAACACTTATTGGTTTGGTCTTACCCAGTATCATCATGTGATCTTACCTTCTTGCAAGCATTTGATCCTTGTCCTCATAACTCAGTATTAGTTAACACACTTAAATTTTTAAACGCAACACTTAATGCTTGACTTATGTCATGATCTTTTCTTTGTGTGTTGACTGTTATTGATTTTTGTTGAGTGTCCTTGTTTGATAAGTCTCTCCGGGATGCATCGCTAGAGGACTTGGGGCATGGGACATGTTTTTATTTTTTTATTTTTTTATTTTTATTTTTGCTTGCGGGTGTGGTCTTGAACTCTAGAGTGTCTCTTGTTGTCCCCTTGAAACACGTAGGAGATTTGAGGTATCATCCTTGATTGTTTTTGCACAACCATTCTTATGGTCATCTTGGCATCTATGCCTTGATGCGAGCATGGTTTTGCTACATTAAATTGGGTAAGCTAATATCGAAGTCATCTTGATCTTTATGTCTTTGATGCTTATGTTAGAATCTTTCCACATTCCAATCCGATATTAATTACATTCATATCTTCATAGTTGCGCTTGTGACTAGTGACAATTGTGTGATTTTTCGATGTCCGTTAATAATTGCCCAATGATGAAAATAAGTTCTTTTACATTCTCTAATGAATGATGAACACAAAATTCTATGTTACAGTTGCTCTTTTGCAAGTACACCATAGCATTTCATGTAGCTTGCATTATTAGACTTCATGTTAGTTTTCATTTTTAGGCTGCATTATGAGTTTGAGAGGGTTCTCCTTTCATCTTTATTGTGGACATTTAATCAATTGTGGTCACATTTTGATCTTCATTTCCTTATTTTCTTTCGTGATCTCAATCGAAATTTCTATCTTAAACAGTTGATTGATTTTTGGAGCATTTTCTTTTCTTATTTTTATTTCTTTCCATATCTTTCAAACTTCTATCTTCCATTTTCCTTTTTCCCCACTTCTTTTCTTCTAAATCACCTTTGGGGCATAATATTTCATGCTTGATGATCTACCTTGGTTCTATGATTCTTATATCTTTCATCTTACATCAAGAACCTTATCTTTTGTTCGATTTGATCAAATTTATCAATTTGTTGTTTCTCCTCTATCTCATTTCGATTTCGATCACGAGGGGGCAGTAATTATCAATTTCAACCCTTGATTCAGTCTTATCAATTTTATCCTCGACTTTTTCAAGTTAAAATTTATTTTTATTCTTTGTCCTGATGTGTTCCCGAGTCGACCACACATCTGGGTTGTTTTGTGATCCCAAATTGACCTCACACTTCAATTTCTTTCTTTGACTACATGTGTTCCCGAATCGATCACACATTAGTCAAAGAGGGGCAAATGTATGCACCCAAAAATGGTCACCTAGACTATGGGCCCCCATTATTCAATTTATCAAATTTTCTGAATCAATGGTTTGTAATATTTTATTAAATCAATTCAAATCAATTTCCTTGATCAAATTCGATTTATTTCATTTCTAAGATTGATCATTTTATTCCAAGTCTTATTTAATTAAAAGAAAATCTTCTCTTTTAATTAAATAAAATAAAATCCCCATTTAATTAAAAGAAAACTTCTCTTTTAATTAAACAGTTCATCCACATTTAATTAATTAAGAGAAAAACCTCTCTTTTAATTTAATTAAATATCTTCTATTTAATTAAAAAGAACTTGCTCCCTTTTAATTAAATAAAAATCCCACTTAAATATCTCTTTTGATGAAAAAGGAAATAAAATAAATTCTTTTTATTTAATTTTTCTACACTTAAAAAAAGTGATCTAAGTGGGATTTATCTTTCCACTTTCTCCTCAACCACTCCTCTTTTCTAATTGGTGGAATCTTGTCTCACATGGATCATCACTTTCTTCTCAACCACTCCTCTTTTCTCATTGGTGGAATTTTGTCTCACATGGATCAAGCTCTATTATCCCATATTGGTTGTGAGAAGCCTCTCACCTCCATAATTTCTTTTATAAGGGAGAGCCCTCTACTCATGTTAGACACCCATGATTATGCTATCGTTATGCTGCAGGTTTGAAGACCAATTTTTGAAGGAGTTTGAATACAAAAGCTTTTTGTGGAGAACTTCTATTTTCTTGTCTTTTTCTCTCTTGCACCCATCATGGGCTTTTAGCTTAGATCTTTCATTTATAGATTAGATTTTGCTTTCATAGATTAGATCTTATTTTCATGCATATTTGAAGATCATAGAGACTAGCATTCTTGCTTTTCCTCTTTGAATCTCTCATCTCATGGTGTACTTGCATGGGCACAAAAATAGGTCAAACTGAGGGCCTCCATTGCAAACCCTTGCACTCTATGAGTAGAGAGCTATGGATCGATTTGTGAGGGCTCATTCTTGAATTTTCTTACATGTAATGATTCATAGAAGTGTGACAACATTTTAGCACACACAACCAACTGACATTTTTACAAACAGTTGGTGTACAAACTAACTAGCTGATAAATAATGATACTGAATTGCTTAAATGACACCAGCAACTATTATCTTCTTAATTTGCAATGAAATTTCTAATACAATGCTCATGAAATATGGCCAAGACTTTTGGCATTTACATGGATTACAAAATGATAATGCTGGTATAATGCACACTTACAGCTGAAACTTATAACACCCCTAAAAATCAATACTAATAAAGGAACCTGGTTGTAGATGGCTGTAATAATTTTCTTCAATGCTGCCCTTTCTGCTTTGCTTTTTCGGCCTGCTTTTTTGGACTGCTTTTTCGACTTGCTTTTTCAATTCTTCTTTTTTGGACTACTTTTTTGGCCTGCTTTTTCGGTTTCGCTTTTTTCGGTTCATCTTTTTTCGGACTGCTTTTTTAGACTGCTACCCTTTTGAATCTAAAGACCATATCTTTCAATGGCGTCAATATTTCCAGCTTGAAGAGATTTCGTCCTTCAAACTATTGAGACATAATCTCCAGAAAATTTTCCAATTTCTTTGATATTTCCAACCATACTAAAAAGAAGCTCTTCCCTTTCTTTTATAGTGTTCTCACAAGAGCTCAATCCTTCGTTTTCTCAATGTGGGATAAAACATAACTCCCTTTATGTAACTTATGTCTCCAATGTGTTATAAAATAAAGGGGATTCTTTTAATTTAAATATTTCCCACAAACTATAGTCTATGCATTAATAAAGTTAAATATTTAAACTTAACTTTACAAAATAGCTTTATCAATGCATAACAAATCTTATCAATGATAAAAAAGTCTTCTTGTCAATTTTAAACAATTACCATCGACATACCGCTGCCACTGGATGTCCGACCATATCCAAGATGGCTTACTATAAATAGTAAGTATGCCCAAAGTTGCTTCAAAACCCCTCAGAAAGACCTGCAATTGAAATTGTCTAGGCCAAATGGCCTCTAAGTCCCTTTAATGTCCTGGTTAGCCTATGGGACCGTGGGGAAATAGGCTAACAACAACATCATGCTATGAATGTTAGAAAGGGGACATTACAAACTCATCATAACATGCAATTCTATTTGAGAGATGTACTTCTCGATTAGATTGTGTGTTAGAGTAGAGGTGGAGGAGATAAAACTGAGTTGTTGCAAACTCGATAGAGGATAAATAAAAATACCAAAAGAACAAAGAGAGGCACAAATTTCAAGACAACCAAGGGGGTCAACTTTTTACAAAAAGAAGTTTGTATAAGAAAGAGGGTAAAAATAAAATAAAAAAACTAAAAGAAAAGAGTAAAATAAAGAAAATACTAAACTTAAAAGGATAAAAGAAAAGAAAAGAAAAGAAAAAACTAGGCACAAACATTAATAATGAGAAAGATAATAAAAAATATGAAAGAAAATAAAATAAAATTTAATAAAAACAAATAAAATAGCAAAATAAAAATAAAAAATAACAATGAAATAAAATAAATTGAAGAAAAAGGTAAGAGTTGCCAAACTTTGTAACGAAAGAGGGAAAGAGAATTAAAAATGAAGGTGAAAAAAGGAAGGACATATATATAAATATGTATATGCATATATTTATATTTCTATGAATACATATGTATATATATATTATATATGCATATGCATGTGTGTAAGCTCAAAAAAGAAATTGGATAAGATAAGAAGAAAATAATTAAATAATTATAAACCTAAACATTGCTATATGTATGAATATATATAAATGAAGGCAATTAATATTATTATTCTTTATCTTCCTCTGTGTGTGTGTGTGTAAATATTTATATATTGAGAAAGATAATCACAAATATGAAGGAAAAATATATAATAAAATAGAAAAAAAATTGAAGAAAAAGGTAAGAGTTGCCAAAACTCTCTAACCAAAGAGGGAAAGAGAATAAAAAGGGAAGGTGAAAACATAAGGACATATATGTAAATATGTATATGTATATATTTATATGAATATGAATATATAATGTGTAGATTATATATATGTATATATATTATTTATGCATATACATGTGTGTGTGTGTAAAAGAAAAAAAAAGAAATTGGATAAGATAAGAAAAAATTAATTAAACAATTATAAACCTAAACATTCCTATATGTATGAATATATAAATGAAGGTAATTATATTATTATCCTTAATCTATGTGTGTGTGTACACACATGCAAGAAATGACAAAGATAATAAAAGGGGGGAGAGGGGGGGACAAAAAGAAGAACCTAAGAGAAATAGAGAAACCAACTAAAAAAATAATGAAAAATAACTAAAATAAAAATAACCAAACTAAAAAAATAAAAATGAATAGAAAAGCAACACAGTGGGCAAATGAGAAGCACAAGCATACAAATAAGTGAAAGAAGGAAATAAAAATGGACACACACACACACACACACACACACACACACACACACACACACGAGTGTGTGGACATGTGTATATGTCTCTATAAAAATAATAAAAGTGTATGTCTGCATATGTATGTGAGTGTATACACATATACCCACAACTATATATATATATATATATATATATATATATATATATATATATATATATATATATATATATATATATATATATATATATATATATATATATATATATATATATATGTATACAATTACACATGTCATGTACACACCTTAGTAATTGTATACATACATATATACACGTATACACCCACATACACATGTATTAATGTATACACGTGTACACACACAGACACACACAGACACACACACACACACACACACACATTTGTATGTGTGCAAATATGGTAGCAAATAAATATAGAAGAATGAAAACAAGAGTGAAAAAGGAAATAAAAGAGAATAGAAGAAAAAGAAAAAAGGTGAACTAGAGAGAGAGAGGGTGTAAGGAAAGGAATAAAAACGGGTAGATCTGCTTAGAAAGGAAAGAAAGAGGAGAAAAAGAATGACAAGTAAGGCAAAAAGGGAGAGAAAAGCCAAGTGCACCAAGTTGTGGAGCCAAAACAGAAAAAGCTGCGGAGGGGGGGAGGTACAAGGACAGGGAAGAGAAAGATGGTGGGGGACTATCTCAGCTTGGATAACAACAGATGTTAGGAAGCACTAATGCTCCAACCCTCATCACAATTAAGATTGGATGGGTGGTTGTGAATTTCAATCACTTCTTTGAGCTTCCTTTTGAAGTTGTTTTCTCTAAAGAGCACTTAGGTGTCCTCAAGAAAAATGTGATGCTTGGTGGATAGACAACGCTTAGCCAAGGAAGATTTTGAGTGTTCACTCATGGTTCATGTTAGCACTATGTTCTTTAATTTTGTTGCTGAATGAATGTCTAGGCTATCCTATACAAGGAATGTAGCATGAGCACACAATCTTGTAAAACCCTAAGTCTAGTAAGATATTAATTTGGTCCTCGAAGGGGAGGGGATACAATTGCTCAAAAGAGAAAGGCTTGAATGAGCATCGAAGGCCCCTCATTAGAAGAATCTTGGCAATTTTGTGTGAGATGCCTTCAATGTAAGGATGGAAGCACAATAGATGATATAACTTTGGGTGGGAGTAGATTGGGATAGAAAGTGAGATCTAGATTGGTTAAAAGCTCTGGAAATTTTCTTATTGGTGTATCCATTCATAATGAAGACTTGGCAAAGATGGGCTAGCTCTTGGTTAAGGTTATCCTCATAAAAAATGTGATAGGCTCACATGGAAATGATTTTGAGGATACCTAATTTTTGGTTAAGGTGGTGATGAGAGCAAGTGTGAAGGTAATAGTCTATATGGGTCACGTTGCGATAAACTCTATGGCCTAGAGATCCATCTGACTTCTTGATAAGGAGAATGTAAAGGAAAGACAATTTCTTGGGCACTTCCCATTCTTTGGTGAACAAGATGCAATGGACTAGGTTATTACTATGGGTGTGGAATTCTTCTAACTTGTCAAGACCATGAGGCCAACAAATGCTAGTGTCATCCACATAGTGCTTCCACCACTAGGGCTTGAGAGGGAAGGAGGATAGAGAAGCATCTTAAAAATACTCCATATAAATATTGGCGATAGCAGGGAGCCCATCGCCACCCCATCCACCTGTTCATAGATAACATCTTGGAAAAAAAAGGTGAAACTCAAACAAAGTTCAACAAGGAAAGCTATCTCATAATTGGGTTTTCTCCTAACAATGTCGATAGCATCAAGGATGGGGACCTTGATGAAAAGAGAGACCACATCAAATCTCACCAAGATATTATTATCAAGCCTTTTATCCTTGATGAAATCAACAAAATGGCAGGAGTCTTTGATGAATGACAAAGTTTTGCCGGTGAGTTGTAAGACCAATTTCGCAAGGTGAGAAGCAAGCTTATAGAAAGGAGAGCATATGGTATCCACTATTGGCCTTAAAGGAATTCCATCCTTGTGGATTTTGGGAATACCGTAGATGCGGGTTGTTACCTCTTTTGTAGGACAGAAGCATTTCTTGGTCTCTACATCGAATGAAGATGAGGACACCACCAAGTTGACTTTCCTAAGAATCTTAGAGAATGGGTTACTAGACATGACTTTATAACTATTGGGATGCGATAGAAGATGGATCACTGAGTGTGATTCAAAACGTTGATGCAAAAAAATATAACACAATCTAATCCAAAAATACATCTCTCAAATATGATAATGGATTGTGAAAATCTGTTCACATTAACATATAATTCATTGTCCATTTGACCACATTCTTCATCAATGGTGAATATTGATGAATCCCTGCGTATATTTAGATTATAGATCCATGGGAAGTGTCTTAGTCCATATTATGATCAAATAGAAATATCGTCTTTATAGAGATTGGAAATATCCTTGTGACGTCACAGTGATTAAACTATCCATCGAACATGTTTCTTGTGATGTCTTATCACACAAATTCCTCTCTATAACCGTTTGTCTTAATTGCTGTTTTATACCATAAATTCCATAAGAAATCATAGATGCTTCCTCTTCTCTATGCTATTATACATTCATGATTGATGATGACTATTTTGATTTTCATATTTGTTGTCTTGAACAATATGTATAGACTTCAAACATGATTTCATATTTGCAGCAGTGCATTTGCTTGAAGGTTTCTAAGCACTATAAACAATTTATGCAACTTTTGAAGTCATTGTATTCCATGAGATTAACACATCTTTGAGGGAGTCCACCAAATCTTTTATGTCCCTGTCTAGATTTCCAAATTCTACATGCAATATCTACAAGAACACCAACTCTATGATATAGTTGCTTATCTATATTCAACGCATTTGCAGATTGTTGCTGCATTTTTAGATGCTCGTGTATTTCTCATATCATCTTTTGATAATGTTTGTTGCTTCTTTTTCTTCAGCTAGGATCTCTCGGCTTTTGGACATTTATCTTATTGAAAGAAAATTTATATTTAAGTTTTAATATGCACTCTCTAATCTAATCGAATCTTCCTTAACAAGGCTCTGATGCCATGTTAAAATGCTTAGATTTATTTCATATCCGAACTATATATGTTCTTTTAATTCTTTGAATCTTGAATAATATGTTTATGTTTGCTATTTTTGTTGAAGAAATAGCTTCGTTCAGATAAATTTGATGATAATATAAATTTGCATATCACATATTTACATTCGAACACACCACGGTTATACTAATACAAATCATTATGTTGTCATATACTAAATCTACATTCTTATCCAAGTATACTATCGATATGTTTTTTATCAACACATGATCATGATACCGGCTTATATGCATTAGAAAATTAGATCGAAGTCTAACTAATTACCCTCGGAGATCAACAACCTTGTGAAGAGGTTTGATTAAGTTCAAAGTGGTAATCAACGACACCGATTTCTAATCGGTTCAATTGCTAAACTAGTCAATGGTGAAAAGGCATGTCTTGTGTGACACAGACATGTCTCAACTTTGTGGAGACATATATGGAGAAACATCCACACAAGACATGTCCTTCCAAATTAGTATATATATTCATACCCGATCAAGCAAAAGAGCATAGAATTCGATAAGTGCTGTGCCTCATCTTGAGTATCAAACTTTAATATTCAATATTTATATATATTGAATATACTTCACATTTTATTAAGATTGATGAAAAGCTTCATTATCAGATTTTGAATATGTGACCATAAAATAGGAGATCAGTAATCACTCAATTCCAAAAATTGAATAGGCATCTAGTCAAAGCCTTTCTTAGAAAGATCTGAGTAAATTTGAGATATCAGATTACACTCTCTTGATATTGTAGTCACATCTCATTCTTCATAATGTCAAACATGATCAGATCTGATGATCATCTTGAAGGTGCAAACAACTTTACAACATGGAAATTAAGAATTATCATGATCTAAAAAAGAAAAAGTTAGATTCATTTGTGAAAGATAAGAAGATAGAACTTGAGAATGAACTAGAGAAGTATCAATGGATTGAAAATAACGAAAAAACCATTAAACTAATAATAGATGCACTTAGGGATCATATAGTACCTATATTGGAAAAATAGGAGACTGCATACCTTATGTTCAAATCCCTTGAGAGCACATTTGAAATAAAGGACACTAGTAGAACCCTTGCACTAAATATACAAATTAATCATATATTTAGAAATTGAGAAATGCTTTGCCTCATTTTGAGTTTTGCAATCACACTTTAATATTCAATGTTTATAAATATTGAATATACTTTACATTTAATTAAGATTGATCAAAACCTTCATAAATAGATCTAAATCTGCAACCATAAAATAGGAGATTCATAATCACTCAATTCCAAAAATTGAAAAGGCATATAATCTTATATAAATTTAATCTACATTGACATGGTATCAAAGCCTTGCTAAGGAAGATTTGATTGAACTTGAGATACCATATTACATTCTCTTGATATTATAGTCACATCTCATTCTTCAAAATGTCAAATGTGATCAGATTTGAGGATTGTCTTGAAGTTGTAAGCAACTTCACATCATGGAAGTTAAGAATTATGATGATACCAAAAGAAAATTAAGTTATATTCATTTGTGAAAGATAAGAAGACATAAATTGAGAAATCTCAATGGGTTGAGAATAGCGAGAAAACCATGAAAATAACATTAGATGCAGTTAGGGATAATATACTACCTATATTGGTAAAATAAGAGACTTCATATCTTGTGTTAAAATCCCTTGAAAGTGCATTTGAAATAAATAACACTGGAGGAAATCTTGCACTAAATAGACAAATTTCTCATATAAGCATGAACAAAGGAGAATCTATCAATGCATACTTCATGAGAATCACTGAACTAAGGATCAACTGTGAATGATTGAGTATGAAATTGATAGAAAAGAGTTAACACTAATAGCTTTAGGTGCTCTACCAAATTCATGGGAGTCATTTGTTCAAGGCATAAGTGCAATATGAAAACTCCTAAAATTTGATTGGTTAAGATCTGATTGTCTACAAGAAGAAACATGACATTTGAAAAAAGGAAACAAATAGAAACCTATAGATGATGATACCTAGATTTTAAACACAAATTCTCACAAGAAAAAGAAAGATAAAGAAAAAGAAATTTTCATGGAAAGGGTTCACAAAACAAGAAGAAAGATTTTTCCCAAATTCAATATTTCAGATGTGATCAATATGGACACTATGCAATCAAGTGTCCTGAAAGAACAAATAAACAAGCATCATTTTCTAAGGTTGGAAAGACAAATATAGAAAATGATTATGAAAAATTTGTTTTCTACTTGGCATTATCAAGCCAAGTATCAAAAAAACTTAACGCCTAGGTGATTGATAGTGGCTCATAAAAACACATCATAGGATTTAGAGAACACTTAGATACTATGGAAGAAGAAACTAATGAGTAAGTAAAAATTGGGGATGATTCTGCACATCAAGTAAAAAGGGTTGGAACTTGCACCATCAAATTGAAATACAAATTCTCTATTCAACTCACTAAGGTAGTATATGTACCACCGATTAAGAGGAACTTAGTATCCATATATTCCCTTGAAGATAACATGTACATGGTTACCTTTATGGATGGAAAAGTTCTTACATCACCAAAGAAATCCACCATAAAGATAGATCAAACTATAGGCATGAGACAAGGATACCTATACAAAAAATTGATTGAGACAAATCAACTAGCCCTTATTCATGAGTCTTCAAACTCAAATGAAATCTAGCATTGAAGACTATGACACATTCATTTCCATGCCCTAAGCTCAATGGAAAAATTGGAAACATGACTATCCAATCTAAATCAAACTCATAATGGGGCATGCAAAGGTGTGCCTTAGGGAAAAGCACTAAGGGAAATTTTCAAAATAGTTTAAGTAGAACAAAAAGCATATTATAATTAGTCTACTCTTACTTATGTGGACCTATGGTTGCAGCTATGTAATTTTTGTCGATGACTTCTCTAAAAAGACTTGGTTATATTTTGTTAAGAGTAAAGAGTCAAAATAAATCCTTACAATGTTCAATAATTTCAAAGTCCTAAGAAAACTTTGTCTGAAAGAAAATTAAATTATCAAGAATAGATAATGGAAATAAATACACCTTAGAAACTTTTAAGGAATTTTGTATTAATGTCAAGATTAAAAGGAAATTTATTGTACCCTATATTCCACAACAAAATGGTCTTGGTGAGATGAAAAATAAAACTATTATAGAGGCTACCAAAGCAATGTTGTATGACCAAAATGTAGAAACCACATTTTGGGCAAAAGCATCTAAAATAATTATTTACATTCAAAATAGATGTCTACATTCACACCTTGATAAAAATAATCCTAAAGAGGCTTTTGCTGGATTAAAACTTGACATAAGTCACCTAATAATATTTGGTTTCCCTTGTGAAGAGGAGAAAAGGATGGAGAAGAGTAACGGATTCTACAACTTGAGCTAGATAAAGGTTATTTGGAGGGATGTTTTATTGTGCATTCGTGAGCATTTCATCGTTGATGGTAGATCTAAGAGGATTCACAAGTTTTATTTTGTGTTCTTAAATAATTTTAGGTATAAAGATAGAGTGTCTTTCTTGTTTTATTTGAAATACTCTTTGATTCAAAGTCTCCAAGCCCATAGGAAGAAGGAGTCATGTCCTGTGCTCCATGAGGGCTTAATCTTACTTATTGAAAATTACTACAAAAACAAGGCTGTTAAACCCTCTTTGGTTGTCGAGAAAAAGTAGAAAGTGATTGGTAATGAACCTCACTCAAAGAAATTTAAAAGTGAGGAAGGTATTAGTGATAGTAAGATTACCAAATAAGGCAATAAAAGGGAGACTAAAAGGAAAAATGTGGAGGAAGTAATGAATTTTGAAAACTCTATTGCAGATGATGCCAAAATGGAAATGGGGGACCTCAATTCGAACTTGGATGGTTATTCTAGGAGCAGAAGCATGTCTATAGGCAAGGATAATGTGGAGGATAGTAAAGATAGGAAAATTGTGTCTAATGCAAGGTCAGAAGCTTTAGGGGATGAAGAGGGGAAACATAATGATCACCCTTCACCCTCTAAATGGAATTTGAGTGAGCAGAAAGTGGACATGGATATCGAAAAGAAAAATGAGGGTAAGTCCTTGTTATGAAAGAGCACAACTTAAGCAAGGATAAGAAAGATGAGCCTAACCAGAAGTAGGATGCAAACGCTGAGCTCTAGGCCACTATTAATTCTGCAAATAGGGTAGATGATGGATGTAGAGATGAGTCTCATTAGGAAAAGTTATCTTTCCTTCACATTGTCAAGCTCAAAGCTGAGGCTTCCCTTCAAAGTGACTCTTGGCTATACAATGAGATAATGGTGCTTAAGAAAAAAGTCAGGGATATTCAGAAAGAGTTGGATCACGAACAAGCTATGAGAGCCCATATGGAAAACCAAGTTAGTAACATTCCCGAAAAAATTAAGGAGTATGAACTAGAACTCCAGCAATTAATCAAGGATAATGGGCAGCGGATAGATCTGGTTACTTCTAGTTTATGTGTTGCGGCGACTAGTTTGGGAAAGAAAAGAATGAGGAGATTATGTCTCTAGATACTGTTGGTATGAAGAGTCCTAGAGGACCAAGTAAGAGAACTAGGAAGAGTATGAGGAAAAAGACTACTACGACACCTAAGGTTCCTGATTTTGCCATGGTTGATATTATCCAGAGTATTGTAGAGGTAGGTAAGGAGGTTGAGAAGATCATAAAAGAGCTATTGTAGGTGTTGGTCATGGTCGCTAGTGTTTTGGTTGCTAGTCCTCTTTGTTTTTATTTCCATCTTTTTGTTTAAACTTTAGGTTCTAGGTCTTTGTAAAACTTGGGTATATTTTCTAGTTGGTTTACTCTTATGGTTTTAGGTCCTTGTAAGACCTAGTTTTTTTGCATTTTGTTGGTAAACTTTAGGTTTCAGGTCCTTGTAAAACCTGGTAGTGCTTAATGATGATCTTTAGATTTTGTTAAAGGGTTTCAGATCCCTTCAAAACCTACTTTTCTCTTAATCTAAAAATATTTGGTTTCCTTTTCTAAATCCATGTACCTAAAAAGAAAAGGTCAAAACTAGAGCCTTCTAGAAAGAAAGGAATTTTGGTAAGCTATATGAAATCTCAAAGGCCTACAAAATATACATACATGGACAAAGACAATTAGAATTGAGTAGAGATGTTATATTTAAGGAGGGTATTGTCTTCAAGTGGGATGTTAAGGAGAAAATGTGAATTAAGGATATAAAACCTAAGTTCATTACAAATCCCACTTACACAACTCAAAGAGGGAGTCAAGGAAGTTGATCCTTTCAATCCAAACTCTAAGGTAACTAGATATAGGAAAATTAATGCCAACTGAGTGATAAAGGAGCACTAATGCAAACAAAGATCTAATGGTTATAAGGTTGGAGAGAGGATACAAAGGTCCTTAAAACCCTAATTTAGCAAGAGCTATGAAGAGAAGCTAAGTAGATGTGCAATGTAGAAGTGATCAATGATAAAGTGTATTGAAATGAAAGAGGGAAATATATATATATATCTCATGAAAAACCTAAAAAGTGGGCTATCAAACAATCTCCAAAAGGGCCGATTCATTCTACTAGGATTAAAAATTGCATTGCAGACAAAACTCATAAATCATTTGGTGAGAAATCAGGGTGATCTAGTCAAATCAAGGGTGCCTTGCGACCCTGATTAGCCTATCAGGGGAAAACTAGAATCTTTAGGGTTGAACTAGTTCTTCAAGGGTAAATTGGATCACTTGGGGTGTAGTGCACTCCTAATGAAAGTGTTTGACACTCATTTTGATTTTGTAGTTTCAAAGATAGTCGAAAATGGTACTCAGATCTACAACCTGTTCATCTATCCAAGATCCGCTACCTACAATAAAAATGGAATTTTTGTTGGTGATGGGGGGTTTTCCTTGGTCAAACCCTAGTTTAGGAATTAACCTTGAATTGAAATAATTGAAATAACATGTAAAGTAAATGTACGAATTCACCTTACAATAGTAGGATCTCAAATCAAATATAGTGTGCTCACTTCGCCAATTGATTTGGATCAAGAGTACAAAGATGAATGGATGAAGAAGATGCAACAAAGGATCTTGAATGGATTGAAGGAGATCTTGAAGATTACTCACACAATAGCTTGAATTCTTGAATCCTTGATCTAAGGTTAGCTTAAAGAATGCTTGAAGACTTGAATACCTAAGTGCTTGATCATAGAATGCTTAGATGTCTTGATGTTGTGAAATCTTGATGTAAAAATGAAATGAAAGGCTTCCTTTTATAGAGATCTCAAAGCATCTAATGCCTTGAACTTTAAAATGTGATGAGGCCCATTGTAAAGTGGAGCAATAAGTAAGATTTCCTAGGGGAGTAAATTAAGGATTATTAATTTGAATTAATAAAGGTATACCCCAATTTATAAAATAAGAGGAGATACATAATAATAATTTATAGGGGAGATCAAATATTATTTAAGATATGACTAATTTAAATTAATTAATAGGCAAGAGCCTACAACACAACGGTAAATTGTGAGCCTCTTATGAAAGAGGTTTTGGGTTCGACTCCACACAAGCTTAATAAATTAAAATAATTAATCACGTCACATAATAATAATGAATCTTGGCTTTGGCCTCTTACTGATCCATTAAAAAAAAAAAAATTTAATAAATGAGGACATAGTATTTAAGAAAAATAAAGGTCTAACCCATTATTATTAATTCTAAATCAATAAAAGGTCCAATGAGATGAAATTAATTATTTAAATGGAGGAAAATAGAAGATAAATGCAAATAAATGATAGAATTGTATCAAATGGGTGCTAAACCTCCGTTAAATTAGAGTGCTTCCAATTTAAGATGGTATAAGGGTAAAGATCTCTAATGAGATAGAAATTTAGGACTCATGTAAAGATATGGAGGAGGGTCCTTCTCCTGAGTTTTAGAGGAAGTATCTGGAAGAAATCACAAATGAAAACCAAAATACTCCTAAGAATCAAGGAAGCATCAAGAGGGAAATCAAAATAATAACCAAAAGAGACCACTTTGGGGCAGAAAAATAATTGAGGAAGCTAAAAATTATGCACCACCTAAAGGAAATTTTAGATAAAGTAAGAGGCCTAAAAAATTCTCAAGTTATGTCACTTTAATGAGTGAAAACATTAACTCGGGATCTATTAGTGTAAAAGATCTCTCAAGCATAAAGTATGGAAAGATGCTATGACATAAGAATATCAATCCATTTTGAAAATTGATGTATAGGATATAGTACCTAGACCTAAAGAGAAATATGTTCTCTCCTCTAAATGGCTCTTTAGAATCAAACATGTTGTAGATGGCAGTACAGAGAAACACAGAGCACATTTTGTTTCAAAAGGGTTCTCACAAAAGAAGGTATACATTATGAAGAGAAATTTTCACTTTTTTCTCGATGATATACTTTTGTTAAAGTAATCATAGCTATTGCAATAGCTAAAGGATAGGAGATCCACCAAATAGATGTGAAAACTACATTCTTAAAAATGAATATTGAAGAAGAAGTCTATCTAGAACAACCTAAAGGTTTGGTGACTCATAATGCAACCTCACATGTATGAAAATTGAATAAATCTATTTACAGACTTAAACAGGCTCCCCGAACCTGATACGAAAGGATTGACAACTATTTTATGGGACTAGGGCTTACAAAGAAGGGTGGGGACTCAAATCTCTATTTTGAAGTTACTAAAGGTGATATGTTAATACTAATCCTATATGTTGATGAATTTCTAATTACAATAGGTGATCACCTTATTGTCCAATGTAAGAAGGTCTTGCCCTCATTATTTGACATGAAGGACTTGGGTATTTTACACTACTTTCTTCTATTGAAAGTCTGGTAGAAATATGATGGTGTTATTTTAAATCAAGGAAAATATATTATTGATCTTCTAAAGACATTTGGAATGTTAAATTGTAGACCAATGTCTACACCCATGGTAAGAAACTTATATACATTTAAAGTAGTAAAAAATCTAGATTTGTAGATCCTACTCTATATAGATAGATAATTGGATCACTGATGTACCTAATTAAACACTAGATCAGATATTTGTTATGCAGTTAATACTTTGAGCTAATTATGTATGAACCATGAGAGATACACCTTGTTGCTTCAAAGAATATATTGAGGTACTTTCAAGGTACTATTGGATATAGTCTTAAATATGGAAAAGTTGACCTAAATCCACATGGATAATCTGATTCAAATTAGGCTTAAAACATTATTGATTAGAAAAGCACATCAGGATATTGCTTCAGTTTGGGATCAACTATGATTTCTTGGAAAAGAAAGAAATAGTCTTCAATGGTACAAAGTGTTGATATCTCTAACTATTGTTGTCTATTAGTGTCAAACACTTAGTCATATACTAGGCAAAGTTAGAAGCTCATCATTGAGATTGAGCTACTCTTTATAGGCTGAGTCATGAGATAGACTTGTAATTATATATATATATATATATATATATATATATATATATATATATATATATATATATATATATATATATATATATATATATATATATATATATAGAGCTCTATAGGAGTAGAGAAAGTCTTTGGTTGCCGAGTATTTTTAGTATAAGTTGAGCTTAATGATTATTGAGCAGTTTGAGCACATCGAAGCTGGGTTACACATAAGGTGTTGAGCACAATAAAGACAAAGCATCAACAGAGTGTGCAATGAATGCCAACTATCAGAGACAATAAGTGTCGAGCAACGCATAATTGACATTCAAGTCAGGAAAGATACACACTATAAGGTGAATTATCTAGGTTGAAATTGACAAGATATTTAATATTTGTAGAGGTTATTACACATTTTATGACATGGATCACAAATCCCTATATGTTGTGATTAACTAGTCAGATGAAGAGGCAAAATAAGGAAGAAAGTAGAAAAATCTTTATGAAATCTTTGAATAGAGCAGATCTAAACCTAGTTTAAGGTATGGTGATGAGAAGGAGTGAACAAGATATTGTGTGATCACAGAGCAGATCAAGTGTGAATGTGTGAGCATTTCGAAGAAGGCAATAGAGTTAAGTTCTGTTATTGTAGAATAGAGAAAGTGACCTTGTCAAAGTAGTGAAGGATAGTAAAGCTATGTCAAATTAGATTGAAGAGAGGAGATCCAAAACCAACTTATCAGAGCAGATCGAGGATCAAGTACTGAATCAGTTTTAACATATTGAGTCAAGGTAAATCTCTTAACAAAGCGATCTTAATAGATATTTGTAAATCTCCTAACAGAGTCCTTACTTTGTTGTAAGTGTGAAATCCTCTCACAAGGTAAGACCTAACAATCTAATGATAGCTAGCAAATCTCAACTCACAGAAGAATTAATAAATTCATAACAAAACACAATACGTATTGAAACTCTCAATTCTTCATTCCTCCAAAAAAACCCCTTCTACATAACTCCATTAAATAACAACCACTACAAAAAAGAGGAAATTTCCAAATTTGGAAAATTTTGACAATAGGAAAAATATGCCATTTTTGGTAACTTCTAAAAAAGCTCTAAAAGAAAATTTCAAGTTTCCTAATTCTACCCTTTAATCTAAAAAGATGAATTGCCAACTAATCTTTGAAATTTAGAAAGAAATTTCGAATTTATTACAAAGCAGAAAAATTTTAAAAAAAACACCTAAGATATTTTAAAAGTGAAATTTAGAGGTCAAGATGGAATTTTTGGCTCTTGAAAAAATAGTCAAAATGGCCCCAAAAAAGTTGGCTAAGTTGGAATCCACCTCAACTATAGATTTTTTTAAAAACCCAAAAAAATCTAAGGAAACCCAAATTCAAGTCAAAAGTTATGACTCTCCGAACTCCATGCATCACAATCTTAACATCCTTTAGTAGGGTAGCCCCTTATGGGGTAGATCATTAGTTATGATCAACATTGTAATCCTAATAGGTTAGCTTTATTACTACAATAGTGATGATTTGTGGGTGTCATCCCCAACCCAATTTTACCTTCACCTTAGAGGGTTTCTGGGTAATTAACCCAATATTTGCGTTACATGTTTACATTTTATGCATGTGATTGATAGATTAGATCTATCTATTACAATGGTTTGATTTTACAAGTTATATTATGCATGCATTGGACATGAGATGGTAATTATGGTGAATGCAAGAGAGTGTTGTTAAAAGGGTTTAGGTTTTATAGATCCTAACTCAAACCCCCCCATTTAGTGAGCCCTTAAAACCCACTGTTATCCACAACAATAATCAAAATTCTATTAAGATTTCAATGAATCCAATATTCTATGATTTATCAAATCATATAGAGATTCCTTACCACTATATGAGAGAGGTGATAGAAAGGAATGTGATCTAGTTGGATTACATTAGTACAAGTGATCAAACAATAGACATCCTCACCAAGCCTCTCCCTAGAGTTAAAGTTGAACACTCTAGAAGGAAACTTGGTATTGTTGAATTGTAAGTTATTAACTCTCTCTCTCTCTCTCTGTCTATATATATATATATATATATATATATATATATATATATATATATATATATATATATATATATATATATATATATATATATATATATATATATATATATATATATATATATATATATATATATATATAAAATTTAATGTGTAAACTCTTTTGTCATATGTTTGACTCTATGAATTTATTGCCCTCCTATGTAAATTATTGAAAGGTTAAGATATTTCAGATAATATACACTTGTATCTAACATTGTAAGGTGGAGACTTTAAAATGGTTAGTTCACTATCATTATGAATATCATGTGACTTGATGATTGTAGAAATTTCATGATAGTTAGTATCTCTTGGACATTCTAATGGATATCATTGACTTGATATTAGTTGAAATCCATTATGTTACTTATGCGATAATTATTGTGGAAAAGTGTTTCTGTGGATATGCCATGACTTTTTATGGTAGACATCATGAGACTTGGTGCCACTACATATATCATAACTTGGATATACATGGTATATGTACTGGCATCAAGTGTCATAATGAGTTTCAACTCTCTCTCTCTCTCTCTCTCTCTCTCTCTCTCTCTCTCTCTCTCTCTCTCTCTCTCTCTCTCTCTCTCTCTCTCTATCTATATATATATATATATATCACAAGTTAGGTGATATATTTTTTTCATAATAGATGAGCCTATTGTGATACATATATACTTGGTTAAATTCTTTATCTTCCCTAGCTAAGAGGGAGTGTTGAAGAAATAACATCATTCAACTAAACTGGATGATAATATGAATCTTCATATCAGATATTTACATTCAGACACACCATGGCTATATCAATATAGATCATTATGTTGTCATCCACTAAATCTACATTCTTATCCAAGTGTATTATTGCTTTGTTCTAACTAATCTTTCCTTTTTTCATTTCATGTTATTATATTTAACAAGACACGATCATGATATTGACTTATATGCATTAGATAATCAGATCGAAATCTAACCAACTACCCTTGGAAATTGACAAACCTGTGAAGAGGTTTGATTAAGTTCAAATTGATAATCAAAGACACTTGTTAATTGGTTCATTTGCTAAACTAATCACTGGTGAAAAATATGTCAAGTGTAAAAATATCACGACTTTTTGGAGACACATGCACCCAAGACATGTCCTTCCAAATTAGTATATATATTCATACCTGATTGGGCATAAGGGCATAGAAAGCGATAAATTCTCTCTGCCTGATCTTTAGTTATGCGATTAGACTTTAATATTCAATCTTTATAAATATTGAATATACTTCACATTTAATTGAGATTGATAAAAACCTTCATAACCATATTTTAATATGCAACCATAAAATAGGATTTATTTATATTAGTAATCACTTAATTCCAAAAATTGAAAAGGCATCTAGTCTGATATAAATCTAATCTACATTTACAATTTTTTTCTTTAGGTTGTAATGGTGCTCCACAACATAAGTCTTCTTGATACAATAATTATTTGAATATAATTTTAAATATTTACAATATTGATATCAAACACAAAATGCTTTACAATAATAAATTTATGTGTTTTTCATCTTAATCAATCTCATAATGACTACATATGTATAAAGATCCTAGGAAGGACATGTTGGTGTAAAGACATGTCTCTACATCAAGATGCCTATATTCTACATGTAGCTTCATTATCAGTGGATTGTATTAATCAACATTTTTGCATCCTTTCATAACACAAGTAATATGCATCAGTTTATAACACAAGAGAAATGACTAAATTCATTGCACAAATTAATATGCATTAGTTTATAACCAATAGTTATGATCTTATCATTATGGAACATTGATGATAACACCATTAATTACTCGATACATATATACATGTCAATAATAATTATCTTCAAATATAGATCAATAAGATGCATATTTATACTTGAAACATATATAATGTTTTGAGCTAATTATGAATGATTCTTTGTTTCACCAATAAGATCGGTATGATTATATTATTTCAATAATTTAAATATGTATGTGTATACATCAATGTACATCATGTATATATATATATATATATATATATATATATATCATCCTGTTGATCTTATTATCATTCATATTCATCTAACCAAAGATACCAATTCTCAACAATAATCCCCTTGAGATGATCATGAACCTTATATGTATGATAAAAACACACACCTTTCACTTTTCCTCTCCAATTTCATTCATTTGGCTAGCTTGTTTATTCTACAAAGAAAAGGGTAAAAATGAAGCATTTTCTAGTGATAGATAACACATAAGTCTTATTTGTTTCCACCTACACTCACTCTAAAGGACTAGTCCCGATCAACAAATTCACTAATCTCTTACCTTAGATCATATCCACAATCATATAAATGTCCTAGTTCAAATATGTACTTGCATAAAATGCCTCCAATCCTTTAGAATTTAAATTTAGGACTGATCTAACCCTTCCCATTTGGCTATGCACAATGACTAGAAATGTAAGAATTTTATTTAAAAGGGTAATCAAAGTTCATTTTTAGTCATGGAGATTTAGAACACATTTTTATTTATACAATAATGGAGGATTGTATATTGAAAATATATGCATTGTATCATCTTGTACGACATCTATGGCATGGTTGGCTCTTGTCCTTGATCATTTTATAACTTCTTAGCTTGGTACTCTTACGAGGGGTTTGTAACAAGGGATTACTATCATTGTCATTCAAACTTCACAACACAAAAAGTATTTTATGTCGAGATAGACACAAATTAATGACAAACATAAATTAAACATTCAGGGATTTAAAGAGGTTAGAACCTCACTTGCATAGGTCATCTTCATAATGGAAGATTGAACAGTAACACCCCACTTTTTAATGTAGTTGGGGCACAAAAAAAATAGTTTTCAGCATTCAACTAATTTTTTTCAACTTACCAAAATAATATATCAAAAATTTAAAGACAAATTTATGTTTATGTAGACCTTATATATATATATATATATATATATATATATATATATATATATATATATATATATATATATATATATATAAAATGAGATCTTCTTGATTAGCTTTTAGGACATGGACTATTGTTGGTACTTTTTTCATTAAAGGATTTATTTATTATGTATTTTTAAGTGGTAATAATATAATACAATTATCTATACATATATACAAACTCAATTTTTTTTTTTACTTAGCTAAAGATATATACATCAAATTTTTTATTGGAATTTTTTTTATTTTCTTAGTGTTTTATATAGAGGTTAGTATTATTTTTGTAACAAACTTATATTCATGGTAACAATTTGAAACCATTTTCAACATGAAATTATATACTTACGTAATAGTGGGCTATATAGTTATAAAATGTCACTTTTAAATGACTTTCTTTGACCCATAAAAATGCTGGACTTAGCTCATTCATTTATCATGTATGAAATAAAGAAAAAAATTAGTCAAATGATAATCTTAAGAACATTATTTTAATGGAAAACCAAAACGAAAAAAAACCACAATGAAAGTTATCGTACAATATATGTATAATTTATGATTACAAAAAGTTAGGCTCATTGCCAGAGATATCACTTCTCAAGACTTGTAACTAAGGCTAACTACCTATAAAGAAAGATACAAAAATGATTTGCAAACTTAAGATCGCTTCTTTATAGAAAGATACAAAATATATTTTTATTACAAAGTGAAATTGAACTAACAAAAACTAGCATCAAACATGTTGGATTACAATTCACCATAAATGCTCATTTGAATATGTTTTTGTTTTTGTACAAATTAACATCTGAACCATGGAATTGCTCCACATCATTTTTCTATATGACAACATACATTATATATCTCACAAACCATACACTAAATATTCAACAAGATTGTTTTAATATACCATTGAGACCACACAATAGGATAGGCCAAAAGAGATCATATAGATGCAAGGTCAACCAAACATTTCAACAAAAGTGATATTTGGAAAGGAAATAAGATGTGTGGAGATCTGCATTGTTGACTATTATGGTAGCTATGGTCGAAATCCACAAGCCAACCTAAATATCACAAAGTTTATAATTATTTAAATTATAATGAGATGATATAAGTATATTATAATATAGTTATTATAATATTGTATAATTATTGTGTTATATGATTATATAATTATTATTATATTATATTAATAATATAATAATTGTGATAATATTTTTATATTGATAAATATAATTATTAATAATATGTTAAAATTATGTTATATTAATATGATAATGTAATAAATAGTTATATTTAATTATTTAATATATAATTATATTAATGGTGTCCCTTGGTAAAAGGGCACCTTTTACATATATAATGAGATATGTAAACTCATTCTGGCACATAAGGATTGAATTACAATATGTAGAATTAACAACATCAAGTCAATACACCCCTCTATAGTATTCCAAATATTTCTTCAATCATTGAATGTTACCAAATGTAGAAATTAGTTATGGACACAAAATCGCCACCTATTGTACAAATACAAAATCCTTAAGTAAACCTTCTACAATAGAGAACAAACTCTGAACCTACTAAACAAAGAGTTAAAATAGTCATTGCGAACATTCTTGCATAATATCAAAGTAAATAAGCAATCCACACCACATAAGATATTGACCTCTTTTCAAATTTTCATCAAGTACAACCTTTGTCTTCCAAGTCTACTACAATTGGACATTTACCACACCAAGGATTAATGATACCACAACACAAATGCTATCATCCAGGATATATATGCCATACAAGTTACACCATATAATTGGTCAAAGAAATCAACAATAGTATTAAAACATTTGGAATATTGTGTATTCAAGCTTCTAGGTGAGATTGTCTAAGATTTTTTAGCATCAACATTTCAGATCATACTACAGGATCTAGCATCAAGATGTTAATGAGAGAGCTGAGAATCATTCTTAGCTCTCTCATTAACATCTTGATGATGGATCGTGGAGTATGATCTGAAACGTTGATGCTAAAAAATCTTACACAATCTCACCAAGAAGCTCGAATACAAAATATCATGGATTGTGAAAATCTGTTGCAATTAGTTTGGAATATTTTTAGAATACAAAACATCTTCCTAACCTAGAGAGTTTTAGGTGTGAAACACAATATATATTCTAAATATCCATAAAGGAAACTTTCCATCCCATTCCTACTATCCATACCAACTTGATAAGACCTAATAAACAAGACACCAAGAAGTATATCATCAATGCAATATACTTTCAATAATTTTGATATAAATGGAAACTAAAATACAATATTTGCAAGAATTTACCTCTTTACCTCTTTATTATTTATGACAACACCTATGAATATTAACAAAAATGATTTTGCCTTTGATATCAAGAACAAAGGTTAACCCAAAAATGTGCCAATAAAAGAATGTTTTTTCTACTCTCGCTTACTATGGCATCTCTTCTAAAGCTATGCACAAACATACCAATCAAAGGAAGGAATAAATATCAATTGATCAACTTTTTAGGTCAAATACTTTTGAAGTGCTTCTTCAAGCTGACAAAAGAAGTCTCTCAAGGATGTATAGTAGCAAAAAGAATCTTACTATGAGATTTACACTGAATTAACCACTCTTCTATATCTTCCACATCATGTATATTTTATACAAATTATTCCCTATTGACAAGAATATTCAAGAAAATAGACTTCTAAATCTCCAAAATATCTTTCAAATCACAAAATTATTTTTATTATTCTCTCTAACTCTACCAAACTATTAGATAAGAATGCAACTCACTCATCTTGTTCCTTACATTTTCATATTGTGGATATAAAAACATTGGACAATTTCTTCTATTTGGAACTCTGAGAAGTCTATGTTTTCCTTGATCTTCTTTATGTGAGTAGGTCATTGTGTATCTTACCTTATATTGAACTAATTTGCACTTTATTATTATGGACATTCTTTCTAACCATTTTTTAAATCTTTCTTTCTTTAACCACGAGAGTAATCCCTAAAAAGACTTCAGGAAAATAATTATTTCTTCTTCAATACATCATCTTTCTAAACATATATGCCAATAGACAACCTTTTTTGTAAATCAATATTCTTTTATTGTAATATTATCACTTTTCCTTTCCATAACAGACTAGAATTTGATTTCTTAGGAGACGAGAACTTTGTAGCTATAGATGATAAGATCATTGATTTCTTCCTATTAGTGCCTTAAAGTTTCAAATAAATTTGAAGTGCTTTTGATGTGAAAGCTAACTATGACACTTAGGGATTCTTTTGCTATAAATTTTCTAGAGGGCCTAGTTTGAAGGTCAATAACTTTAGTATCCTTTAATTTCTATGAAAAATGGATTTGGTACTGTGCACATTTTGTTGGCATAATTATCTTAAATCTTGAAGGTTGGCTAATATAACGAATGGTGAAATCAATTATGATGATATTGTCATTGATGTCAGGGCACAAGAAGGAAATTAAGTTGGTAGGGAGAAGTGACCGACAAGGTACATCAATCTTGTGTGTATGAGTCTTGTTCAGAAGGGTATGAGTCTTGTTCAGAAGGGTGATTAGAGAAAGGTAAAGGGAAGGGCCAAGAGAGGTGATGACAAATGCCATCCACTTATATTGAGGAATGATAAGTGAAGTAAGAATAAATAGAAGAATGCCAAGTATGAAAGGAAGTAAGAGCAATTGGTGATCATTTAGGATGGAGTGGTCGAGTTAGCAAGGAAAGTATGGAGCAAGATAATCATGAATGCAATGTCATGAAGTAGGTAGTGGTGCACTCATCATTGAATTAATGGTGATGGTGTTGTCACATCAAGAAATAGTTGAAATAATTTGAATTCTTTCCAATGATGTTATCCATTAAGAGTGCATGAAACCTTTGTATCTTGTACAAACACACTACATCTGACAACAACGACACACAACATCAATGGGAAGACAAGGTAGAAGTATGCTTGAGAATTCAGATTTTGAATTCATAATTTAGGGTTCCAAAGTAGAATGAGATGGGACTATAAAAGAAAATAGATTCAAAAGAGAAAAGGTTAGATTTTTGATTGATTAGCTAGACATCCAAGAGATGAGCTAAGTATAATATGAAAGTGTGAAGAGAGTGATAGAGTTAAGTCATGACTAAGGAGTTAGCATATGTTCTAAGAAAAAGTGAGTGAGTTGGAATAGCACAAGAGTGATTATTTACAAGAGAGAATAATGCCAAGAGCATATGTGATTGTGTGTGAAGTTGCAAAGCCAAGAGAAGGAAGAGCTGAGTTCCAAATTAGTCAGTAGAGTTTTAGAGGGATCTATATCCAAGAGAAGTGTAGTATCTATCTTAATAGATCATTCCTTATTGTTTACTAATCACTACAGTAGTAAATCCCATCGAGGGTAGACTCGAATAGGTTCTTTGTATTGGATCTCCTAACAAGGTGACATATTGACTCGTGTCTATAAGTCCTTTAATTTGTCTTCTCCTAATAGGGAAAGAATTTAATAGGTCTCATAAATATCCCTTAACTGAGTGGCACCTAATAGTGTCTTTTTAATCTTTTAATAGAGATAAGCTCTTGATCGGGCACACTTCAAGAGAGTGCAAGATTTGTGAGGATCAACTCACATAGTATGGTTTTTACCCTAGTCATATTTACATGAGATAAATATTGTGTTATGTGTCACTATGTTCATGTTTTTTTTTTTATTAGATCCTTTCCAATTGAGTTGTAGTCAGCAAAAACATGTAGATTGGTGTGAAGTGTGATAGTAGTAGAAAATTTGAAATCCTTAGGATATACTGATTGTCTCTCCCCTCACTCGCTCTTAGTATACTTGTGATGGGTGAAATGGGAATCAAGGATATAGAGCCTATGTTTATCACATAACCACATATACATGCATAATAAAGAGATGGAAGTCAAGGAGATGAGTCCTTTCAATCCCAATTATAAAGAAATAATTCTAGAAATAGTGCTAACCAAACAAAAAAGTGGTACTAATGCAAACTAGGTCTAGGAAGAATAAGGAGAAAGATAACTAAATCCTTGAAAACCCTAGATGATATGATAAGGTAGAGCTAGATATAAGTAGATATGCTAAAAATTTAAGGAAGGTACACTATGCACCTTTAGTATTTGTTTTTATGCTTTTTTGTAATGATCACGATGAATGCCAATCATTGCATCTAGGCCTAAAATTATACAACAGACCTAACCTAGAAATTGTTCAAAAATTTGTTAGGGTCAAGCTAGATGATTTAGGGGGGTCACTGTTTATGCATCAGAGGTGGCCCCTTTAGACCTGATAGAATGTGTGTAATGTTGATTGTAATTTTTCTATCTCAAAGAAATTTAAAAAGGGTGCTCAAATCTACCACATGTTTGTTGATTTGATTCACAACCTACAATAAAAAGGGGTTTTTGTTGTTGGTGGGGCATTTGCCTTGGTCAAACCCTAGTTTTAGAATTAACCTTGAATTGAAATAGTATGAAATTAAAGAGGATGTATGAATTCACCTTACAATAGTAGGATTTCTTGAATTGAATGTAATGTGCTTACTTCACCAATTGATTTGGATCAAGAAGATGAAGATGAATGGATGTAGAAGATGCAACAAAAGGATCTTGAATGTATTGAAGAAGATCTTAAAGATAAAATCCTTCAATTTCTTGTGTTCTTGAATCCTTTATCTTCAATGGAGGAATGCTTGAATGAATGCTTGAAGACTTAAATGCTTGAAAACTCAAATACTTGAGCATGAGTTCTTGATCATAGAATGATTTCATATGAAGTTGAGGGATTGTCTTTAGAAAAGGAGAAGATGGAAATGCTTATATAGAGCTCAGAATTGATAAGGAATTAACATCCTGAAGGTATTCAAACATGGGATCCAAAGAAGGGACACATAATATGTCCCAATCAAGGGTGCACTATGGCCCCAATTATCCCATGACGAGCATGCTATTCCCCTCACAACTAGGTTCTAGAAGCTCTAAAGTCCCTACAACATCCCAAAACTTGTTGTGGATCCTTAAAATGAGGTAAATAGTCTAAAATATAGTCATTACGATATGGAGAGAATATTTTAAGTGGATAGATGAAGGGAACGAGGGACCTAGGATGATAGATCCTACCTTGATATTAAAACTATGAAAATTAGAGATTTAAAGAGGATTTATTAGGTTTTACCCCAATTCCACCTAGGAAAAAGAAAAAAAAAAGGAAAGAAAGAAGGAAATGTGCAAGAATATTGATGATCTCACATTAAATAGGTGCTAAACCTTCATTAAATTGGAGTGTTTCCAATTTAAGATGGTATATATATCCCCCCCTTTAGCAAGAGTATAGACTCAATCAAAATCCTTGGTAAAGTAGAGCACAGAGCATAAGATACTCTCATTATAATCAAAGAGACAGAATCCATCAAGCCCCCGAGGGATTGAAACTTTGAAAACTCTAAAATAATAGCAATATAGAAATCATTGACTAAAAAGAATCAAAGAGAAGAGGAGAGGAGTGATTATCTCACCCAACAGAGTTCCCACCCTACTATGAATCATTTAAAGAGTGACTATGAAAGATGACATGAAAATAGTCTAACAGGGTGGTAACCCACTAGTCATCCCATCAAAAGACCCACCCATAGGTCAACATTATTTATATCACCATGGCATGGTCCAATAAGACTGTGTTACCCATATATGGGACTTAGAATTTTTTTTTATGTTACCCATAGACGAAATTCAACATATGTGTGTGTAAAGGAAAGTGAGACCCAATGTCAATGATGCTCACCTCTTATATTGAATGCGTGCATAGAAATTTTTTTCTTTAGGATTGTGCATAATCTACAAAGAGATTCAAACAATGTGTGTATAGAAAAAGGGTTGAAGTAGAAATGCATAGATTTAAGGATAACTTAGGAAGCATACTAAGCATCTAGGTCTAAAGTACCCCAAGCTATACTCGAAATCCATATTCACTACCCCATGATTGAAGGCAAGAATGAGTAGAGTGTATGCCCCCATGTTGAAGTCATTTCTAATACTTTAACATGAGCAATGACTTTAACAGACTAGTATATGTATGATCACTAAGATAAATTTACACTATAAGATGCCCCTAGGAGAAGACAAATCAAGTAAAATACAATTGTAACATATAAAGAACAGAAAGTGATCTACTAATTTTAGGGTCAATATGATCATATGATAACATGTAAATATTATATGAAGTATGAAATATCATTATCCCCCAAAGGAAGTAGAAATACAACACAACAGAAGAAAGACATGCAAGCATTATAGAGAAGAGTCTTTTTGGACTACCATCATGGAGACCAAAAAGAATTGGTGCTACCATGTCACAAATCTAAGTAGATAACAAAAGGATACAAGTACAAACAAATAGCACATGTACAACATAATATATAACAATAGATAAAAGAAGTTAGATACAAATAGAAGAGTTATGGAACATGTTAATTATTTTATCACCTTGAGCTGACAAATCAACAAGGATCATCTAAATAAATCTAAACAAACATTAAGAAATAAAGATATGGGGGAAGAACACTACAACATGAAAAAACACAAAAAGATACTATGCTAGAACACTCACTTTAAGCATGTTTCCCTTGTTCTCTGTCTTGGATAGTAGTAATAATAGAATGTGGATAACTTATAAGAGGAGCTATATCCAACATTGTAGGAATCATAGCTAAACCTAAAGAAGGACCCTTGAGAGAGTCACTATGCTCAGGAGTATATGTAAGCATATGATGCATAAAAATCATGTTAGGTAAGTCAATATCAAGATCAATAATCTCATGTTAATCATTATCTAAATTATCTTCTTTATCTAAATTAATAGCAATAGAATCCAAACTAGGAATATCAAATCTATCCATCTCATTAGTTTCCTCTTCAAAAAAAGGTTGATGAGAAGCATTCATACTAGCTTTAGCACAATCCTGGCAGTTCTTTTGACATTCATAAGAATGTCAGTTTCACTTATTTTTATTATAGATTTGTTGAGAAAAAGAAATATTAAAAACCATAGGTTCCTTAACTTTTGATGACACAAGAGGAAGAACAACAAGAGGATGATAACTAGGAGGTTGGACCACATTATAAGGAGGAACCACACTAGTAGAAGGATTCCTAGTGGAAGAGGAAACCATATTCCATGGAGGAGCCACTCTAGGAGGATCAATAGATGTAGGATTTGGTTGACCATTAGAAATAGAAGAAGTAGAAGAAATAGGTGTAGAGGGTGTAGGAAAAAGACCATGAGAAATATTGTAGGCATACTTAACAACATGTTGACATTTATGAGCTTGATAAGTGCAAAAAATAATAATTGAAGATCAGGAGGTGTAGTAGGAATATAAGGCTAAAAGCAATCAAAAGTAGCACAATGTTGAGGTCTAGAAGGATGATAAATACTATGATGATCATCTTAATCTCACTATTATAAGGAAATTTAATACACTGATGAATAGGAGAAGCAATGACTTGCTATTGGAATTTACAAGTGGAAAATTTACTTCTGAGAGGGGTTGGGGTGGGGGGGGGGGGGGGGGTTGAATTAGAAGTAACTAATTTTAACCTTTTAAAACCTTTTAGCTGAAATCATTCACATGCATCTAATTCATCTAATAAACATGAAAGTAAAGACATGCATGAAAATAGACATCACAAGATTTGGTAACCTAGAAACCCTCCAAAATAAGAAGGTAAAACTGGGGTGGGGATGACACCGAAAAAGTATCACTGCAACAATATGTAATTGTCTAGGTTACAAAGTTTGACCACTTCCAATGGTCTGCCCTATAAAAGGCCTGTCCTATTAAAAACTTTACACTCTGTTAAAAGAGACCTGGTTAAAGGATTTACAAACACTCACTTGGAATGTTACCATGTTAAAGGATTTAACACCTTATTGAAAGGCTTACAACATGGCTATTAAACCAACCTATCATCATAGGATTTTCATTCCTAAAATAATGGCTAGAGAGTATTAGAAAGTCTTGACCTGATGACTTGCAATCTTCAATTGTTGATTCTAGATCCTTGTTCTACTCTGTCTGCTCTAATCCTTGCTTGATCTGATATGTCTCTCCTCAAAATTGTGATAATCTATTCTTGATCAACTGAATTCTGCAATGTTGTTCTACTCTTTCTAAGTCTTCACACCCCTTTGTAATTCACTAGCATTCGCCCATAGACTTTTACTCATGCACACACACAATGGGGTTTCGTCCTCCTTTTAAAGGCTTCAAAGACTTAGGATTAGGTATGAATCTATGATCAATATTCATTCTTCTTTTCTTGCTCAATTCTTTCACTTTTCTAATTGGTTGCATGCCTTCTCCATTTTTCTTATTGGTTGCATACTAATTACATAAGTAATGAAAAAGATTCAATCTTATCTTCAAGATCCTTTAAGATTCATCCTAAGTCGGCTCAAAAAAAAATGGTTTACATCTAAGTTTGTGAAGACACAAACTCATATGATGATTCTGCGTTACTAGGCACTTACTAGTTGCTGATGCTTGACACATATAGGAGTTCTATCTCACTTGGCTCCTATAGTAATTCTAATTTTCTCAACATCTATAGTGGTTAAGCGTCACTTATCACTCAACACTTGAATCTTACTTGGAACCTATTGAATTTTTGGCTCGACACATACTATAGCTCGGCATCTATATTATACTCGACATCAACTTAAGAATTGGTTAAGTGTGTTGACACTCAATTATCAAAACCAATATGATACTAACAATCTCCCCCTTGACATGAGTGGCAAAAACACCTAACTAAGCATTATGAATCTAGTCTCTATGAGTATACTACACATTCTGTTCTACATATGTACAAAACTTCAAAAACTTGTTCAAAATTTTGTAGAAGACTATATACCTCAAAAACTTGTAACTTCCCATGAGCTAATGTGCCATTTTTGTAACCAAAATTCTCTTAGGCTGAATTTGTCTCATGTTGTTTCCATTATCTATCTTATCATTCCTTTGTCTCTATTTCTATGTACCCTTTTTTTGGTCTGTTTGTACTCCCCCTTTGTTTTTGCTGCCTCTTTCACACATCTTCTTGTAGATTTTATTGTCCTTTTGGCTTTTATTTCCTTATCTCTCCCTTTATTTACACATCCATTCTTATCATCTCCTATCTTTATTATGTCTCCCCCTTTGGATATTCTTTATTACTTCCATCAAAAAAATGTATTATCTCCATATATTTCTCAAAAAATGAAAATTCTCCCCCCTTTTGACACTTATGTCAAAGGGTCCTAAGAATGAATAAAATATTTAGCCAAAAATGTTTTATTTACCTCCATTATTATCTTCAGAGAAGCATCCGAGTTGTTCAATTCTATTTCTAGTGCTTTGAGCTGGATGGTTGTCATTGCTACAAGATGTACAAGGCCTTCTAAGGTAGAAAGATTAGGATCTTTCTTTAAAACATTTTCTACATAGGCTATTTCCTTATGTAGTACTTCTAGATGTGGGGTAATAGCAGATTGTATTTGTATTAGTTTGGCCTTAACATTGGCCTCTTCTGCTGTTAATACAACTAACTCCTTCTGAGTGTGAAGCGTTGTTGCAAAATGCTTCTCACTTTGAGCTACATCTTTATGTAGCTGTGTGCTAGATATATTAAGATTCCTCTCCAAGCTCAGTATTCTCTTGCTAGTTTCTTGTGTGAAATATGATGAGTCATACAATTTGGAGTACAATGAGAATATTTTTTCAAGTACTGTTTTCACCTTTTCTATTTTCTTAACCAATTCAACCTGTGATAGTGCTATCTCACTGGATATCTTCTCATTAACTTTCATTTGAAATTTCTTTTCAAACCATTCTAATAATTTAACATTAGTGTCAAGGTCTTCATTTTGTACCTGGTCCACTATGTTGGACAACTGCTCCATGATAGGCTTTGTTTCATCAGGTACAAACAAGCTAAATGCATCAAGGAATATGTCTTTGATTTCTACGAATGCTTGATTTTGTGTATACTCATTTCTAAGTATCTCTTGCTTCTTCTTCCTCTCCAATGCCTCTTGCACTTCATTTATCTATGCTAGGTTCATTGTTTTGTAGTCATAACTTGGTATGACTATTTCCTCATCAAGTGCAAGGTCTCCATAGTGAAGTACCCTTGCTACCTTGGTGGAGCTTGAGCCTGGTGCTAAGATTTGTAGAGGTACTACATCAATGCTCGACTGTTTGGTAGGAGTCCCTAAGGTAGGCAAGTTTACCAGTGTTTGTATTGCCTCTTTCTCTCTTTCCTTGTGGGTTTTCTCCTCTTCCCTATCTTCTCTACTTTTGCCTTGATTAATGACAATGATTTGAGGATGTGCACCTTCTCTTTGTGCTATAGGAACATCTTGTCATGTCTTCTCCTTTGCAGGGTCCTTGGCAATTTTTTTGCTATTATTGTAGGATCAACTTTAGTAGTTGTGTCTTGTGTTTATTGCTCTTTTGGTTGATCATCTATAGCTATGGGAGGTTGTGAAGGTGGTTCTTGTGTGTTCACCTTCTCCTTGGTAATTTCTGCTACAACTTTTTGCAACTCTTCTACACTCACCAAAATTGAATTTATGCACAACTGTGATTGCAATGTTGTTTTGTGAAGGATCTTTTTGAGATCCTCTATAGTCAATGGATTGATTTTCTGACCTAAGGTGTCAGGAACATCCTTTGCAATTATAGTTTCTACAGGTGTTGTATGTGGAGAACTTGGTGGTGGCAATTGGGTGTCTTGGACACTCTATTCTAGTTGTTGCTCCTCAGCTGTTGCCTCTTCACCTTGTTGTGTCTTCTCCTCCATAGTTACCTCTTCCTTCTCTTTCTCTCCTTCTTCATCCTTTTCATTTTCCTCTTCCTCTTCATCATTTCTTCCCTCAAAGGGATCTTCCTACCCTTCCTTGACAATAGTCAATCCATAAAACAATTTCCACATTTGTATGGATTTCTTTACAACATCCTCTATTTTATTCTGTAAACTACTAAAGCCTCTATATTTGGGTACAAATTTGCTCCCATGTTTCTTGGTAGCCTTACTTATTTGACCTTTCATAAGGTCTAGCATTACATGTGCCAATGTTGAATCCCTTATTTCCTTCTCCATATTAAGACAGTAATGCCATTTATTTTCTACAATGGAGCATAGGTCCTTAGGCATAGAATTATCTAGTTCAAGTGGGGTAGTCTTGAACTTGGCCATCATAATGTAGATAGACTCTTCCACTATGTTTTGTTCTTCTCTTGACAATTTATTAAAATCAATTCCTTTTAATCCAGTCAAATCTACATTGTCCCTAATGTTATCACAAATATTTTCCAAATTAGATTTGGTAGAATGTCTTACCAATCTGAATTGGTCATTGTCAGACTCTGTCTTTTCTTCATCTAGCTATGGGGGTGCAACATATTTTATTCTTTTCTTTTTTTCTACAAGCCCTCCTTTCTCTATGGCTTTTTGCTTCCCCTATTCCTTTGCCACTTGTTTTGATTCCCTAGTGTCTACCCTTGTAGTTGACTTGGATGGGCTTGGATTTTGTTGCTTTCTTCTTCCCCTTGGGTTGTGCAACTAGCTGTTTTTGTGCCTTTCTTTTCTTAGGATTTGGCTTTGGTGCTTCCTACTTGGCACCTTCCTTTTCTTCTACATCCTCACCCATGCCTTGGGTCAATGCAAGTGTCTCATTTCCTTGTTCTTCTTCATCATCTTCTGCTTCTTCACCTTCTTCTTCTTCTTCTTCTTCTTCTTCTGTAGTGCCCTCACCAAATTTGGCTTTGAGTTCCTTTACAAGTTTATCCTTTTTCTTCAATGTGGAGGCAATCTTCAACTCCATATCCACCTTTGATTTGAGCACATCAAAAGTTCCAAAATGTGGTGCACTTTTGTCCACTTCCTCAGCTAATAATGCAGTTATAGCTACAGATGCCTCATCTATATTTATCTCATAGCCAAGAGGTCTTAACCATCTAACTCTTGGTATGGTAGCTTGTATGTAAGTATAATCAATATCTACAAGAAAATATACATCATTTACATGCTTTTCTACCAATGAAACTAGTATTCTTAGCCTCTGCTTCATGGTCTTCTTGAAGTCTTCAAAATAGCTAGTCATTAGAGTCTCAAAATTAGCTCTTTTTTATTCTATTTATTCATTAACTTGAGCTATTATAGACTTATTTTCTTTCCAAACAACTTTACCAAAAGATGGAAATTCATTCTATACATAGAAAAATATGCAAATCAAAATTGCACCAAACTTGCACTATGCTCCCTTGGTTCTCCTTGTTGCTACTAAATTTTCATTGATTTGTTGCAATTGTAGTTCTACAAGATCATAAGTATGATCCTTTTTCACTAGTTTGTAAACTACATCCATTGCAATGCATGGTACACTATTGAGTCTACTGGATTGGTAAAATTTGTGTGCAATAACCCTAACAACAAAGTCAACAAGAGGGTCTTGGATGGTGTCTATTTTCATTCCTCCCTTGTTCCATTTGACACCATTGTTCTTTTAAATTGCTTCCTTGGTATCACTTCTAAGGGTCTTTGGCCGATCTAGGGTTGGGTACCCTGTCACTCTATGTACAATGCTTTTTGTTATTTTTATTGGATGATCCTCCGACCATAAACTTCATCATGAATCCTGCTAAGCACTATCCTAATCCATTTAGTTTTAAAAAATGTGGGAATTCTAGGGCACGTTTCAAACCATTCTTTTCAACAAATTGATACTCTTCTTTCAAACCTCCATTTTCACACAATCTCTCATAGGCTTCCTTCATCTCCATATCTCCTATGGCTCCAATCTTGTAGTTGTAACATCTTCTAACATCTTGAACCATAACTACCTTAGGGGGTATCACTGATAGGGCTCCGGTTGGATCATTTTTGTATGCCACTTCTTGGATTGGCCAAAAATCTAGTTTTTTTTATAGTTGGACCTCAAACAACTCTTTCTCCTATGGTTTCCTAGAACTGGATGCAATTTGTGCTAGCTAGAGTTTTAACAAAAAGAAAATGTGAAACTATATAGCTCAACACAAATGTAAATACCTTGAATTTGATGAAATTGTGTTGAATCATTATTGAAATTGGCTCAAATGTTGGATTCTCTATTTGGAAATTGTTACAAAGTTTGACCACTTCTAATGGTCTGCCCTATGAAAGGCCTATCCTATTAAAGACTTTACACTCTATTAAAAGTGACCTAGTTAGAGGATTTATGAACACTCACTTGGAATGTTACCCTATTAAAGGATTTAGCACCTTATTGAAAGGCTTACAACATGGCTATTAAACCAACCTATCATCATAAGATTTTCATTCTTGATACAATGGCTAGAGAGTATTAGAAAGTTCTGACCTGATGGCTTGCAATCTTCAATTTTTGATTCCAGATTGTTATTTTACTTTGATCCTTGCTTGATCTGATATGTCTCTCCTCAAAATTTTGATACTTTATTCTTGATCAACTAAATTATGTAATGTTGTTCTACTCTTTCTAAGTCTTTACACCCCGCTATACTTCACTAGCATTCTCCCATAAACTCTTACTCATGTGCACACACAATGGGGCTTTGTCCTCCTTTTAAAGGCTTCGAAGACTTAGGGTTAGGTATGAATCTATGGTCAATATTCATTCTTCTTTTCTTGCTCAATTCTTTCACTTTTCTAATTGGTTACATGCCTTCTTCATTTTTCTTATTGGCTGCATGTTGATTACATAGGTAATGCAAAAGATTCGATCTTATCTTCAAGATCCTTCAAGATTCATCCTAAATCAGCTCAAAAAAATGGTTTACATCTAAGTTTGTGAAGACATAAACTCATATTCTGATTTTGTGTTACTTGACACTTACTAGTTACTGATGCTTGACACATATAGGAATTATGTCTCACTCGGCTCCTATAGTAATTCTATTTCGCTCAGCATCTATACTTTGCTTGACATCTATTGTGGCTCAGCATCACTTATCACTCGATACTTGTTGAATTTATGGCTTGGCACATACTATAGCTTGACATCTGTATTATACTCGACATTAACTTAAGAATTGGTTAAGTCTGTTGACACTCAATTTTCAAAACCAATCTGAGACCAACACTTGCATGGAAGTCAACCGAGGTAAGATAAGTTTCACTTGGAATTTGATTAAAAGTAGAAATAATGAAAAAAGTTACTATTGACCACTTTACCATAGAACTCCATAGGAAACAAAATGGAACCTTAAGGAGGATACAAGAAACAATTACAAGTTTGAATCCAAGTATTAGTTGAATCCTAGAAATAATGATGTTTTTTCTTAGCATATAAATTGTCCTCGATAATAATATTAACCATGGAAGTAGGATTGACAAGACACCTTTAATAAGGATATTTATCAATTTGAGTAGTAATGTAAAGAGGACCATCATGAGGCTTGAAATTATTAGCATCTATAAATGAGATAACAAGGGCTCTAGTATGCTTAAGATTCAATTTAAGTTTAGGTTGATGATTAGATGTAGATGAAATATCTTTCTTAGGTGGATGTGGGGGTTGAACTACACATTCCATATCATTAATATTATTATCATTCTCTTATCGTAAGGTATCATAAGAAACATTTGTAATCACCTAAAAATGGTCATCTAGACTATTAGCCCCCTTCTCAGCATTTTGGCTAATTTAATTTAATCATTTACCTAGACCAAATTGCTAATAATTAATTAATTTGATTATAACCTATAGTTTGACTATGCTATCCTAAGTTCATTATTTTATTAAAAGAACATGTCCCCTTTTAATTAAATAAAAGACCCCATTCTTCTAACCCACTTAAAGTGCACACATAAAGTCCTTTTTCTATTTTGCAATTAAAAGAAAAGGCTTTGTGACTTTTTTCTTATATGACAAGTCAACTTATATTCTATTGGTTGACTTGTGTGTGCACATGGATCAACTCCTCTTTTCAAATTCCACCATTGATCATCCACCATCTTTATCTCGATCTCTACCATCTGTACAACTTTAAAAGGGAGAGAGCTTTCCCCCTCAATCCATCCATCTTTTGAATATTATTATGCTGTAGGTTTTTCTAACAAATTTCTTTGGAGCTTTGTGGAGAACTTCTCATTTCTTGTCTCATTCTCTCATTACCATTGCACACTAGTTTAGATTCATACTTACATGCTAGTTTAGTTATTTCCTTGCAATAATCTCTCACATAGCTTAATATTTGAATTGTAACACTCTCATACATGTTTTAGCATAGCTGCATTTTGCATTCTCATCTTAGCTTAGTTTCCATACTTGCATTTCATTCTTGAGGAACTCCTTGAGACATTTGCATTCTTGCATCTTGTCTTTGGAACCTCCCATTGCATGGTTTACTAGCAAGAAGAGTATTCCTAAGGCTCAGCTGAGAACCCTTGAACTTGAAATATACTCTCTTACACTCTGTGGATAGGGAGCTCTAAGTCGGCATCCAAGAATTTCAAACTCATGGAATCATTTGGATAGAAGGGTTTAGAGTGTGACACATTTCTAGTGTACATTTTTGGTGCCCACCGTGGGGCTGTACTATATGTTTCACCCTGCATTTCCCTTACTATTTTGCATTTTTCTTTTTTTATAGTCGCAATGTTGGGTGACATTTTTTAGTTTTTCCCGACAGTTCACAGTACTATTGTGCGACACTTTTTTTGGAAATAAGTGTCGCACTTGAAGCCTACATTCTATCACCCTTTGTGCAAAACTCTGTAGTACGGCTAAATAAACTATATTGCCTGAACATAAACTATCACTCTGCTATACTATAAAGTAACGCATGACATTTGTTCAGCAAAAAGTATCACCTAACAATTTTTTGCTTGTTCCTTGAGGGATTTGATCAAATTTCTTCTTAGCTGGCTGACTGTTGTTTTTAAGTAGATTTCTAGGCTATTTTACAGAGGTTTAATTCACAGTTTTTGTGATTATTTCATGCTAACTTGTGGGCTAAGAAGTTGTGATTGCAGGTTGCCCTCTTTGTGAAGAAAAATTGAAACCTTGCATACAAAAGAATGCATGTCAAAGCTTCAAATGTGCAAGGGCTACTAACATTGTTTGCAGGGCTTCCCAAAGCATAAAAACCCAAACTTGCTTGATTTTTTGTTTTCATGTGCGACATTGACTAATTGTTCATTTTTTATAGGCACATAAAACTTGTGAGTGGAGTCTTTTAGTAATAGAGAGTGTGCTCTTCACCCTCATGGTGAATCAAAAATCTTGACTTTCCATTTGGTTTCAAAAGCAAGGGGTAACTGAATCTTCCTAATGTGTTTGGGAGAAAACAATTGGAATAGGAGAGTATGCTCTTCACCCTTGTGGTGAACCAAAAATCTTGACTTCTGAAAGTTGATCCACTCTGCGTAGTTAGAATACTTTAGAGGGCCTGCTCTCGAACAACCTAAGAGGAATGAATCAAGTGGGGACAAGTCGATTACCTGGCTCTTCCAACCCACTATAAACTCAAGGCTACCAAGGACACAAAAATTTGGTAGACGTAGTGTTTGTCTTCATCTAGTGTGATCACTTATGGGATTTTGACCATAGGGAGATCACTAGGCAAGAATGCTCAAGGTACTCTTATGGTCGTGACATTAGTTACTCATCACAAGGTGAGGTGTCCCATGATTGGGAGCAAGAGGAACACTATGAACGGAAGCCCAATCTAAAAACCCTAAGTTAGTATCCACCTTATTTTGCTGCTCAACTTCTTGGTGCAAGAATTGATCCTAGTGGACTACTCGGATCACCCCAAGATTTACACTCACCATATGTGTTCCCTTGGTTGTGCTTATGCCACTTCCATGACAAAGCCAATATCTCTTGTGGGAAATCACTTGGTGTGAGGCAAAGGAGCATCAAGCGTGGGCCAAGTTGTTGAGTAATGAACCATGAGTCTAAGGTAGATTGCTTGGCTATTGTTTTTGATGTTTTGACCAGTGTTAATGTTCTTGCAACATAAACATTCTGATAAAAATTTGTTAGGAAGGCCGTTCTAATATCCCAAATGCGTATTGAGAAGGTTGTTTTTACCCTTGATCAATTGTTTTGAGACATGTTAAAACACTTTCGATTTGCAAACCTTGTTGTTTACTGATACGAACTGAAATGAAACACTGTCTGATTGAAACAATTATCCGATTGACAAATTGAAACAAACTTCAAACCAAAAGTTAACCTTTTTTGCACAAAACTGGCACTCTGTCGCACACTCTCACCAAAAATATCGTGTGACATATTTTTAACCAAAAATCTGTCACATGTCAGTAGTAAATTTTTTTGCACTACCTATAAAATTTTGTCACACTCAGTTACAATATCTGTCGCTTAGACAAAAAGTGTCATACCCGTGTTAAAATTCTATCGCGCGACACTATTTGCTGAACTTATGTTGCCCTCCTTTTGAGAAAGTATCGCCTAGAGTCACTTTGGGTCAAAAATAGAGTTTACAGTTGGATTCTTTGGTCTAAGGAGCATCACGTTGGTCACCCTTGATCCTGGCTACGTATCAATGTGTGAAGAATTTGTCCTAGGTTGAAAAGATGGGTTTAGTTCGTCGAATGTAAGTCTTGAAACATCTTGATGAATCACTTGTCAAAATTCAGCTACTATTTTATTCTAGCTATCTACTATTGAGCTTCTCGCTCATCTGTTTGGCTCGAGTCACCCGTGCTGTAAGATCTTGAGCACTGTTTGACAAGCCATCTACCACATTTTGACAAGTGACTAGTCCTGATCATAAAAGCTTCAAATTCGGCTCGCTTTTCTTGTCCTATTAAACAAAGACAACTCTTTACATTTCAGTCACAACTAGATATCAAGTTGGTAACGGTAGCCACACGCCTTTCATTTTCAAGCAATTGAAGACACCACCTAAGCGTCCTCGCAAACAACTTTGTGTGGAAGATCCCGAGTCTACTCAAACACAAACAGCTAACGTTAGACATAATCCGCTCTATAGTTTTGAAAATCCATTTGGTACACCCTCTGAGACACCCAAGGATACAAGTGGTATAATCACTATGGTGCACCTTGATGAAATTAAGCATCGCCTAGAAGAACAAGCACATGAAACCCAAAAGACTTTGGAGGTGATATAGGCTATGGAAAGAGAAAACCAACAAGTCGACACTAACAATCAGGCATGCTATGAAGGATATAAAGGAACTTGTCCTTGAAATCCTTTTGAGAACAATGATGGTAATCACATGCCTCTAAGGACTCCTAGAGCTGCTATTGGTGCATGTCCTTCACCACCTAAACCACCTCATCATGATAGTGACAAAGAAGTAACTAGCAAAGATGTGATCAAATTTCAACCAGATGGCTTCGCCCAAAAACTAATGCTTAGAGCTTTAGAGGAAAATGGAGACCAATACTTCTGATACATGGTAGCTAGGGGATGGAAACTCCCTCAAGGTTTTAATGTTGAGCATATTATTCTAAAATGAGAGCCCATTGAGGCTGAAATGTTAAGGGAAGAAATATAGGAACTAAGGAAACAATTTGCATAACTACAAAATTCAAAAGGGCCACCTAAAACATCATTTGTTGAATCAATTTGCGCTCTTCCATTTGATAGGAGTCTATACATGCTGCCATTTGCTAAGGATATAGAGGTTCCTAAGTATGACAAATACAATGGAAATGGTGACCCTCTGATGGGGACACGACCCAAGAACAGAATGGAACCAACAAAAAGGGAAAATTATATTAACTGAGAAAATAAGCTAGTACAAATAATGCAGAGAAAATAAACTTCAAAACATGCCCTAAGGGCTTACAATAGCATAAATCTGGAGATAATTTCTCCTTTTTGTACCTCCTCTCAAACTCCACTCCGAACTGCCTTTTACAATGCCAAAAACCTCCTTAAATAGACCCTAGAGGGTTAAGGACTAGGAGTAAATTCTAGAAAGTGCTAGTAGGCATCCACCGACCAAATAGAAGGTTCCAGAAGCGGCGTTAGAAGTCGGTGCAAATCTAGAAGAATCCAAAAATGGTAACCGAACTTTCAGGAGGCATAACTTTTGAACCGTAGCTCCGATTGACGAACCGTTTACATTTTCAGAAAGCTCTCAAAGCGCTCTATAGCCCTATGGACAAGTTTCACTCGTTCCCCATTTTTGGCCCTTTTTGAGGTCATTTAATGCCCCTAACCTGACTTTGAAGCATTCTTAGGAGGTCTCCAAAACTCGAAAAATTGCAATAACTTTCAAACCATGGGGCCTTTTGACCTGATTCTTTTTCTGGAATGCTCTAAATCACAATTATATTCATCTGGCCAATTCAGACCTTCAATGTCACCAAAATGATAACCAAATTGCATGCTCCTATTTTTTTGAGATTTTCAAACACACTGATAGTGGAACTGTGAGAGTTGGAACCTTTATTTGACCCAAATGGGTATCCAAAAATGTAAAGACATGAAACAAAAACTAAGTCTAAGTACATTTTTTTTGGGTGACATAGGATTGCCCTTATACCTCTGGATGCTCTTGCATCAGACACCCAGGGTAGATTGAAAAGTGACCCTGTCACTTTATGGATGGTAGAGGAAATCCCAAATGGGAAAACTCAGCTGCTAAAATCCAAGTTGAGTCCTCGATCGGTCATCCTTTCCATTTGACCAAATACTCTTCATACTTCCTATTTCTGGTACTCCTACCCACACGATGATCTAGAATGTCTTCTATCTCCTCCTTCTTAGAAGCAGGAATTGGACATGGCTCTAACACTAGCTCATCATCTGCACCACCATCATAATACTCTGTTAAATCTGCAATGTTAAAAATGGGAGAAATGTGAATACCATCTGGCAGCTCCACTTCATATGCATTTCCTGAGTCACGTTTCTTCAAAATTTTGCAAGGGCCAAATTTCTTCATTTTCAGCTTGTTGTAAGTACTGGCTGGAAATCTTTCTTTTCGTAAGTGCACCATGACTAAATCTCCTACTTGGAATTCCTTATGTCTTCTCCTTTGATCAGCCCTAGCTTTATACTCGTGATTCATCTTGGTTATGTGTGCCTGAACCTCCTCATGTAGACGCTTGATATGTTTAGCAAATTCCTCAGCTTCAACACTTGTCCTCTCCCCTTGTTCTATCTTCCTCAATTTTGGTGCAGTCCTTGGGCTATTCCCATATACAATTTGAAATGGTGATTTTCCAATACTCCTATTTACGGAGTTATTATAAGAAAACTCTGCCTGTGGTAGAATCAAATCCCATCCCTTGGGCTTATCCCCAACTAAACATCTCAGCAAATTGCCCAAACTTCTATTTACCACTTCTGTTTGACCATCAGTCTGTGGGTGATGCGTGGAACTGAATTTTAGGTCTTTTCTCAACTTCTTCCACAATGTCCTCCAGAAATACCCCACAAATTTAGTATCTCTGTCAGAAACTATACTCCTTGGAAGACCATGTAGTCTTACCACCTCTCTGAAAAACAAGTCTGCAATATGGACAACATCATGAGTTTTGTGGCATGGAATGAAATGTGCCATTTTGGAGAACCTATCAACCACCACGAATACTGAGTCATTACCCCTTTGTGTCCTTGGCAATCCAAGAACAAAATCCATACTTATGTCCTCCCATGGCCTTGATGGAACAGGCAATGGCTAATATAGACCAGTATTGTGACTAAACCCCTTGGCAACTTGACAAACCTAGCAACTTTGTACGAACTTCTTCACATCCTATGAAATTTGAGGCCAAAAATAATGTTCTCTAAGAATGGAAATGGTCTTATCTCGACCAAAATGTCTTGCCATTCCTCCACTGTGTTTCTCCTTAATCAGATTTTCCCTCATGGAACTCCTTGGAATGCACAATTGACTACCTTTGAACAGCATGCCATCCTGAATCAAATAGTCTAACCACTTGGTTCTATCTACAACAATAGGTTCTTTACAAGCTTTCTATGCTTCAGCAAAATCAGGATCCTCGGGGTACAAATTCTTGAGTTCATAAAACCCAGCTACTTCAACCTGCATTACTGTAAGCAGTGACTGTCTCCTACTTAGTGCATCTGCAACCCTGTTAGATTTTCCACTTCTATGCTTCAACACAAATGTATAACTCTGCAAGAATTCTACCCACTTCATATGCTTCTGATTCAATTTACCTTGGCTATTTAGGTACTATAATGCCTGATGATTAGTATACAAAACAAATTCCTTTGGCAATAAATAATGCCTCCATTTCTTTAAGGCCTGAACTATTGCATAAAACTCTTGATCATAAACAGAATACTTCTTCTTTGCATCATTCCATTTTTCACTAAAATATGCAATAGGCTTACCTTCTTGGCTTAATACAGCCCCAATAGCACTACCACTAGCATCACAATCCACCTGAAAAACGTTTCTAAAATTTGGAAGTGCCAACACAGGCTATTCTGTTACCTTCTTCTTCAGCAATTCAAAACTTCTCACAGTTGCTGCAGTCCATTTGAACTCTTTTCTATCCCCTCTTATTGTATTAGTTAGGGGTGCACATATGCCACTAAAATTCTTAATAAACTTCCTGTAAAAACTAACCAGACCATGAAATGATCTTACCTCAGTAGCAGTCCTTGGAGTAGGCCATTCCAAGATGGCTTTTACCTTCTCTGGATCCATTTTGAGACCTTCGGGTGATATAACAAATCCCAAATAGACTAACTCCCTTTTTGCAAAGACACACTTCTTTAGATTAATTAACAGTTTCTCTTCCCTTAGCCTTTCAAGGACACTATGAATATGCAGTAAATGTTCTTCCAAAGTCTTGCTGAAAATTAAAATATCATCCAAATAGACAGTAACAAATTTTCCCAAGAACTTCTTAAGTACCTTATTCATGAGCCGCATGAAGGTGCTTGGGGTGTTCGTTAATCCAAAGGGCATGACTAACCACTCATAAAGACCCTCCTTGGTCTTGAAGGCTATTTTCCACTCATCTCCTTCTCAAATCTGTATTTGATGATAACCATTCTTCAGATCTATCTTTGTGAAGTACTGAGCTCCACTCAAGCAGTCCATAATATCATCCATCCTTGGCAAAGGAAACCGGTACTTGATGGTGATCCTATTTATAGCTTGAGAATCTGTACACATCCTCTATTCTCCATCCTTCTTTGGTGCGAGTACTGCAGGTACTGCACATGGACTTAGGCTCTCTCGAATCAAGCCCTTCCTCAACAGCTCCTGAACCTGTCTATTTAGCTCCTCTATTTCAGTAGGAGTCATCCTATGAGCAGCCTTGTTCGGAAAACTAGCTCCTAGAATCAGATCTATCTGATGACTGATTTTCCTTACCGGTGGCAATCCATCTGGAACATTATCAGAGATAATATCTCCAAACTCCCCTAGTAAATCTGAAACTTCAAGTGGTATTTCACTAATACCTTCTGTATCTTTCCTAGGAATCAAACCATAGCACATATGCTGATGTTTCATGCCATCTAAAAACTTCCTTCCATCAACAAGACAAATCCTAGCATTGCTACATACCTTTTCACCTTCCTTTTTCATGGGCTTCAATTTGTGGTGAACTCCATCCTTTGTCAAAGAGTATGTGTTTGCATGTCCATCATGCACTACACATCTATCAAACTGCCATGGTCTACCCAACAATAGATGGCAAACATCCATCGAAATGACATCACAGAGAACTTCATCATGGTAACTCTTAATTTTGAATTTCACTAAACATTGTTCACTTACCTTGACCTTATGATCATCTTTTACCCAAGAAATCCGATAGGGCTGGGCATGTTTCTCCCTCTTGATCTTCAGCTTAGAGACCATCTCTTCTGATACCAAGTTATCAGTGCTACCACCATCAATGATCACATCACAACATTTATCCTCACACTTGCATCTGGTACGAAACAAACTCCTCCATTGTCCTGGTTCATTCTCACCACTTAGTAGGACTCTTTCATTTACCAAGGTCTCTCCTCTTTCTGCATCCTCTGAATGTGATGATTGTACATCCTCATCCACATGAGCAACCCTAGCTTGGCCCTCAGCTCTCCTATCTATCCTTCCTTGTTGTTGAGGGCATTCAAAGGCACGATGAACTTCTTCATTGCAATGGAAATAGGTACCACGGAAGCCTCCTCTTCCTTGTCCACGTCCTCTACCTCTTCCTCTTTGATTTTCAAAGTCTTGATCATAGGAGCGGTTGAAACCCTCATTCCTCTGGTTCCTGCTAGTACCCACATCTTCATTTTTCTTTTGGGTTTCATTGCAGCCTCTAGATGATCTACCACTTCCCCTTCCTCCTTGACCGCACCCTCTTTGTCTTCCTTCAAACCTTTTATTCAACTTCTCTTCAACTCGTAGGGCAAACTGGTATGCCTCTTCAACGCTGGTCATTCTTACCAAACTTAATTCCTCCTAGATGCTAGGTCGCAACCCATTGATATAACGAGCAACCTTCTCCTTATTTGCTTCTACATGCCCCGCTCTAATCAAGAGTCTGTAAAACTCCTCTATATATTCTTGGATTGATCTTCCTGCTTGTTTTAACCCATGCATCTTCTTAAACAGATCAAGCTCGTAGTCCACAGGAATGAACTGCTTCTTCAATTTGTCCACCATGCGATCCCATCTTGTGATCTTCTCCTTTCCTCTTTGTTTCTTTCCAGTTGAACCTCTTGCCACCAGATTTTGGCATGGCCTTTCAGTTTGGCCTTTGCAAACTTAACCCTATCTGGGTCCCTTATATCCTCATACTCAAAGTATTCTTCCAGTTCATTGATCCAATCGATCAACTCATCTGGTTTCAGATTTCCTGAAAAATACACCCACTTCAATTGTAGGTCTTTTTCCAAACTTAGTAATGGCCATGAAAAGCCTTTCCTCTACAGGATTCAAAACTTCCCCGTCAACTTCCTCTTCTGGTCCCATTACTTCTTCTTCATTGTCATCCTCACTATTGTCACCTGCGGCAACATTTGCTCCTTTACGAAGCTCCTCTTGCAATGCTTGTACTTGCCTCTAGAGGGCTCTAACCTCCTCAGGATTAATAGCTCTGGCCCTTCCACCATGCTCTCTTCATGGAGGCATCTTCTAACTCAAACCCACAACCACACAGTCCTGGTGCAAACTGCCTCACAGTCGGTGCTCTGTCTACACACTCAAGAAAACCCGCTCTGATACCACTTGATGGGGACATGACCCAAGAACAGAATGGAACCAACAAAAAGAGAAAATTATATTAACTGAGAAAATAAGCTAGTACAAATAGTGCAGAGAAAATAAACTTCAAAACATGCCCTAAGGGCTTACAATAGCATAAATCTAGAGATAATTTCTCCTTTTTGTACCTCCTCTCAAACTCCACTCCGAACTGCCTTTTACAATGCCAAAAATCTTCTTAAATAGACCCCAGAGGGTTAAGGACTAGGAGTACATTCTAGAAAGTGCTAGTAGGCATCCACAGACCAAATAGAAGGTTCTAGAAGCGGCGTTAGAAGTCGGTGCAAATCTAGAAGATTCCAGAAACGGTAGCCAAACTTTTGGGAGGCATAACTTTTGAACCGTAGCTCCAATTGACGAACCGTTTACATTTTTGGAAAGCTCTCAAAGCGCTCTATAGCCCTATGTAGAAGCTTTTCTCATTTCCCATTTTTTGGCCCTTTTTGAGGTCATTTAATGCCCCTAACCTGACTTTGAAGCATTCCTAGGAGGTCTCCAAAACTCAAAAAACTGCAATAACTTTCAAACCGTGGGGCCTTTTGACCTGATTCTTTTTCTGGAATGCTCTAAATCACAATTATATTCATCTGGCCAATTCACACCTTCTATGTCACCAAAATGATGGCCAAATTGCATGCTCCTATTTTTTTGAGATTTTCAAACACACTGATAGTGGAACTGTGAGAGTTGGAACCTTTATTTGACCCAAATGGGTATCCAAAAATGTAAAGACATGAAACAGAAACTAAGTCTAAGTACATTTTTTTTGGGTGACACAGGATTGCCCTTATACCTCTGGATGCTCCTGCATCACCCTCATGACCATGTGAGACATTTCTATGCTATTAGCATGGACTTTATGCATGAAGACACATTTCTTATGCGTTTGTTCCTCAGAAGTTTGAGAGGACAAGCCATGGAATGGTTTACCAAATTGAGTCCCCCTCTCAAGACATTTGATGAACTTGCACAATGCTTTATCCAGCAATATTCATATAACATTCAACATCCTGTGATTGTGCTAGACTTATGCAACATCAAACAAAAACCAGGAGAATCTTTTGCAATATAACTTCAATGATGGAGATCTTTATACTCTCGGTATCCTCGACAAGTGCCTGAGGCTAAAAAAATTGACATTTTTGTCAATACGCTTGTACCCAAATTATACTTTGATCTAAGAAAATAGTTATTCACATCCTTCAACACCATGGTGGAAAGTGCATATCGCATTGAGGATGTTGCTATCAATAGAGGTGACATTGCCATAAACAAGGATAAAGTTAACAATGGAAACGATAAAGACAAAGGAAAACCTTGGAACAAAAACAAGTATGTTTTCAATGAAGACTAAGGAGCCTGCATTTAACCTTTCCAATGCCATCTATACAAAAAAACAACAAGAATGTTTAAAGCCACAACCCTTTGACAAAGGTTCTAAATTTGTGAGGAAGCGACATGTTTACACACCTATGGTCGAACCTTATGAAGTGGTTTTAAAAACCTTAATTGCAAACAAATTGGTTACCTTACCAGACAAATCGTGTCCTTATGATCCACCCATTAGACCTCCATGGTGGAGAGAAGATCATACTTGTAGCTATCACCAAAGTAAAGGACATAACACAAAAAATTTCTTCAAACTCAAAGATTTAATTCAAGACCTCATCGAAGCTGGCAAAGTTGTCACAGATGGCCTTGTTAAAAATGTTGATCATAAGGCTTTCCAAAAACCATTACCCGAATACGAAAAGGGTGAGACCTCAAGGGTAGTTTCCAAAAAGAATCATGATGCCAAAATTAGTTATGCTTACGTTGACACTAATAATGTTACAGGCATGCTTGAGCCCGTTGAATACATATGTATGACAAGCTCCAACAAAGACAACTGGCCAAATTATGACACAAAAGATGAACAACCAAGAGTGGTCTTAAGGACACGATCCACTCCTCAAGATCTTACTGATACTAGACCCAAGGTGGTACTCTGAGTGGCTGAGTCTTCATCTTTTAAGGGTGAACCACTTAACACTGTCACTAGGGGGCAATCTAAGGTTGTCCTAAAAGTTGCTAATGATCCTAAAAATGCTTCATCATCTAAGCAACCAATTACTTCCAAGATCTCCAACTATGATCTTGTTAGCCAACTACAACACACACAAGCACAAATCTCCATTTTCGAATTGCTAGAGTTATCTCCTTTGCACAGGGATATCCTTGAGAAAGCTTTACGTTCTACCAACATTCCCACAGATATTGATGTAGAACAATTTCGAGCTATGGTGAACCACATATCCTCGCCTCACTATCTCACCTTTTCTAAATAAGATAACCGAGCTCTTAGTCATCCCCATAACCTTGCTCTTCATGTAAAAGTTCAAATCTTTCGTACCTATGTCCATTGAGTCTTAATAGAAAATGGTGCAGGGTTAAATATCATTTTGTTCAATGTAATCCAACAGTTGGGCATGTCTGAATTTGCCATCGATCCTAAGCGCAAGATCACTATAAAGGCCTATGATGAGGTCGAAAGGCCTTCTAAAGGTCTAATTGTACTTCCAATTAGAGTTGGTCCAGTTGAGAAGAATTTCATTTTCCAAGTCTTAGACATACCACTTGCATACAACTTGTTGTTGGGACGGCCATGGATTCATGATATGCAAGTAGTACCCTCTATGTACCATCAGTGCATTAAGTTCCCTTTTAATGGTACTGAAGTAGTTGTCCCCGACAACAACTCCGTGTCTATCAACACATTATCTGTTGCTGAAATGCTAGTCCTGCACAATCACTCTTCTGATGAGCTAGCACCATCTTTCATAGAATGTGAACAAAAATTGAAAATGATGAGCCTTGGTATGGGCAAGTACACTTTGGACTCTATTGCTGCCTTACCAGTTTCCCCTCGATCCTATGGGAAAACAACTATTTCAAAGAAGTCTTATGCTTCTGCTATGACACTTTTTGGCACTTTTGTGCAATCTTCCATACCTCTAGAAATAAAAAAGGAAGAACAGGCCATTAGGGATTGGATCTACAGAGAAGAGGAAGACGAGGAGGTTACAATGACTACTCCTATTTCTCCCAAAAGATATGGAAAAGGCTATAAATTTTTGACAAAAATGGGCTACTAGGGCCACGGGTCCTTAACTGGTTGTAAGAATGCTCTAGTTGAACCTTTAAGTCACACTCAAGGTTGTGATACTCGAGACACTATTGGTCTAGGCTTTGGGCTAAACAATGATAAACCAACCTATGATCGAAGATTGCTCATGTCTAGTGAATCAGAGGATGATGACTCTCCTATAATTGCTACCACTGCACAAGGCAAAGACTTTGTTCCTCTCACTTCCCTCCTTTGGGGAGAAGAAATAGTGACTTCTAATAATGAAGAAGCTTCTACCTCCCAACAATAGGAACAAGAAGGGTCTACTTCTGAGGACATAAATAGAGGATGAATTAGGCAGAATATTACTCATCTCATAGCTCTCTGATCGATCAATGGAAATAAAATAATAGGCATCTGGTTCATCATAGGCATATTATTGCATGTGAACTAGAGCCATCTATGTTGATGCAAAGGGATCGGGGAGGAGGGCCATATCTCTTTATTCCCTTTGAGCCATAGCCCTATGGGCCAGTGGATGCTAGGGATCAGAGTACAGATTCTCATGAGTATGAGTGGGAAAGTCTCTCTGATGTATCTTGCGAGCTAGGGGTGGATGTCATTCACACCTATACAATCCAACCCAATGTAGTCGAATGGTCTAGTATAGGGTCGGATGAGTTTGACTCACAACATGTCTCAATGGATCACGCTAGTCCCTACAGGACTATTCCTGAGTTGGACTCCTTTGTGACATTTTCTATAGGCTCAACTTCACAGGTCACCAGAGATGACTCCTTCCATGTTAATCGCATTGAAACTTCCCCCTCACTCTCACTAATTCACCTAGATCTCATAGATTGGTCTATCCAAAATTAAAGACTTGAAATACGGTCTTTCCAAAATAACTATGAGATCGCTTGTTATTTGAACACAACTGAACTTGTCACTTCTTCCACCAGTGAACTTGCGGTTAACATGAGAAAATCAGATATCAAGTACCTCAGTCAAAAAATTAAAAGGAAAAATAAGCGATCAGATGGCGAAAACCACATTGTGGTGGTGTCTAATCCTTAAAAAAGTGAAAATAAAGGCATGTCTAATGGTGAAAACCTCTTTGAGGCACCTGTAGATGAGGTACTTGGTAGTCTGCCAAGCTATTTCTAGGATAGATCTTCAGTTCTCATTGAACCTACATAGCCTATCAATGTGGGAATAGAAGAATGTCCTTAGATTATCCATGTAGCTCAATCTTTGTCAGACGAAGAAAAGACACAGTTTGCTCAATTCTTTCAAGACAAGAAGGTCAACTTTGCATGGACATACTCTGATATGCCAGGGCTTGATACAGATCTCATCATGCATCACTTATCAATATCACCAAATGTCAAGCTTGTCAAACAGAAGTTGAGAAAAATACATCCACATGTGGCCCTACTGGTCAAGATAGAGTTAGAAAAATTATTGAATGCAAACTTCATTAGGGCCATTGATTATGTAGAGTGGATTTCCAACATCGTACCTGTCTCCAAGCATGACAAATCCATACGAGTTTGTACTAATTTTAGAGATCTCAATAAAGCGTGCCCCAAGGATGACTTTCCACTACCAAACATCGATATGATAGTGGACATGACTACAGGTTATGAGATGTACTCGCTCATGGATGAATTTTCTGGGTATAACCAAATCAAGATAGCTTCGGCAGACCAAGAAAAGATAGCTTTTACATGTGCATGGGGTACCTTTTGTTGGAATGTCATGCCTTTTGGGCTTAAAAATGTTGGCACTACATATCAAAGAGCAATGACAACCATCTTTCATGATATGATGCATAAAAACATGGAAGACTATGTTGATGACACATTGGCAAAATCAAGGAAATGAGACAGACATCTCAAAGACCTTAGTTTGATATTGGACCGTATGGAACAATTCCAACTTAGGCTAAATCCAAAAAAATGTGCCTTTGGTGTCACTTCTAGAAAATTGCTAGGTTATATCATTTCAGCAAAAGGCATTGAGGTTGACCCTGAAAAGGTACAAGCTATCATGGATATGCCTCCACCAAAGACTATCAATTAGCTTAGAGGTCTGCAAGGATGACTACAATCCATAAGAAGATTTATCTCTCAATTAGCTGATAAAGCTCAACCTTTCAAAAAAAAAATTCATAAAGGATCTACCCATATTTGGAATAGTGATTGTCAACAAAGTTTAGATCAAATCAAAGGCTACTTGGCAAAACCTCCAGTTTTGATGCCACCCATTATGGGAAAACCTTTGATTCTGTACATTTTAGCTACAGATTCTTCTTTAGGAGCACTCTTAGCCCAAAGTGATGAGACGGGTAAAGAAAGAGCCATATACTATATTAATGAAACTTTGGTGGCTTATGAACTAAATTATACAAGTATAGAGAAGGCATGCCTTGTTGTAGTTTTTGCCTCCCAAAAACTCTGGCATTATATGTTGGCCCATACAATTCACTTGATTGCCAAGATAGACCCTTTGAAATATTTATTAAGTAAAGTTACACTTACTGGTCGTCTTGCTAAGTGGATGATGATTCTTTCCAAATTTGACATTCAATATGTTGAACATAAGGCAATCAAAGGACAGGCCATAGCTGACCATATGGCTGACTTCCCACTTAAAGATGTAGCACCTATGCAAATTGAGTTTCTAGATGCCTCGATCATGTACTTTACTGACAGAACATGGAAGATGTTTTTTGATGGATCCCATACACAGAATGGAGCTGCAGTAGGGGTTTTGTTTGTTTCCCCTCATGGTTATATGATCCCAAAGTCCTACAAACTAGTGTTCCCATGTACAAACAAAATTGTAGAGTATGAAGCATTAACAAATGGGATCAAAATGACCCTTGAATGGTGAATAACTGTGCTACACATCTATGGGGATTCTCAATTGGTTGTGAACCAAGTGAATAATGAATATCAAAAAAAGGATGACAAGTTGATCCTTTATAAAAAGTTGATAGACGCTCTAAGGAATTATTTTATCTTTGTAACATTCCAACAAATTCCTAGAGTAGAAAACAAAGCTGCTGATGCTATGGCCACCTTAGCATCTATCCTCCAATTGCAAGAACATGAATCACAATTTGAGTTCCTGGTGGAAGAATTGCATCATCCAGCCAATGATTCCTCAGATAACCAAGTAATTTGCACTGTTGTGGGTCATGATTCCTCCAACTATGCGGCTATTTTCTCCTACCTACGTGATTAGGTTATTCTTGAAACCCTCACACACAACCAAAAATGCCAACTCCTTCGTAATGCCTCACACTAAACTTTGGTCTCTGGTGACTTGTATAGGAAGGGTCTAGATGGAACATTGCTTAGGTGTTTAGAGCTAGAAGAGTCCGAGAAGGCACTCACCGAAATCCATTATGGCATTTGTGGGGCACATTCTAATGGCCTTGCACTTGCCCAAAAACTACTTAGGATGGGTTATTACTGGCCCACCATGCAAGTTGATGCTGTGCGCTATGTGAAGTCTTGTCAAAAATGTCAGCTCCATGACAACTTGATACATGCTCCCAGGTGAGAGTTAATCCCTTCTGTGACATATTGGCCATTTCAGCAATGGGCCTTTGACTTGGTAGGAAAGATTCATCCAAGCTCATCCAATGGTCATAAATTCATCATCACAACAACAGAGTATTTCACTAAATGGGTGGAAGCTATACCATTATCTACTGCTACAGGCAAGCATGTTGCCTTGTTTATAGTAAATCACATCATTTGCCGATATGGTATCCCATCCTCTATTATTATGGATAATGGAGGGCAGCTCAAGAATAAGGACTTAAAGTAGCTGTTCAAAAAGTTTCAAATCAAGCAACACTGGTCCTCTATTTACTATCCCCAAGGGAATGGCCAAGCTGAGGCCTCTAATAAAACACTGCTGAAAATCGTACACTGCACAGTTTACAAGTCTGGGAAAGATTGGCACTTGCAAATAAATTCGGCACTTTGGGCCTATAGAACCACCATTCATACTCCTACAGGGGCTACACCCTTTTCTCTAGTCTATGGCTCTAAGGCTGTTCTCCCGTTAGAAATTGAGATACCTTCCTTGAGCATCTCCTTACATGGGTTAATAACCAATGAAGATCATAGAGCTATGCGAGTACAAGAACTGGAAACTCTAGATGAACGTCGCAAGGCTACTTTTGATCACATGAGAGCTTATTAGAAGCACATGTCTACACAATATAACAGGAAGGTTCACCCCCATGAGTTTCAAGTAGGTGAACTCATGCTTAGAGAGAATCCAAAAAATCAGCAACATCGAGAGCAGAAAGGGAAATTTGAATCTAATTGGTTGGGTCCTTATATTATCATAGTAGCATTCGAGTCTAGTGCTTATCAGTTGTCTACTTTAGAGGGTGAAGAACTTGCAGAGCCTATCAACATCCTACACTAGAAGAAGTTCTATGCTTAGAGGCTTGCTACTTAGCTATCTTGTATATATCTATGATCCTGAAAAAATCCAAAAAAATAAAAAAAAAATGTCCTAAAAAAAGATCATCTTAGTAAAAACCTAGCAATAGGCGCTTTGATGTATCACCAAATTTTTTTTTTTTGAAAAATACAAAAAAAAAAAAAAAAAATTGAAAAAAGTCCTAAAAAAATCTGTTAAGTAGTAAAAACCTGGAAACAGGTGCTACTTGAAACTCTCACACCTATATCTATCAGTCTCAATCATCCACTTCGCTACACATTTCCTAGCTTGGAATTGTTTCTTGTCCTCATCTCAGGGGCATAGCTACTTAGCCTTTTGAGGTATTCTTGTGCATTAGGGTTTCTTTGACAACTTACAAAATAATGTTTCTCAACACTACCCCCACCCACTTTGACATCAAGTGTTTCTCAACACTTTTCAGATAGTTTACCTACAGTCTCTGATGTCGCGATATTTCTCACTATCAAAATCAAGTCTTGAAGAAATGGCCAAGTGACTTACACACATGCACTTTAACACTTAAATGAATGAGTTATGCTGACTTTTATCTACTTTGTGTGCTGTCTATGACAATTTTTTTGCCATGTGTTCCCTCCCTAATAGTCTTTCGAGGATGTCATTGACTAGAAGACTAGGGGCATGGGACATATTTTCTTGATTTATGCTTGTGGGTATACTTTGTTTGTCTATAGTGTTGTAATAATTTATGCTTGTCCTATTCAACATTTTGACTTACAAATGTATCATCCTTGACTGTTCTGCAAGACTGCACTCAGGGTTTATCCTAGCGCTTATGCCTTGATATAGGTGTAATCTTGCTAAATTAAACTTAGGGAATCTAATCATGTATTTATCTTGACTTACATGTCTCAGATGCTTAGATTGGATTTCCACATACCTATCTGATATCGATCATATTCATATCCTCATAGTTATACTAGTGATGGTTGTATGATCTCATGATGTCCCTAATAAATGCTCAATGATGAAATTAAGAGTCTAAATGTTATGCACTTCTTGCTGGTAAACCACTTTTGCATATTAGCTTGCATTTTAGGTTCATTGTTTAGCTTAGTCTTGCATTCTTCCATATGGGGAAAAGCTCTCTCTTCATCTTTTCATAGACATATCAACTAGCTGATTTCATCTTTCACTTCTTCATGTCTTTTCACCTCCTTAATCTTTCGCTACATTCCTTTGTTATCCTGTCATCACAAGGGGTTAATCCAAAAACATCACATATGATCTATCCAAGTGTCACATTTTCACAAAAACATTTAAGTCTTTACCATCCATATGAGATCAAAATCAATACACATGAGCATATACACATACATGAGCTAAAAACAAAAACTGAAACACCACATGAAAGCTAAAACATACATTTTGAGACAAGTACACAAGAATATCGATAAATCTAATATCTCATATATATATCAAATGTGTCATGGTACATATACAAATATGGGATCCAAAATCTGGATATATGTCTCAAAAATACATAAGGTACAATCAAAACACAGCTATCGCTCAACATCATGTCTAACTACCAGCCTCTGCAGCTGGTGCTGGCCTTGGTGGAGGAGCCTGTCTCCTATCTAGTGGCTACACTGTGCCCTCTAATCTACTCGCTCACTCTGAATAGTCAGGAAAACCCTATCCTAGTGGTACCACACTCCTATAGGTGGCATGATAATATGTAGCTCGTGCACCATGATGTGCTACCTCTCACCTCGTAGTATCTCACTCTTAATGTAGCTCATCTACTCGTGCCCACTCATCCATCAGCTGCTAATCCTGAACAATGATAGTCACCCGAGCTACTTGCAGCTCTGCCTCCAAGGCACAGATCAATGCACCCTAATCCTCTCCTCCTGATGGCTGCTCTGCAGGTGCCTCTACCGTCACTGCCCACCATCTCCTCAGGGGCACCTCCTCCTCCCCACCATCATCATCATCAGACTTTGATGACTCCTCCACCTCCTACATCGTCTGTGCTTGCATCCTCCTCTGCCCTGCTTGAGAGTTTTCCCCCTCCATCTGTCTGCCACCTCTCCCCCTCCCTCTCCCTCTGCCTCCTCCTCCCCCGCTACCTCCACCTCCCACTCTTGTAGGTGCCACATATGGATATGTGAATCAAGGGAAATAGTGTCTCTGCATCTCATAAAGATATCTTGGATCTGCCCCTACATTTGCCACATCTGGGTGATAATCCCAGGGAGTCACCACTAGTGCCACTATATCTTGAGCTATTGTCTGATAGTCCAGCATTAGTAGCCACCCTAATCCCTCATCTATGCACATCTGAGCATAGGTAGTAGTCTCTATTGATACCACCTGCCACTCTGCAAACTATCTCCATACGCGACTAATCACAAACTGCTCCACAATGTCTGTGCTTCGACCCACCAGTGGTCTGATGTACCGCATGTAGTCTAGCTCCCATGCATTTGACCACCGCTGACACTCTTGGTACAATTGCCATGTGAATACCATCAGCTCATCATGTACATGCCGATAATAGGTCACATCCACACTATGTCTTTGTGGGATAAAACCTCTTTAACAAAAAATATAAGGCTAGCTGTGCTCTCATGGCTGCACCCACGGTCAGATCATAACGATGTACTCCTAAGCCCAGATCTGTCCTAACACTGCTCCACATGCCCATGACCCACCCTCATGGTATACTATCACATGGAGCTTTTGGTACATCTCTGCCAATATGCCAGGCCCCCATGCCATCCTATGTGGTCGAGAGATCAAATCATACACTAGTCGACCCATCCTAGTGGAAAGCCCTTCTGGCCTCGGTCTGTCACCAGGGCTTGGGCTACCAAAGAACATAGCAAGTTGGGCAAAGGATAATCATATCTATACTTAGTCATCAATCTCTCCCAACTCAGGTGATGGTCCAGAATGGTCACATCTTGGAAAAGCTCTTGCACTTGCGCTTGCCCCTCTTTCGGGGTCATATCATAGTACACCTGTGCCATCATCAAACTTAACATCAGTACACCTGACATCCAACATTAAAATTGCTAAATTAATAAACTACTAATCAAGTAACTTACCAACTTGCCATGGCATGGCACTTGCAGAATGTGATATACGTCCTCCAAGGTAATAGATGCCTTACTGATCGATAAATGAAAGGTGTTATGCTCACTATGCCACGTCTCTACCAGCGCAGACAACAAACTATGGTTTGCTCGAATATGGGGCATTTGTACAACCCACTACAAACCCATAGCCACTAGCACAATCTGCTCCTCATCGCTCAAATTCTACAAAATGTGCAAACCCACCACCCTAGGAGCTCTGATCTATAATGCTGAGAATACCTCCTATCCAGGTAAAACATGCAACTATCAGTAATAGTCTCATGATGAAAAAAGCATTAAGAAAAGCATTAAAAAACATTTGTGCGACACTTTTTACATGCCTCGTGCAACACATTTTTCTGCAATAGTGTCATGCAACACTTTTTCTAAGGCTGTGCAACATTATTTTGTCATGCGACATTTTGAACCATTCCATGCGACATTTGGGTATGGCCGCAACAATAGTTTTCCCTTAGCGATGTGATACTTTTTTTGAAAAAAAGTGTCGCACGACATTATTTTAATGCCCATGCGATACTTTAAAAGTATCGTGTGACTTTTTTTCAAAAAACCTTAAAATGTGTGAAAAATCTCACAAAAAGCTCGAAAAGCGATAAAAAAAGTAATTACTTACCGACACCCCATATCGCTCTGGCTGGTTGTGCAACCGGCTGCGCTCAAATCGATGTTGATGAAGAGGAATGTTCATTGGAGCCATGATGCTATGTGGACCACTCACAAAATCTCTCAAATCACAAAAAGACAAATGAATAGTGAAAATGACACTTGGACCCCTTTTATAGCCTCCAACCTCATTTTGACCTAATTTTCAAACTCCTTGAAATTGCGCAAAAATTGCACCCCTAGCTAATTTCGACATCCTAGATCCATTTTTGGAATCAAAATCAAAATCTGATTTCATCTTGATGGTCAAAATTGTATTTTAAAATTTCTCCTTCTTCTGAGCAGTTAGTTGATCGTTGAGGTCTAATCTTTGAATCATCACTGGGGCATCTTCATTTCTTCATGTCTTCATCATTTCTATGCTTCATATCTACTTCTAGTCACCTTTTCACATCTAAATCATCTTTCTACTAGATTTGACCTAATTTTACACTATGTCCTTCATGGTCAACTCTAAGTCAAACTGGGGCATTTAATCACTTTCTTATAGTCATTCTTGGGATCTAATCATCTCTATCTGTCATCTTGGACATTGCTATATTCTCAATTTTCTCATATCTAGTTTGTTTTTATGTCCCCTTACCTCATTTCGATTTCGATCTTGAGGGGGCATAAATATTCTATAGCTGATTGTTACAGCTATCTGTTTCTTAGGAGCATTTGTTTGACCTTATCACTTGCTCTTGATCTATTCACTTTGCTAGGTGTTAGAATTCTTTTTTGATCCTAACATCATCTTCCTAGTGTTCAGTACTACCGCTATTAGGTTGTGCATTCAGGACTTGCTATCTATTTTTGCATTTCATTCTTCGAAATCAGACATCTATTTCTATTGATGCCTACTTGACTTCTATTTTCTTTGACATAATGTGTTCCTCGATTGATCATGTATTAGTCAAAGAGGGGAAAATGTAATCACCTAAAAATGGTCATCTAGACTATTAGCTCCCTTCTCAACATTTTGGCTAATTTAATTTAATCATTTACCTAGACCAAATTGCTAATAATCAATTTATTTGATTATAACCTATAGTTTGACTATGCTATCCTAAGTTCATTATTTGATTAAAAGATTCCATTCTTCTAACCCACTTAAAGTGCACACATAAAGTCCTTTTTCTATTTTGCAATTAAAAGAAAAGGCTTTGTGACTTTTGTCATATATGAGAAGTCAACTTATATTTTATTGGTTGACTTGTGTGTGCACATGGATCAACTCCTCTTTTCAAATTCCACCATTGATCATCCACCATATTCATCTTGATCTCTACCATCCATACAACTTTAAAAGGGAGAGAGCTTTCCCCCTCAATCCATCCATCTTTTGAATATTGTTATGCTACATGTTTTTCTAACAGGTTTCTTTGGAGCTTTGTGGAGAATTTCTCATTTCTTGTCTCATTCTCTCATTACCATTGCACACTAGTTTAGATTCATACTTACATGCTAGTTTAGTTATTTCCTTGCAATAATCTCTCACATAGCTTAATATTATTGTAACACTCTCATACATGTTTTAGCATAGCTACATTTTGCATTCTCTTCTTAGCTTAGTTTCCATACTTGCATTGCATTCTTGAGGAACTCCTTGAGACATTTGCATTCTTGCATCTTGTCTTTGGAACCTCCCATTGCATAGTTTACTGGCAAGAAGAGTATTTCTAAGGCTCAGTTCAGAGCCCTTGAACTTGAAATATACTCTCTTGTACTCCATGGATAGGGAGCTCTAAGCCGGCATCCAAGCATTCCAAACTCATAGAATAATTTGGATAGAAGGGTTTAGAGTGTGACACATTTCTAGTGTACAACATTCACTTCAGGAGAAGAAGAAGGAGGATGTTGAACAATAGTATTAGTAGTGTGCTTAAGTAAAGGAACGGTATATATTTGAATATTTTTATTAGGAGGTGCTGCAAAACTATTTCTAGTATCATGACTATCAAAAAATAAGGCATTAAAACCATCAAATCCTTAATAGTATGTTTCAAGGAATAACAAATCTCATTATCATGGCAAGTTTGGTGATCATATTAACAAAAGGATTTAGGATTAAAGTGTGGAGTTGATGTAATCATATTAGCACTAAGGAAGAATAAGTTTAACATAAGGAAGTATAATCATACTATCACTAACCAACCTACTCATAATGGAATTTAATGACTAAAATAGGAGCAAGCTTACAATTCATGTGAAAAATAGAGGAAGAAGAAATGGCACTTGAAGATGCAGTAGTTATTTGATCATCTATTATATTCATGACTTTGTTAATCTTGACATAGTTGTTAGGTTTTTGGAATTTTGTATGACCATGTGTCACATCACTCTTATCAACAGGTATAGGAGTCACTGGAGTGGTGCTCTCAAACTCACTCAATTGTAATTGATAATGATGATGTGCTATAGAAAGTTGTGAAAAGGAAGTAAACTTAGGATGAAGAATCTTATCTAGAATGTATTTTTGTAAATTTGAAATAAACATATGCTAAAAATAAATATTAAGCACACGATAAGAAAATTGAGCATGAAAATGCTTAAATCTACCAATAAAATCACTCACTTTTTCTTTAGGATCTTGTATACAATGCATCAAATCAGTCAAAGAAAGAGAAGGACCAATACTATTCTAAAATTTTTATATAAAGGAATTATCAATTTTATGAAAATAATCAATAAAATAAGGTGGCAAAGAGCAATACCATTGCAAACCTTTGCCGTAGAAAGTATGAGAAAACAACTTAGCTAAAAGATGTGTCACAAGATCACCTTTACCATTATAAGTGTTAAGGCAAGGCATATCATCTTGTTGAAGAGAAGCAATATGGATAATGTCAAAAGATAAAGGACTACCTATATCACATGTAGGAACATTAAACTTAGATTGAATAAAGAATCAAGTTGTTGTAAAGAAGAAACAATCCAAGAAAGACTAAGGATGGTGGAATCATTAGAAGAAATAGGTGACACAAACACATTCAACACACTAGGAAGTGTGTTAATTCTTTGAAATAGAAGGAAGCATAAGTGAAACACTAGGAACCATAACAAAAAAAGTAGTTAAGTTAAATGAACATTGTTATATGAAGAATATGAAGTTAGAAAGGAAACAAGAGAAACACTCATAAGAAAAGAAGGAATGAGAAGACTACTAAGAGGATTAGATGCCTAAAAAGGAGTAGTCACAATAGGAGAAACATAAGTAGAAATGCTAGAGATAGGTACATAAATACGTAGATCCAGTTCAAGAGTAGAAATAGACAAATTAATTCCTTGTTCAAATGCAACTTGAGTCAAAGGCTTAAAATGAGTATACACAAGGTGAGTAAGACCTCACAAAATATTAACAACATATTCATCATTATAGATCACTTTCTTAAGAGCTTCAAAAGAAGAAATAGTATCAATAATTTGAGTCAAAGGCTAAACATGAGTATGCACAAGGTGAGTAAGACCTCACAATAACACCATATTCATCATTATAGATCACTTTCTTAAGAGCATAAAAAGAAGAAATAGTATCAATATTTTGATTTTCTTGAAGAATCCAATCATGCATTTTATTAATCTCAGTACCCAGTTTATCAACTTGTTTAGGAGGAACCCTTAAAGTCTCATCCTCATCAAGAGATGAGTGTGAAGATTCATGCTCCATACAAGGATTATGATCATGAAAAAATATAGGGTCACTAAGGTTCCTAAGGCAAGGAGAAGAGGATCTAGACCAAACAGAGTCGTGAGTCTATGACTTCTCCTAATAGGAATACTATAAGTAGGACATAAAATAGTAAATATTATAAACCAAACAAGGTAATAAAACACAAAAGAGGTCTAACCTTATGATATGAACTAAACAAAATATAATGTAAAGAGGATGTAAAGTATGCAAAGATAAATCACAAGATAACAGAAGAGAAGATCTAACACCAAATCAAAAGTGGAAATTTCGTAAGTTGGGTTCACCAATAAATGTGGTGGGTGAAATGTGAATCAAGGATATAGAGTCTATGTTCATCACATAACCAAATATACATGCATAATATAACCTCACATACATGCATAATAGAGATAGCGAGAGAGAGAGAGAGAGAGAGAGAGAGAGAGAGAGAGAGAGAGAGAGAGAGAGAGAGAGAGAGAGAGAGAGAGAGAGAGAGAGAGAGAGAGAGAGAGAGAATTCAAGGAGATGATTCCTTTCTATCCCAATTCTAAAGAACTAGGTTTAAAAATATTAGTGCTAACCAATCAAGAAAGGAACACTAATGTGAACTATGTTTAGGAAGAATAAAAAGAAAGATAACTAAATCCTTGAAAACCCTATATGATATGATAACCTAGAGCTGGATATAAGTAGATATGTTGAAAGATGAGAAAGGTAGAGAATACACCTTTAGAATCTATTTTTATGATTTTTATAATAATCAGAATGAGTGTCAATCATCAAAACTAGGCCTAAAACTATGTAATGGACAAAACCCATAAATCATTTGGTAATATATTAAGGGTAAGCTGGATGATCATGGGTGGACTAGTCACTATTGATGCATTAGGGGCTTCATGATTTTCGCTAATAGAATGTGTGTCATGTTGATTTTGATTTCATATTCCTAAAGAAAGCCAAAAGGGGTACTTAGATGTGTAACTTGTTTGTCAATTTGATATCTGCAACCTGTAATGAAAAAGGGGTTTTGTTGTTGATGGAGGGGGGGGGGGGGGTGTTGTTTCCTTGGTCAAACCCCATTTTAGGAATTAACCATTGACCCTAAGGAAATTGTCTATTAGTGAAAAATACTTATTCATTTACTACTAAATGTTGGTCGGTCATCACTATGATCAAGCCACCATACAGGTTGAGCTACAAAGTAAAGAAGTGGATAAGTTTAGCATGTGTTGAGGAAGTTATAGTTGTTGAGTGCACACAATTTTCATTGAGAAATAAATAGTTGTCGAGTATTTTAGTAGTTGTTGAGTGATTCAAGAGGCAACACACATTGAGAAATTTAGAAGGTAGATTTAGTTTTGACCAAATCAAGTTCATGTCAAGGGACAACATGAAACAAAAATCATAATCAAGTGTCAACACTATATGTTTAGAGTAACACATTTTTTTATTTGATTTTGGAATGACACAAAATCATATGTAAACTATTTCGTCAAACTAGAAACGTGTGAAGTAGTAGTGAAGATTTTGTGAGTGACATCTCCACTATAGTTTTACCTTCACCTTGGAGGGTTTCTGCATTACCACATCTTGTGTTATGTGTTGATCTATTGCTTATGTGTATTATTCATATTATTAGATGTTAGATCTAATATTACATGTTGATATATGATGATGCATGGTTGAGGTTAAGGTTGAGATGTGCGGTGAACTAAGTTTGGATGTGATTTTATGTTTGAAGTGGCAAAAGTTTTAGACATCCTTATTCATTCCCCCCTCCCCCCTCTCAGCATCTCATTTCCCATTAGATTTCCAACAGTTGATATTAGAGAGGAATTATCTACGTAAGAAGTCTAACCACTTGAGAGTCAAAGATATTGGAGATAGAAGGCTACAAACTAGGAATGGTGATTGAGAATCAAAAGCTTGATCTGTATCTTGCATTTTAACAAGTCAAGGTGGAAAAGAGGAGGAACTAAAGAAATCCTTAAAGAAAAGGAAGGAGATGGAAATCTAGAAAAATGGCATGTAATACAAGAAATAAAGCGTTGAGGACTTATGTGATAAAGGTAGATCTAGTGAAACTGATGCAATAATAGTAGATCTATTGGAGAAGGAATAATTTCTTGAATTAAGAAGTAAAAGCATTGAAAAGAGAACATGAAATACAATTAGTGAGACTATGTGAAGTTATTGAACAAAAGAAAAAGGTTGAAGAAGACAAGGTAATGGCCAATGAAGATAAAACACAAATGGCTACATGTCTTCATGAGAGGATCAATGAAGTACAAAGGCTGAGTCATAATCAATTTTATATGGTCAATCCATTATTAGGTGCTAATAATTAGATTACTAGGAAGGTGGAAGAGATTGCAAATCTGATATTTGAGAACAATCAATTGAAAAATGAGTTGAGAGTTGAAAAAGGAAATCATTTAAAGAATGAATAAATTAGGAGAGGCCATAGACAAATTGATGAAAAACTAAAAGCACAAAGAAGACCCAATGATACTACTTGATTAGGTTATATCGATTTCATATCATCTACCAAGCAAGGAGAGTCATTAAAGCATGGAGAACCAAGGAATAAGAACCCTACATGCTATCACTATGGAAAACCAGGTCATACAAAAAATGTTTGCAAGAGAAAAACTAGTAAGTCAAATCCTAAGCCTAAATTCAATGCTAATTATTTCAATTTCAACAAGCATGGACATCAAGCACATGAATGTAGATCAAATACCAGTAAGAAAAAAAGACACAACTAGATTTGAAGGTTATTGCTACACATGTCAAAAGTATGGTCACAAGGCACAAGATTACAGATCTAATGCAAAATAAAGTTAGACACCTAAAGGTCAAGGCAATAGTATAAATTGGGATTACAATACTTAGGTTAGTTGTCAATTATGTGGAAAGTATGGACATATTGCAGTAAATTGTGTAAGGATACATCTCAGAGGAAGATCACAAAATTGGACAAATTTTGGTCCAGTGTGTTTTAACTATTAGAAGGTTGGTAACCTAGGTAGAGACTATATGATCCAAGCACCAACAATGTATTCATATAATAGTTCAAATGGTGAAGTTGTGATCACACAAACCAATGGGTTCAATGGTTCCCCCACCTCAAACTAAATAAAGAGGTATGTATGGAACTGTATTCCAAATTGTTAAAATCATACATCAATTCCTAATACTAAGTGCATGAAAGTCCAAATTAGCATATTATTACATGCATAAGGAAAAATTTGAAGTTTGAACTAAGTAATGTGTATGGATGTCAATTTGCTAAGTTAGAGATGGTCAAATGTCAGTATTGGAGGATAAAAGTGTTAAGTGGCCGAGTAAGATTGTTTGTATTGACTGAGTTGTGACATGGGTCATGTTGAAAGAACATTAAAGTATTACTGCCAAGCATTGAAGTAATGGCCAAGATAGTCATTATGCACCCATCATGTGTACAAAACATTTATTGAGGCCCTAAAATTGAAATTTTGAACTATATCGTAAATTTCACTATTCATTTTTAGTACCTTACATTCATTTTTTCAAGAGCTAACATAGTTTGAGTGATTCCTAAGAAAAGTTGAGTGAATTTGTGGAGACCTAAGTGTTTGTCATCGACATAAAGAGAAATTTTGAGTAGTTGTGTAGACATAGAGAAAAGAAATGTTGCAAGATCAACCCCTATTGTAGAAGATAACATCAAGTTCAACTATTGACAAGGGTGAAGCATCAAATGTTAGTAATATGCAATTAATTCAAAATGAAGTTGTTAAACCACCAAAGTTAAAGGCATACCCAAAGATTGCAATGAAAGGAGATGTGTTCAGTGTCATATCTTCTATCCCACTAAGGGTAATCATGATCCATGATGTGAGATCTTTTTATACATGTAAGATTGTTGAAGTTGGTGATTTCAAGTTGAGGAATGCATATGAGAGGTTGTACATTGATGGAAAATTGCAAGCTGAGCACAAGCATATTGTCGAGGCCAAACTCACATGTGCCCTAGATTTTCCCAAGGTTTTCAAAGTTGAATATATTATGATCATGTTGAATTGAGTGCAAGAGATGAAGTTGTGCCTAGAAGGTGGACTAATTAAGATTACTAAATAGATCATTCATAGAGTTACTGGGTACCCTATGATAGATAAAGTGAAAACCATTCGTTGTCAAAGAAAGGATGTAATTGAAGAAAATACCATGGTAGTGTGGAACAAGCATGGAATGAAAATTTCTACCATCAAGGACGTTGAGACAAACTTGCAATAAGAGTTATAGCTCACAAGTTCTATCAATAAAGTTGACCAAATAGTGTCCCATGTGTTTCAGTTGATGCCACTTGGAGGATTGTGAAAAAGGTTCATACCTATGACCTTGTCGACCTACAATTGTAACAATTGGATGTGACTTTGAGGAGCATCAGAAAGGCAACAAACACAATATGTATGTTTGGTTCGCTACTAGTTTGGATATTCTTTTATGTGCAAAATTATTTTCCTACCAAAGTTTATTACATGGAGTAAGAAGAAGTGGACTACCCAAAGAATTAATGAGTTTATTATTTAGTTGGGAGATAACTTTGAGTTAGTTCTAGAAGGTTATTTTGAAGAATTCAAATAGAAGATGAAAAGTAGGTCAATGATCCCTAAACCATTGGTTGATAAGTATTATGAGAATATTTTTTTTCTAGTAGATATAGATAGGACCTATTTTTGAAAAGCCATGTCGAGGATTTCATGGCTAAAGCCACTATGTTATAAAATCAATATTGATGAAGTGGTTGCAACAATCACAACATTGCTAGATGAACCCATAGATAAGGATGTTGAGCCATTCAACACATATAAAAATTCTAAAGTGAAGATTATGATGGAGACTAAAGTCCCTAAGTTTCAAAGGAAAAGGATAGGGATTATAAAGAATTTGAATAGAGTTCTAAGAGGAGTTGAGTAAGAGGGACCTCCTTAAATAGTTGAAGAAAAAGGTGAAGATCTATCAAGTGATAATGATGAAGAAGAAGGAAATGAAGAACAAGAAGCTAAAGTAAAATGGAAATAAATAGTTGTGGCCAAGCCACAAAGAGTGACCAAGTAGAGAACAGGGGCAACTACTACTGTAGTTTTTGAGCCACAAAAGAAATGAGTGGTCAAAGTAAAAAAACCAGTACAAGGCATGATTTCAACAAAGAGAAAGGATACCCTAGATAGGGTCAAGCTGAGAAAGCTTGTAAAGAAGCCAAGGAGAAGGCTTGTAGTTTCAAAGGATGAAGATGATGAAGAAAGAACATAATCAAAAGCCACAAGTTATTTTAGGGTTGTTGTGCACAAGAAACCCAAAACAATAGATGAGGTATTTAAAAACATTAGAGGGGGGGGGGGGGAGGGGTGCAGGATTATCTAAATTTTATTTTATAAATTTTGATAAATTGAGTAAGGAGGGTAAGAAAAAAGTAGAAGAAGCATTAATTGATATGATGAAAAACTTCAAATACCTAATCATTATAGTAGAGTTAGGAAACATGATACCTAATGAGCTATATAGTAGAGTAGATGAGAAATGGAAGTTTGCATTAGTGACTAAAAGGAAAATAAGGGAAGATACACTTGCCCAAGTGATTCTAGAGTTGAATAGGAAACAAATTTCTAAAGCCATGAAGGATTACAATGCTAAATTTGTTCCTAAAAGAAGGGCTTTCCTAGCTTTAAAGAGTAAAGCAGAAAATGTTGTTGAGGAAAACAAAACAATGAGGAAGAAAACATTTTGAGTGATTCCTAATGATGAGAAGAGAGATGATATAGAAAAAGATGATCAAGAATAAGTTAAATTGGATTAAAAAAGAAGATATTTTATGAATCAAAATGATGATTTGGGAAATCTTGTTAACATAATTCACAATATGGTACAATAGAGTGAATGGAAGACATAAACAACAATAATAGATGATGAAAAAGAAATGAGTTCAGACAAAAATATGTTGAATGAGGAGAATATCATACCTAAGCTAGAGAAACAAAGTGAAGGTCATGTACAGACTAATTCATTACAAATATCATCTCATGATACATTGATGGACCCTAATCATGTGATTGTGCAAATCAAAGACTATTCTAAAATTGGTGCACATGTGTCCACACAATAGGTCAAATCCACACATGTTACATCTATTATTTTGTTGTTATAGGTAGTCCAGATCAAGATACATTTTTAGGACATGATGGTCATGCCAAGCAATAGGATTGTCATCTAATGAAGGATAAAATGCATAAGTACCAAAACAATAGGATGATGCCAATGAGGGAAATGTTAATGAGATTAATGAAGAGCAAAATAATGAAAAGAGTCACAATGATCAAGTGGGTTAGTCCACTATTAGTGAGAGATCGAGTACCTTGGGACCTTGGATTGAGGGAACAAAAGAGGTTATGCAACTAAGTTACAGAAGTAATCTTAGTACTGACACTGATAAGGAGAAGCAAAATGAGCTTGTACAAAAAATTATTGGTACAGAAGAGAATAATATTGTTGATTTTGAAGAGACAAGAACAAATGTGGAGCATAGCAGGCTAAGGAAATTAGACTAGAGATACAAAGGCTGAGTCTAGAGATTCAAGTACAAGAACATCAAACTGTGTCGAGCTCTAGTACACTAGACTCCAAGGAAAAAGATTGTAGAAGAAGGTGAAACATTCACCCCATGGCATAAAAGGTAAACCAGTTACACTTGAGGAGGAGATTATGATTCCTAATTGGGACTCAAATAATTTAACTTATGATCAAATGAAAATACCTAGTGATTTGTTAGCAGGAAAGGCTAAGAAAGAGGAAATGAGAAGGGAATATCAACAGAGACAAGAACTACATGAAATCAAGGATATATTTCTTGAAACTATTGATGTTGAAGGTTTCAATGAATAGGCTCCTATTATTAATCAATTGATAAAAATTGTGGAGAAATTAAATGACCCTAATATAGATACAAGGGAAAAATTAATGAAAAGGTTAAAAAGAATTTTTGAGAATAAGGTGATGGAGAAAGTTGCAACAAAACTTACACTAAAACAAGTTGAACTTTCTAATCTTGTAAATGATTTTGAAAAGATAGTTCAAAATGTAAAGACATTGTTTATGATGATATTTCATGTCCCATCATTTACAAAAGAAATAAGAGATCAAATGGACAAGATTGATGTTGATTTAGAGTGGGCATACACTGACCTTGGATGCAAGTTAAAGTTTAGTACATTTTTCAAAGTTGAATTTTTTGCAAGGTAAGTAGTTTGAGTTGATACAAGAAGAGGAGTGTAAAATAAGGGCATAGATTGCAACAATTCAAGCTTTGTTGACACCTCATTTGGAGGTAATGCAAAGACATTTGAAGAATTCCAAGGGTTTGATTTAGAGAAATTAGAATTTATCTATTGCAGATAATATGGTGGACTTAGTTGCCAGACTGGAGATTGAACATCAAGTTCTAGAGACAATCAAGACAAATTAGGATAATACAATGGTAATTACAATGAAATGACATCACCCATTTTTGGCTATGTATGGTATAGTTCCTGTTCCCCATCTTAATGTTACTATGAGGAAAATATGACAAAAGCAAGGGGAAATATCATATAGAGAAACACAAGGGAGAAATTTTGTATACCTGATGTAGGAGCATCTTGGGTTGATATGTTATCCTACTCATTTGTGTTCATTCTGCCAATTGTTGCCAAGTTACAATCATTACCAAGTTGAAGAAATTCTCGAGTGCTAGCAATTATGCAGAATAAGTTGAGTTGAAGTTATCCCACATTATGTCAACACTCAAATTAGCATGTTATCCCATCTCACTTTGCAGTATGTGTCGAGGTCCATAGTGTGTTTTGAGCTATCCTTCATGTGTTGAGTGTTCCTGTTGATGGATGAGTGTCAACATTTTGGATTGTTCCAATCGTAACTTTTATGATTAGATCTTGTCTTGGGATGTGTGCAAACCATCTTTGGGTTGGCCTTTTCTATTTTGTAATGTTATAGAATGTTCTAAAAACTATTTTGGCAAGCATAAATAAGGTGTTTAGGCTTAGAGTTAGGAAGACATTTTTAGTAGAGATTTTGGGGAGTGGGACTTAGAGATTTAGAAGGATTATGAAAGTCTATTGCATATATATTAGGAAGTTTGAATTTGAAGCTAGATCTTGGATCTAGAATGTATCTTGTATCTAGTCGTAACCTAGAAGGCCTTATAACTGGGCATGTATGTTGATCATTTGATGACTCAATAAAAGGATCATGTTCCCTCTCTCTATGGTGTTGTTCTCTTTATGTGTTTGCTTCTATTGTGTTAACTCTGTAAGGTTGGTTTGGATTACTAGGTGTACCTTTGGCCCTGGTTCTTCTTTCCCTCCTTTTGTTAGGTGGTATTAGAGATTGAGGTTTGTCCTTGTGGAGATTAGACCATGTAGAACCTTGTTTCAGATTTGGTTGTAGGGTTACAAATCAGAAAATTTGACCTATACCTTGTAGAGGGTTATGATCTTGTAGGAACCTAATTTGTAAAGATGGTTTGAGGTAGAGAAAATGTTGATAATGCCATATTAGATACATTGAGGAAAATTGCAGCCATATTAGATGCTATGGAGACATCCCAGAGGAGATGAGTGCATCTTGAGGATGTGAGTGATGATGAAGTGGTAGCACCAAACCCAAATCCAGAACTGGAAGAAGATCAAGATGAGGAAAGATTGCTGAAAGTATTGTCTAGGGCACATTTGAAGCATGTTGTAGAAGTTGTTCCTTATGATGAAAAGTTGGACACCAATGTTGTGTTGGATTTAAGGTAAACTTTAAGAAAGCCACCTCCAAAAAAAGATATAAAATATTGGCAAATCTTTCATTTTTTGAAAAAACAAAATTATTTTTATTGATGAATCTCTCAATTTTTTATTCTAAATATTATTAATATTGGCGATTATTTTCGAATCATAATTTTTTTGTATAAAATATTGATGAATCTCAATAATAATAGGAAGTTCATTAATCACTATGGAATATTACAAATCAAGATTGAACATTTTTTTACCTCATGGGATATTATAAGGATTGTTACATATACTTTAAATCAATAGTGAAGACTAAATATTGGTGATATATCCCTAGAGTAACTAATAATTATGATAATTATTGGTCAATTCAATTTAATTTATCCAATAATATTATATTTAGATGACTCAAATCTAATCATGTAACGAATATTATGGCAAATATTTGAGTTTAATTTTTTTAATAAAATAAATTATTGAGTGATTTTAAATATTCAAGAACTAAATTTTATAAAACTATGGCAATTTAGGTTGTATCAAATCTTAAATTATTAGCCAAATCGCTAGCCAAAAAAATTAAAATTAGCCAATTTATGAATATTAGCCACTAAAAAATACCTTGGTTGGATTGGATCTCTGATACAGAGAAGTTCTTTGAGTATGATAACACTCCTGATAATAGGAAGATTGAACTTGTTGTTACTAGGTTGAAAGGTCATGCTTAACTATGGTGGGAGCATTTGTAAACTGATAGACAATGGAGAGGAAAGGAAAAGATCAGAACTTGGGCGAAGATGGTGAACAACGTAAAGGAAAAATTCCTTCCTGTTGATTACCTAGTTAGCTTGTTGAGAAAGATGCAAAATTTGAGACAAATAGACATGAGTGTGAAAGAATATACTAAGGAATTATATAGATTGGAAATCAGATCTGGACATGTGCACGATGATGTTCAAAAAATTGCAAGATATCTAAACAAATTGAGATCTAGAATTCAAAATGAGATAAGTTTTGTGAAATTGGAAAGTGTGGAAGAAGCATATCAGTATGCCTAAAAAGCTAAGGAGATCTTGACAAAGAAGCATGAACAAAGACAAAGAGGTAGATGTGGTAGATTCTAGAGAGGTAGAGGTAGATCTTATGGTGAAGGTGGTAGATCTGATAGTTCTATGCATGAAAAAGGAAATCTAAATGGAAGAATGATGACAAAGACAAGATCAAGTGGAAAGGTGGTAGTTCTTACCAAGGAAGAGGTAATTCATATTCTAAAGGTAGTTTTTGTGGTAATTGTTTCATGTGTGGTAAAGAAGGACATAGATCTTTTGAATGTAGATCCTCTAAAAGTGGACAGGGTAATAGAAATGCTATGACTCAAGGAGACATTGAGAGTTCATTGAGTGGACCTGAGGCTGATGAAAATTTGATGGTGAGAAGAACCTTATGTAATAAGGGAAGTGATGAGGAACCCATCCTTAGAAGAAGTATTTTCAAGACCAGATGTAAGATAGCTAGAAAATGTTAGAAGGTGATCATTGATAATGGAAGTTATACAAATTTGACATCAAAAGAGTTGTTTACAAAGTTGCAATTGCAAAGGCTGAAGCATCCTAAACCCTATCATGTTTCATGGATCAAAGATGAGCATAAGATATTGGTAAGTGAGCAATGCATTGTGAAGTTGAAGATTGGACATTACTTTGACAAAGTGTTGTGTGATATTATACCAATGGATTGTTGTCATATTTTGTTCAATAGAACTTGGCAATATGATAGATATGTTGTACATGATGGAAGATTAAATCAATATACTCTTTGGGTGAATGGGAAGAAACACATATTGCTGCCTTTGATTGAAAGTCTAGATGAGGTTAAGTGTACTACTATGAGAATTTGCATAGTTAATAGAAATCAATTTGAAAAAGAAGTGAAGAAAAATCAAGTTTATTTTTCTCTAATTCCTAGAGGACCGAGTTTGGGTAGTAATGGTCGAGTGACAACAAAAGCTAGTAATGACTGAGTGATAGTAGATAGTGGTAGCCGAGTACCAGAAGAATTTACAGAATTACTAAACAAGTATAAAGAGATTGTTGCTGAGAATATTCTTGATGCTTTACTACTAGTAAGAAGTATAAGTTATTGTATGGATCTAATTCTTGGAGCTAGCTTTTTGAACAAAGCACCATATAGATTGACACCTATAAAGAATGACAAACTTAATAGACAAGTACATGAATTGCTACAGAAGGGATTAATCAGAGAAATTTTGAGTCCATATGTTGTACCTACTATATTAACAGCAAAATAGAATGGAGAATGGAGAATGTGTATTGATTCTAGAGCTATTAACAAGATCAAAGTGAAATATAGGTTTTCTATGCTGAGGATGGATGACGTAATGGATTGTTTGAGTGGGGAAAAGTATTTTACCAAGATTTATTTAATGAGTGGCTATCATCATATCAAAATCAAAGAAAGAGATGAATGGAAGACTGCTTTCAAGATAAAAGATGGTTTGTATGAATGGTTGGTTATGCCTTTTGGTTTGACTAATGCACCTAGTACTTTCATGAAGTTGATGAGTGAAGTTCTGAAAAGATTTTTGGGTAAGTTTGTGATTGTGTATTTGGATGATATTTTGATATTTAGTAAGACTAAGAAAGAACATATTGAGCATGTTAGACAAGTATTACAGAGATTGAAAGAGGATAAGTTGATGATTAATGTGAAAAAGTGTTCTTTTATTGAAGAGGAGATTGTGTATTTGGGATTTGTGATTTCAATTGATGGTTTGAGAATGGATCCTATGAAAGTTAAAGCAATTTTTGAATGGCCTACACTTGAGAATGTAGGTGAAGTAAGATCATTTCATGGTTTGGCTAGTTTTTATAGGAAGTTTATAAAGAATTTCAATGTTGTTTGTAATGCTATGAATGAGACAATGAGAGAACATTAAAAGGAATTAAAGTGGACATATGGAGCTGATAAGATTTTTGAGACATTGAAATAGAAGGTTGTTGATTTACCTGTATTAGCTTTGCCCAATTTCAATAAGGTATTTCAAGTTGAATGTGATGCAAGTGGTATTGCAATGGGAGTTGTATTAAGCCAAGAAGGTAAACTTGTTGCTTTCTTTAGTGAGAAATTGAATGATGCTAAAAGGAAGTATTTTATGTATGATCAAGAGTTTTATGCTATTGTTCATGCATTGAATAAGTGGAGACATTATTTTATTCCTAAAGAGTTTGTGTTGTATACTGATCATAAAGCTTTACAGTACTTAGCAAGTCAACATAAATTGAACTAGAGACATATGAAGTGGGTTGAGTATTTGCAAATTTTTACATTTGTGATTAAGAATAAGAGTGGAGTTACTAACTGAGTCGTTGATGCATTGAGCAGAAGATGTTCTTTGTTGACTAAAATGAAGGTTGAGGTTATTGGTTTTGATGAGATGAAAGAGTTGTATGATACTAATCTGGATTTTTCTAAGGCATAGAGAGAGTGCAGAGCACCAAATCTAATAGATCACATCAGTAAGTATGATGAATATTTCATTCAAGAAGGTATGTTTTTCAAGGGCATTTAGTTGTGTATCCCTAGAATTTCCATAAGAGTGAATTTGATTAAGTAAAAACATAGTGATGAATTGGCTAGACATTTTGGAATTGATAAGACATTGAGTTTGCTAAAGGAGAAGTATTGGCCACAGATGTATAAGGATGTTCAAAAATTTATAAGGAGTTGTAGAGTTTTTCAAGTTGTAAAAGGAGTAAATCAAAATATTGGATTGTATACACCTATTTTTATTCCTGAGAATCCTTGGAATGAGATCAATATGGATTTTTTTCTTGGATTGCCTAAAACAACAAAGGGGTGTGATTCTATATTTGTTGTTGTGGATCAATTTTCTAAGATGGATCATTTTATACCATGTAAGGAGACATCATATGTTGAGAATGTTGCTAAAAGTTTCTTCAAAGAGATTGTTAAATTGCATGGATTACCTAGAAGTATTACTTATAATAGAGACAATAAGTTTGTTAGATATTTTTGGAGAACTTTTTGGAAGAAGATGGGTACTGAGTCAAAATTAAGTTCTACATTCGATCCACAAACTAATGGATAGACAGAGGTTGTGAATTGAACCTTGGGTAATTTTCTGAGATGCTTAGTTGGAGATGAATCACATAATTGGGAGATGGTATTAGCACAAGCTAAGTTCGCATATAATAATTTTGTGAATAGACATATAGGGAAGACATCTTTTGAGATTGTTGCTAGAATGAATCCTAGAGGAGTATCAGATTTGATGGATGTTGTTGGTGAAGAGAAGCAAAGTGTTGTAGGAGAAGAATTTGTTGATTTTATGGAGTCTTTAAATAAGGAAGTGAAGTTGAATTTGGAACAAAGTAATTAGAAGTACAAGGAGAATGATGATAAGTCTAGAAGACATCATGTTTTTGAAGTTCATGATGAGGTGATGGCTCATTTGAAGAAAGGAAAATTTCCTATTGGAACATATAGTAAGATGAAGACAAAGAAGTTTGGACCTTCTAGAATCTTAAAGAAGTTTGATAGTGGAAATGCTTATGAAGTTGATTTGCTTGATGACATGGATATATCTCCTATATTCAATGTTGTTGATTTGTATAAGTATCATGAGTTAGATGATGAAGTTGTTGTACCTAGTGATCATCCTAAGAAGTAGATTGAGGAAGTTGAATAGATATTGGATTAGAGAGTTGGTAAAAGAACAAGAGGAAAAACTATTGTGAATATTTGGAGAAGTGGAAGAATAAACCAGTTGAAGATGCTACATGGATTTCTCAATCTGAGTTGGATTCAGCTCAGGTTGTGACACTTGCATGATTTAGGAGAATCATTTCTTTCTACCCTAGTTTTCTAATGTAGGAGCATCCTAGGTTGACTTTTTATCTTGCTCATTTGTGTTCATTCTACCAATTATTTCTGAGTTATAGTCATTGTCGAGTTGTAGTAATTATCAAGTGCCAATAATTTTGTAGTATAAGCCAAGATGAAGTTATCCCACATCATGTTAACATTCAGATTAGTGTGTTATCCCATATCACTCTATAGTATGTGTTGAGTTCCATAGTGTATGTCAAGCTATCCTTCATGTGCTGAGTGATCCTTCATGTGCTGAGTGTTCCTATTGATGTCGATTGTCAACATTTAGGATGTGTTTTCTATGTTTTGGTTTTTAATGGGAGCCGACTTGTGGGATTAATTTTGATCATGAATTTTATGATTAGATCTTGTCTTGGGATGTGTACAGACCATCTTTGGGTCAGCCTTTTCTATTTTGTAATGTTTTGTAAGTCATTTTGGCAAGCATAAATAGGTTGTTTAGGCTTAGAGTTAGGAAGAGATATTTAGTAGAGATTTTGGGGAGTAGGACTTAGAGATTTAGAAGGATTATGAAATTTTGTTGCATATGTCTCTAGAAGTACAAATTTGAAGTTGGTTCTTGGATTTGGAATGCATTTTGTATCTGGCCATAACCTAGAAGGCCTTACAGTTGGGCATCTATGCTGATCATTTGATAATTCAATAAAAGGATCTTGTCCCCTCTCTTTATGATGTTGTTCTCTTTGTGTGTTTTCTTCTATTGTGTTAACTCTGTAAGATTGGTTTGGATTGTTGAGTGTGCCTTTGGCCCTAGTTCTTCTTTCCCTCCTTGCATCAATACTGAGAAACAAAGCAATGTATATAGTTACTGAGCTAAGGTATGAAGTACACCCAAATGGGGAGTTATAGTTTTGAATAGTTTTGAAGTTTTTTATGTATGCATTATTGATAATGATAATTTTTTTTGCTACTAATACCAAAGGGGGTTATTTTTTACCCTAAAGGTAATTGTCTACTAGTGCAAAACAAACAATAATTTAGTAGACAATGTTGGTTGGTCACCACTGTGATTGAGTTACCATACAGGTCAAGGTATAAAGTAAATAGGTAGATAAGTTTAGTTTGTCGAGAAAGTTATAGTTTTCGAGTTCACATAAGCATCATCAAAAAATCCATAATTGTTGAGCATTTCAATAGTTTTGGAGTGATTCAGGAGGCAACACATGTTGAGAAATTCAAAAGGTAGATTTAGTTTTAGCCTATTCAAGTTCATGTTGAGGGACAACATGAAAGAACAAGCATATATGAGTGTTAGGAGCTATATGTGTCGAGTAATAGTTTTTGTGTTTTTAGTTTGGAATGACACAAAATCATATGTAAACCATTTATATTGAGTAGGAAAAATGTTTTTATGATTGATGAGTTAATTAAGGAGGTAATTATGTCTGTAATTGTAGATCATTAATCTCTATGTTGTGTGATCAACTAATCAAAAAAATGGAAAGATCAAGTGGAAAAAGGCATGAATCCTAATCATTGATTAAGATCTAGAAGTTTCTTTAGTTGGCTATACAAGAAGGGTTTAAGATATAATTTTGTGTTGTTGAAGTTGTTAACAAGAGGATTCTGTAGTTGAAGGTAGATCAAAGGTTGAAGGATAGAGAGGAGATATTGCATATCAATCACATTGAGGTGATTATAATTTGGATAGAGAAGATCTATCATCACAATTTTAATGCATCCCAAAGGATCATGGTATTGATTATAGTATAACCAATGTATCAGGTGAATCTCTTAACAAAGTAGTCCTAACAAGCCTATTATAAATCTCCTAATAAAGTGCTCACTTTATTGTGATGTATAAATCCTTTAATCAAGGTAGACTTAACATTCTTGTAAGCTATTGTCAAGGAAAACCCCTCACATGGTAGATCATCAAAAGTGAACAAAATTGTAGCCCTAATAGGTGCACTTTATTGCTATAGTAGTGAAGATTTTATCGGTATCACCCTCATTGTAGTTTTACCTTCATCTTGGAGGGTTTTCTACACTACCACATCTTGTATTATGTGTTGATCTATTTTTTATGCCTTAAATATTCATTTCATTAGATGTTAGATATGATATTACATGTTGATATATGATGATGCATGGTTAAGGTTAAGGTTGAGATTTATGGTGAACTAAGTTTGAATGCGATTTATGTTTGAAGTGGAATTTTTTTATAGAGATTCTTATTCACACCCCCCATCATCATCTCTCTTTTTTCATTATATTTCCAATATTAATCTTGAATTGAAATAGTATAGAAGTAAAGAAAATGTACGAACTCACCTTACAATAGTAGGATCTCTTGAATAAAATGCAATGTGCTTACTTCACCAATTGATTTGCATCAAGAAGATGAAGATGAATGGATGTAGAAGATGAAACACAAGGATCTTGAATGGATTGAAGAAGATATTAAAGATAAACTCCTTCAACTTCTTGTTCAATTTCTTGAGTGCTTGAATCCTTGATCTTCAATAGAGGAATGCTTAAAGACTTGAATTCTTGAATAGTTAAGCATGAGTGTTTGATGATGGAATGATTGTATTTGATGTTGATGGATTGTCTCTGGAAATGGATCAAATGGAAAGGTTTATATAGATATCAAAATTAACTAACTCCTCAAGGTCAATCTACCTAGGAATTAACACCCCAAAGGTATCTAGATATGGGACCCAAAATAATTCCCAATCAAGGGTGCACTATGGTTGTAATTCAACCATTAGGGGTACACTATATGTATGATTGGCCAGGGGTGCATTGTGCTTCATTTTTGGTTCTTTAACTTCAAAAATAGGGACCCCCTTCTTTTTTTGTTTGCCTTGCATCTTTTAGCTCCTTGATCAATCAGATTATAGTCTCTTTTGAGAGACCTTGATGATCAAGTTGAGGCACTAGGTCCTATCAAGTAGGTTTTTGGGTCATTGTTGTGGTGCAAGATCACAAAGAACATACATAAAATTATCCTATGGTATTCGTAATTAAATTCAATTATGTTTGAATTAGTAATGTCATCAATATTAAAGGTTAAAAGAGCCTATTGTAATGAGTTGTCCTAATATGGTCTTGAATTGGTTATTTGATCAAATTTGTGTAAAATAACCATGAAGTGGTCAAATGATGATAAAATATATTATTATTCCATTCTAATATGTTTGGGATATTCTTGTGAAGTTTTAAAGTCATTTGAGTCAAATATTGTACACATTGTAAAATGCAACTTTTTAAAAATTGTAAAAAGACGAGATGGGAAGTTAGATAGTCATAAGAGGAAGTTAAGTAGTTATACATTCCACATGAAGGTTTAAAGGCTATTAAAACCTTTGTAATGGTATTTCATAGTCATTATGTAAAGTTGGATAAGCATTGGAAGAATTTTGGTATCATATTTTCATTATTTAAATCTATTGTTTTGTTGTCTTGAAAGTTTTCCTCTTGTTTTTAGGTATTGTGTGACCATATACAGTGTTGGCTCCTGATTTAAGAGTTTTGAAAGTAACCAAGAAACTAGATAGATGCATCTAAGGCTAGCAAATTCCTCTGAAAAATGCACTTAACTAGAGTCTTGGGCCAACTATAAGGCTTGACCCTTCTTCACTTTAGGCTCTGCAAGACCTAGGTAGGTTAACCTTGAGGTTCTAAGGTATGGTACCAGTGCATTTAAAACATAAATCTGAACCTATTTATCGTAGATGAAAACCCTTATATCTCCTAATAACTCATGAAATGACACAAATCTATAGTAGCTAAATGAAAATCTATGAATCTCATAAGTTGAGTGAGGGTTAATTCTTTTCAGCCCACTACAAAACATGAAAAACTGAACTGGTTTGATTAAAAAATGTTGAATTCAAAAAACCCTCAAATATGAAGCAATAAGATTTTAATGATCCTATAGCTGACCAGTGCCTAATATATTAGGAAAATCCATGAATTAAATGCATACATATGCATATCTAATACTTATTTATATATTTAGATATATGATCTATCTATTTACCTTGTAAATAAACATCTGTGCTCAATCTAAACCTCATTCTTACATGATATCCCCATCAGTAAACTTGCAACCCTGTTGAATTCTCTAAAGCATTAGTTATAAGCAACAATGAAACAACATATAGCCTTAAGGGACTGCAACTATGACCTAGGCTCTTTGTTCAAAGACCATAAAACATTGAAGCTCACTGATAAAGGAGACAAGATTCAAGATGAAACTCAACCATCTATTGTTCTTTGTATTTATTTCCTTGAAACACTACATACATATGCATGAAATGAAAACATGAAAACACCTAATAGATATAATCTATCTATATTATCCTTCTACTACTGTTCATACAAGAGAATTATGCTGAAAAATATGGTGTCTCAATATTGGGAATGCATCAAGACTGGTACCAAAACCCTGGTATCATAGTAGTGTGCCAATTTTCTCCAAAAGACTGGAACTTGTACAATGAGAAAGAAAAGGAATGATATAGGAAAAAGTGAATTCTTGGATCTATTCTACAACTGATAGGTGTCCACCTAGAATTCCTTCCCAAGAAGATGAAAAAACCTCTTTCTACCCTCTCTCTTCAACTGCATATCAACTCCTTAACCAATTTGGCTGTCAAAAGCATAAAGTATCTCAAAAACTTGATGGAATAACAACCGCTTTTGATGATGGATTTTAAATCATGGTTAAGCCAAAAATCAGTTAAAAGGCCTCCAAAATGCAATATAATCTTCTCAAAGTCATTTTTTCCACATTCTGGCTTCAAATAGTCTTCATAACTGCCCTCTAACCAATTCTAATTATCAATGATCAAATCTTCTCATTCCATTGAGAAGGCCCTCAGAATTAAAAAAATGGCTTATAGCTCGAACTAGTTAACACTTGTGTACAAATTGACTTCATATTTGGAAAACTCATCTCGTTTTGGTTCCGGTGGTATATTGGAGTGCCCATTTTGGTTAAAAATTGCCCCTGATATGCCCTTCTGAAGAATAGACCTCTGCTCATGGCTTCCATTTAAAATTGCAAAAATTTATTCCATTTTCTATAGTTTCAACCATATTAAAAGTTTCCAAACTTTATTTGAAAAATCTGATTTGCACGTGAAACCAATAAAAATAGATTTTATATTTGAGACCTTTGAATTTTCCTGCCTCTTTTCAATTTGGGTCAAACTTAGTTTGACCAACCTTGACACAAGGTGACACATAATTCACTCCTTCCATGCATAGCTATCAGACACCTACAATTGGGTGCCATGTGTCATCGCTAGATTTGTCCATCTCATTGCCATGTCATCATGCCACATAGGTAGTCACCAAGTCACAATGGTAACTTCCTTGCAACTTTCCTTTGGTGACATCGTGACGACCATCAGATGCACCATGTGTCACCATCTAGTTCACTTGTGTGATCTACTAATAGGACCCACATGCTCATTCAACTTTCACAAAATTTTTGAGGCTTTTCGGCGACTCGCTATGTCGCTAGTCGAAAAACCCTAGATTTTTTAGCTAGCGACATAGCAACTAGTCAAATTTTTACTTTTCTGACGCATTTGTTATTACTGACATCATTGATCTTTATTTGCACATTCCTTCAAAATTTTATCCTTGTTGTCACCTCCATCCTAATGTGCCATCTGGGTTGGGCCCACCAACCTACACTTCCAAGTCCATAAGCATGGATTGCTTGATTTACTTAGCTATTGAGTGTCCCCTCTTTTAAACAAGCATAAAGCATGGGTAGGACGAATGTGGGACAATGCAGGCTCATATCTGCACCCTCTTCACTCGACACTGTAGCTTCATCCCCTCATCAATGTGAACCATTGCCTCTCCATCGTGGGGAAAACATTATGTCTTTCCTACGGATTCAAGCATATGTCGCCTCTTGTCATGGCTATGAGTATTATATGCATTCTTTTACTATCAGCTATTCCTCTGTTATACCAGCATAAGTTCTCTTTTGAAGCCATGGACTCTATGTTAAAGCTATGGACTCCTACTACACATGGAGCTCCATTTTAAAGTGTGGGGTATTGTCTTTTGTAGGCATGATTCTTCTTGCTTAAGTCATTGGTGTCTCCTTCTAGTATACTGCCAAGTAATCTACGCATTATAGCAGGCACTCCCCATGTCTGCCGCTACTTCCCATGGCAATCTCCCTATTACCATAGTATTTTGTTGGCATGCAGCTCCTCATTGGACTTTTATGGCTTTGCTTTGATTTTTCCATACCTCTGATCTGTTGACTTGGACTTTTAGACTTCCCTGCCTCCTTAGACATCCTCTGCTCCAGTTGTGTGCTTGCTATTTTTTTCCCATGCATTTTTATTGCTCTCATAATTTTAACCATCATCGCTACCTCCTTCCATCCTGCAAATGTTGTGGCCTCAACATTACAATAGTTCATCTGCAGTGGGTCTCCTTTGCATTGAGTTCCCTCTCTCAAATACAACGGTTTCCTTTCTGAATGCACAATGGCTTTTACTTCCCTACACCTAGCAGCTTCTCCATCATTGGTTTTCTTTGTCACAAGCATAGAGGCTTCTCTGTTTTGCATTATACATCATTGAACCCTGCGGCCCTTTTTCATTGCATTTACTCTTTAACTGGATGCTCTATTATGGCATGAAACTCATGTTCAAGATATTGTATTTATGCAGAATATCAATTTATGAGGAATATTTTAGAGCTAATGTCTCCACCTTCAACAACTACTTTTCAAATAGTAACCATTTCTTCTAAGTGTAACCTTTCACTCTCATATTAGAAATAATCACTAGGTCAAATAGGTTCAAAAAGGACACAATCACCTCAGTTATTGTCAGGAAATGAAATCATCTTGCATCTTGTTTCTCTTGTGCAACTAATTGTTAAGGGAGCAAGTAGTTTTTTAATCCTCAAAAGAATGTATTTATGGGTACAAGACAGGGAGGCATAATTCAGTATCTCCTTCCCACTCTGGCCTCTCATTTTGCAAATGGAACTTACTTTTATTAAATATCATTCTTGGTCTTCAACTTTTGATTTTATTCTGTGAAAATTGCATATTGCTACCACCAGAATTTGGAAGTTAGCAATCATTAGAATAAAATTTCAATCATGCTTCCAAATCTTGTATTCTGGTGCCCTTATCAATCTGGAGAAATCAGTCAGACCCCAAAGTCGGTCTGGCTAAAAAAAATTTGTTTTCAAACAATTGAAATCTCAAATTGATCCTTTAATCACTTAATACTGATTTGAGGCAAATTCGACCACTGAAGAGACCTTTAAAACTCATTTTACCACTTATCTGCAAACTGTGAATTTCATGTCAGGAGGTCCATTGACTAGCTTTAAAAACTGACCCAAAGACCTGATCGAGCTTTGAATTTAGACACACTGATTCTCTGCTTCGCATACTTGCACTTTGTCAAATCTTGTCTCATGATGAATTCGAGGCCAAAAGATATTCGCTTTGAAAGTTGACCTCTCAGAATCACCTATAGATAAAATGTCAAAAAACACTAAATTGGGTTCAGATTTGGCTTTGAAAACTAGGCAAATTGACATTTGGGAAGATGAAACTTGGGACATTGATTCTCTGTCATGAGGAGAGTATGGATCTGTGATTTGGGCTCATGACAAATAACTGGGTGCAAATGGTGGATGGTAAAAATAGGCTACTCGGAATCATAGATTGGGAATAATGGTAAAAAGGTGATTTTTGGAAATGGAATTGACCTGGAAAAGTGTTCAAATGGATTCATCATGACCTAAAAACTGGCATACTTGAAGTATTTTTAGAGGAAGACACAGTGGTACAATCCATTCATTCTCACCAATCATATATTAGGAGTTATAACATCATGAATAGAGGTTCCAACAAATTTGCAAATATTGACACTAGTATAAAGTTAGAAATTGCATTTGGAATTGTGTTTGAAAACTGATCAAACATATTCATCATGAGCTGAAACTTGACACATAACAAGTCTCTAACATCTAAAATACAATACAAAAGGAAATTTAGCATTTTGGTCAACTGGTCAAAAGTTATAGCACGTCAAATAGGGCTTCCCAAAATTTTGCACAGTTACACAAATGCACAAAACAATAACAGACCAACTTTGAGGGATTTTAAACCTAGTCAAACGAATTTGAAACAACTTGAAATATGAAACATATGTTCTTAGGTTTAGACATTAGATATTTCTAAAGTGGAAAATCATGAAACAATTATGGGTGCGAGATATTTAGATGCAAACAGGTGAAAATGCAAAATTGACACTTGCTCAAATTAGGACTTCACAAAATGACTCAAAACATCAATTAATCTTCATGGAATGCTTAGACAAGCTAAACAGAGGGTGTTAGAAACATTAAACACTTCATGGGGCTCAAAGGTACAATCAAGTACATATGCAGTTATGGGGCTTGATTTGACTCAGAATTTCAAGTGGATGCTCAAAATGACAATGCAATTTTGAGCACCAATAGTGGCTCTGTCTGGGGATGCAGTCCCCTTGTGGGCATGGCAAGATTTCAAATCTCTGGGAGAAGTAGACCACACACCTAAACTTCAAAAACTCTCTTGAACAACTTTATTGAAAGGAAGAAACAACTACTACTATTTACAAATGATGGCCCTGGGCCACCAAACTTTAGCAAATTTTTTTACCTCTGTCATATACCTAATTTTCATTCCTTTCCTCATGAGGTAAACTAAAATTACTTCTCCTATCAATTTCACCAATCATATTATCATCATGAAATGAATCACTTGGCAAAACAAAATCATCACCATTACTTTCATAATGCATATTAAAACTTGACATAACTTCAACCTTTTGCTCACTATGAAAGATAAAACTGACATGCTCATGAATGCCGACATCAAACTAAAACTCATCCCTACTGACTGATTCATGCATGTTGTCTACCAAAAACACAAAGTGCTCATATTCAAATTCAGGGAAAGAGTTAAATATATCATGAATTTTCAACTCACCTTGACTTTGCATTTCCTCAAGTGTTGCTGGCTGAGTTTCAAATGAGCAATCAGATTTATATTCACACATAACATCATCTTCACAATCTAGAAATATTTCATAACCTTCTGATGTATTTTCATAATCGAAGTGTTGATTGGCTTTTACCTCATTTGAATCATCATAAAGCTTACTATGAAGTGTCAGTTTCTCTTCAAAGAGAACTCCATCGAACACTTCATCTTCAAACTCACAAAATGCAGTATCATTAGAAGATTTAATATCAAAAATGGAAGAACAATATTCTGATCTATTACAATAGTATGACAGTTTATCACCATTTGCATCTAATCCTACTAAACCTGAAACCTCCATGTCCTCTTCAAACAATGGGTTAATGACTCCATGCAGTGATCCTTTTTGAACATTAGGAAAAAACATGGGTTGCTCATCCTCACAAGCATCATCATATAAAGCGTTATCATATACTTTAAATTCACTACCCATTTTATTCTCATGGAAACTTTTAGCATATGAAGAAAAGTCAGAACTATATGAAGATTCACTTTCTATTTCTTCTACCAAACATATAGTGCCCATAATAAAATCCTTTTCATTATCTTTTTTAGGATAACCATTAGGAATAGACCCTAATTCATTCCTAAACATCTTACTATATGTTGAATCTTTACTGTCTAATGTAAGAACACTTGACACTAGTACATTTGGGATAATTTTTCGACCTTTATTGGTCAAATTTTTGACGCAATTTTTGACCAAACTCGACCAACCCATTGGTCGCTATTTTTTCGGTCAAAATTTTGACGAGGTCACTAGTTGGTCAAAATTTTGACCAATATATAGGTCTAAAACATTCTGGAGCATTTGTGCAAGTTCAACCAGGAATTGGTCAAAATTTTGACCAACAAAGGTAGAAAATTTTTAAGCATTGGTGGAAATTTTGACCAACAAAGGTAGAAAAATAATTAGGTGTTGGTGGAAATTTTGACCAACAAAGGTAGAAAAAAATTTGGGTGTTGGTGGAAATTTCGACCAACAAAGATAAAAAAAATTTAGACATTGGTGGAAATTTTAACCAATGAAGGTGGAAATTTTGACCAACAAAGGTAGAAAAAGATATAGGCGTTGGTGGAAATTTCGACCAATGAAGGTGGGAAAAAATTTAAGCATTGGTTGAAATTTCCACCAACAGCTAGGTGTAAATTTTTTTCAAGCATTCTATAAAATAGTTCACATGCCTTGCCTATGATATGCCATTTTGCATGCATTCTACACTCTCTCATCTGACTGATGATGGATTACACAAAGTGATCTGAAACCATGATTCTAAAAAATACACACAATCAAATCCAAAATGAACTTGCACTACAAATGGATTGTGGAAATCTAATATTGTTAATTTTGCATGCATGTCTACCAAGAAAAATATATGTTTAAGTTGTGATTGTCCTAGTAGACATGCATGCAATTTTACCAATATCAGATTTCCACAATCCATTTGTAGTGCAAGTTCATGTTGGATTTGATTGTGTATTTTTTAGAATCATGGTTTCAAATCACTTTGCATAATCCATCATCAACCGAATGAGAGAGAGTGCAAGATGCATGCAAAATATCATATCATATAGAAGGTATGTGAACTGTTTTATAGAATGCCTGAAAAACACCAATAGTAACTAATATGAAGAATGTATAATTATTTATATGGTTGAGACAAATCATGTACATTGTATGAAGATAGTCCATGGCTGACAGGGCCCACCAAAAGATAAAACATATGATAAAAATAATTATTTTCATGTTTTTAACATATGGGGTACACATAACATGACTTATTATTGCACAATTCAACTAAGTTCAGTTAATTTCCATAGGGATTGTCCCCATTTAATGGTGAGTGTTTTGCCACATTTCAAACCTTTTGATTATATAAAGAAATGGATAGCATGAAAAGTTTAAGTAATGTCAAGCCATTTATTTACTTGATATATAATGTGAATAAAACTATTATGTTGCTCAGCAACCACCAAATAAAATTATCACCATGTACCCAAATAGGGATGGATGGAATGGCGGAACCAACCTCCAACTAACTACTATCACCATCCCTCTATATTATAAGTTATAGTGGTGCTCTAGATTTACTCTATTCCATCATACACTTTACCATAGTCCATATCAACAAGGTTAGAGAGATCAATTTCATTTGACTAGTATGTGAAAGACCTTGATGTTGAGAAGTTGTGTGATTCACATGGAGTGGAAGGTGTTTTGGCCCCTTGGAAGGAAGCTTCATCTCTTTTACTAGCTTCTTTATTTTTACTTGGAGAAGCATATTGCTTTGAATTGTCCCCGTGGATCCTTGCAGATGATGCCAAGAGTGTCCTTGCTATTTTCTTCTGCCATAACATAATGTTCACAAAGTGTTAGAATTGTCTCTAGATGAAAAGAAATTGTAGAGGCTTAATTGACATGTTATTTTAGTTAATGTACTATCTCACAATCAACTGGACGATGAGCTTCCTTAGAGCACTGAAGAGGTTTCAATCAAAATTTTAAACAATTTACGTTTCAATACAATATATTAAAACCAAGAACAATCTATTGGAAAACAAAAGCATCTGCTAGAAGGACTATTACTAAGCACAATATAATAGAACTTACATTTTAGCAAAAGTTGAGTGAAAATTTGCAAGTGATATCATAGCACCCACTTCCAATTATGAAGTCAACACCATACTCATAGCCAGAAGCTGGACACCATTTGGTCTACAAGTACATCCAAACAACAGTTTTAAGAAAATTACTTATTTCATACTCTCTACTAACCCCAAAAAATACTTCAAAGATGGAATAAAGATAAATCTATTAATAAAAAACACAAGACCACAATGTGGAGAAAGTTCTAAATTGATAAACAATAAAACATTTAGCACAAAAGGAACAGATACTATAAATTATGTAAACAACCAAGAACAGAAACTCTGTAAATTTCATCCTTGAGGAAAATCATGAATTTAGATGAAATTTCAATTGCTTTTCTTGTTTGGCTCTGCCAAGATCTAGGAATAATGGTGTATAATAATCATTTAGTTTATTTGTTATTAACTGTGTCATGGTTAGTCTAGAGTACCATGCGAAAATAGGTTAATGACAAAATCATATTGTGAATAGTAGAAATGGGACATTATATTTTCCAAGTGAACACATTACAATTGGAATTAACTATTTCTTTTTAATAACTATTGAGGCCTGGAACAAGTCTCCCCTTCTACTTTCTTTTTCTTCCAAAAGTAGTCAAAGTGAGCACTTCCTCTTCTAGCATAGCTTTCATTCATCTTTTTAGTATAATGTTGAGATTATTAATCTCCATGACATCAGTTTTGTTTGTTGTCATGTCAAGGCCGTTGCATGAGAAAATAAAGGGAGCTGGCTTTTTTGAGTGGGGAAGTTGTCTCATGGAACTGTGCAAAGGAACAAAGAAGATAGAGAAACTTATAATTGTACTGATCAAACAATATCTCTGTATGGACACTAAATGTTTTCATATCACCACAAGTGAAGATGATATCATTATGTGCTCCTATGATAGTTGAATAGGAAAATAGGTAGATGCTATCCAAATTGATGGCATAATGAGGAGGACTCCTTGCCTTTACGAATGGAGACAAAGGTTATATTGGTTAAAGGCAAGGTGATAAAGGTGTTCTTTGTGTGAATACTCTCAAATAAGCTTTAAACATGCTCACACTTAGAAGCTATAGGTTCAAGAAAAAATAAGGTAAGTCTCCTATTTTCACCTACTTGAGGTCTCCCCTAGAATTATCACCATGTTATTTCCTATACTCTATCCTCATTCGGTGGCTATTGATCTAGAAAATCTGAGGCGCACATACTTGGTATAGTTCAGAGGAAGTATAAAGTATTGCTAATTCAAGATTTTTGTTGGGTTGTTTAAAAAAAACATTGTGGTTTTTGAGGATTTAGAATCTAGAGTACGACATTGTAGGCAGAGGCAAAGTAGGTGCATTTGAAGTTTTTCTAAAGCATGTATAATGGAGAACTTAATGGTGCATCCATACATCAAGTATATATTAAAAATATCAAGTTTAAAAACTCTTATTTTGCAATGAAAATTCTCTCAAGTATAACTATGGATCAATTCATATTAAGAGAATTCATACTAATTTATAGCATAAAGGATAGCAAATGATTTGATGTATTAATATTCTCTAATCTATTTTATCATGGCATTCTAATACAACTAGGATTTAAAAAGAAAAAAATGTATGCTAACCTCATGGTTGACACTGACAAGAGGAGCAACATGAGTTGATGTTCTCTTTCATGTAACAGGAGACCCTGTAGTAATGGAGTCATGTTTCCCTAGCACACGATCCAATTCATCATTCAATGCAAGACCCTGACCAAGAAGCTCCTTATTCCATGACATGCACCCTCCCATTAGTGTATCCAATCCAAATTCTTGTTACTAAAGCACACAAACATTGAATAGTAGAAGATGAATGCATGAATTCTTGAATACGATTACCTTGGCAATCCCATTGCATAAGCAATCCATTTGCATATCTAGTCCAAATCATTTGATTTCCTGATGCTGCTAAAGCTTTTGTTCTTTTCATATCATCTTCAATTTGAGATCGTCCTGTAGCACGCCTAACAACATCAGTAGCCTCCAAAATAGCATTTTTTGAGCGCTAGAAAATGCTCAAGGCACCCTCTGTCTTTTCCTTCAGAGAGACTTTAGCAACCTTTATATTAATCTCATCCTCAGAAGGAAACTTCCTTGTTAAAGCAATGTCTTTTCTACAAAACTCTGCATTTGTTACAAATATTTTGAGAACATCCCTTGTCTGGGTATCCCTGTCAGATAAAACAATACAACTGAATATTAACATCAGCAAAAATTAGTGGAATAATGCTTCAACTAAAAAAAACATTTTCAAGTTGAATATGCTA